>JAYESA010000002.1:200360758-200876573 GCA_036927795.1 Iris macrosiphon | reverse complement strand
ATATATATATATATATATATATAATATATATATATATATATATATATATATATATATATATATATATATATGAAAATTCCATTTTGATACATTCTTGAATAATGTTTTCTAAATTGTCATATATATATATATATATATATATATATATATATATATATACATTCTTTTGAAAAAATAAATTCCAAAAGAAGTATATAAAAATTCCATTATTCCAAAAGAATTTAATAGAATGCTCGAAATGGAAATAAAATATCTATAAATGTCATATATTTTCTATAATTATTAAAGAATGTTGACTTAGAGAAAATACATCGTACAATATATATATATATATATATATATATATATATATTATATATATATATATATATATATATATATATATATATATATATGTGTGTGTGTGTGTGTGTGTGTGTGTGTGTGTGTGTGTGTCACGTCCCAGAATCAGAATACTGGAGAGCGGGGGGCAGACAACGGCCATCTACGTGTACACAGGGCACACCAGTACCTCGAATATACGGTGAAGCAGTAAAACATGGGGGGTTAACACTACAATCCATCAGTCAATCTTAGTTCAAACGGTCCTAGGTGTCTCAATTGCAAGCATATAAGCAATATTAAATATGTAAGATCAACTTACATATAATAGTAAAGCGTCCCAAACTATATATACATAGATGATCATGAAGCTAGTAAATACAAAATAAATAAACTATCCAGAACCTAATTTTTTTTTAGAGATGTCCGACGATACATACGGGACTTTACGCACGCTGCGTTGCATGTCATTTGGGCCCATTGTCCCGAAACCCTAGGATATGTCAATCATGTCATAGCCCTTAGGCTAACAATCAAACCAAAACATGAGCGAACATATGTTCGGTGGCTAAACACCAACAAAAGTAGAATTTACAACAGAGTGGGGAAGGAATAAAATCCACTTAAGTGGTCTGGTACTCCTGGTAGTCATCATCCTCAGGAAGGTACGAAAGATCCTCCGGTGCTGCTACTAGATCTGGCCAAACAAAACCAATAGGATCAGACCCCCAATAGCAAGTACCACAAAGGAAGGCCAAAACTATGAACGAAAACCAGCATATAAACAGTTCTATAATATATTAAGCAAAAGAAATAAATACATGCGGATTAAAAATCGTGTGCTACCACTGCACTTATCTCGAGAAGAAAGACAATTAGCTGAATATCATATAACTACTAGGAATATAAAGAGCACCATGTAAACACGAAAAATAACTAGAAACATGAAACACGAAAAATAACTAGGACATGCCAAGGAGTTGGGAACATGCAAGTAACAATACCCAGCAAAAGAAAAGAACCATGAAAAGAAAAAGATAAGTCGGCAAAGCATCGAGAAGATTCGGGAACTCCTTGAAATAGGAACCATAACCCTTCAACCAAAAAATGACCGGATTATGATTCTTTTTCCAAGTTGAACCTAGTCTCAAGTCACTTACCTATACACATAACTAAAAGAGATGCGAGAAGACAAATGCAGCATAAACAATCATCACAGCTACACAAGCACATGACAAAACAACCACAACTACACAGGTAAACACTGAACTAAGGTGCACTTCACAAACCACAACAGAATATGCTACAAACAATGAACATAAGAATGCTACTACTAGCCACTATCTACTATATACTGGTCAACTATACAAAGAGTGTAAATCATCATATACTAATACAAGTTCTAGGGTCGAGTCAAGTGTACATAGAGTGTAAACATCCTCTACTAATACAAGAGACTGCTTGTATCAAATGTACATAGAGTGTAAATCATCCTCTACTAATACAAGTGCCTGGGTCGAGTCAAGTATACATAGAGTGTAAATCATCCTCTACTAATAAAATACATGGGTCGAGTCAAGTGTACATTGATTATAATTATCCTCTACTAATATAAGTGCCTGGGTTGAGTCAACTGTACATAGAGTGTAAACATTCTCTACTAATACAAGAGACTGCTCGTATCAAATGTACATAGAGTGTAAATTATTCTCTACTAATACAAGTGTCAGGGTCGAGTCAAGTGTACTTAGAGTGTAAACATCCTCTACTAATATAAGAGACTACTCGTATCAAATATACATAGAGTGTAAATCATCCTCTACTAATACAAGTGCATGGGTCGAGTCAAGTGTACATAGAGTGTAAACATCCTCTACTAATACAAGAGACTGCTCGTATCAAATGTACATAGAGTATAAATTATCCTCTACTAATACAAGTGCCTGGGCCGAGTCGTAACAAATGGATAACATATACTGGACGGGTGTATAAAGGGTGGAAAGCCCCTAACTATACCAAATATCGTGTCGGGACAACCAAGCATAATTAGCCATGCAAAACAATAAACACAAAAAACCCAGATATAAGCAACGATGAGCACAAAAAAAGAAATCACATGCAAAAGAGAGCCAAATCGGTATACATCGGTATACTCCAGTATGTCGTCGGTATGCCGGTCCAGAGATAGAAAAAATACAGCAAGTTTCAGATTCCAACAAATCGGTATATCGTCGGTATACACCAGTATACCACCGTCGATATGCTAGTTCAAGTCACAACAGCATCTAGGATTCCAAGTCGGGCCAATATCGGTGTACCGTAGGTATACACTAGTATACCGTCTGTATGTCCATCTACATAGACAATTCTAGGAAAAGTTCAAATAAATACGGGTGTCCGGAATCGAAATTGTCACCACCCCATTCCCAGAGCCGGATATTTTTTTATTTTTAATTTAGTTAATTGTGTATTATTTATAATTAATTGTATTAATATTTAATTAGTGATTGTATTATTTTTATATTGGTTGTTTTAGGATTTTGGCTAGCCTGGACCCATGTCAGACCTTAGTGGACCCATGTCCGACCCAACCCACACCCCTGTGAGACCTATTTTTGGGGTTTAGAATATTTATTATATTTTTAGTGGGTTAGTTGGAGAGATTTGGAGTTAGTTTGAGTGCTTTTGGAACCCGAAACCCAAACCCAAGTGAGTGGAGGGCATTTTGGTCATTTGGACATTAGGGAACCCTTATTTCTTGCTTGGCCGGCCTATCCCCTATCCATTCCCGACCTAACACAGCAGCAGCCCCCACTTCCCTCTTCTTGTTCATTCTTCTTCTTCTTCTCCATTCTCCACTCTTCCTTCTTCTTTTCTTCTTCCCACTTTCAAGTAAGTTTCCATTTCTCCTCTTTCTTCTTCTATTCTTCTTTATGATTAACCCTAACCCTACATTCTTCCCCAACCTAGGTGGATAGAGCTTGGATTTGGTGTTGGAGCTTGGATTGGGAGCTTGGAGGCTAATTATGGTGGATTGGAGTGAAATAGAGACTTTGGCTTGGGATTCCAACTCCTAAGAGGTAAACCATGATTTTTTCCCTTATAATTACTCTTTTATAGTATAATTAATAGTTTAGAACCTTCCTAGACCCTTAGGTTACCCGTGGGAGAAAGTTGGAACTAGTTTGGTAGTGTTTGGAGACTTTAGCACTAGGTTTTGTGTCAATTTCGGGTGGAATCCGAGATTGGCCCAATTTTGGGTGATGCCCTAGGTTAGACGGATCTAGGTAGACGTTGTCGGGTGTCTAGAGGGTGAGTGCGTGTCTCCGTTCGGACACGAAAAGCCGTGTCGCGGAGAAATGGGCGTTTCGGGCGTTTTAGAGATTTTTGTCGTCGCCGGTTCTAAGTGCGTGCGCGTTTTCATCACGGACCTAGAATCGATGCGTTAGTATTTTTTCTAGGATCTAGACATCGTTTAGAGCTCGTGGGTAAATTTTTGGCCGATTCCGAGTTGGTTTGGTGTGCGTTTCAGGAGATTTTCTGAACCGCACACCGCGTGTTCGTCGAAATGACCGAACGACCATTTTGGCGTAGTTTCCTAGTTTCAGGCTTGTGCGCGCGTTGGATTAGCTTCGGGGAGTGTGTGCTAGAATTCTTGGGCTATATTTTATATATTTTTAGGTATTTGTGCGTGTCGGGATCGTTGGGCGTGCGTTGGTGGGACGTTGTGGGCGTTGTGTTGTGTGTTGTGTTTATGTATATATGTGTATATATATATTTGTGTATGTGTTTTTATATATATATTTATATATGAATTGTGTTTTTTATGTATAGGTGAGTGTGTTGGTGAGTGTTTGTGTGAGTGTGTGGGTGTTAGTGTATGTGTGTGAGTGAGTGTGTGTGAGTGAGGGTATATATATATATATATATATATATATATATATATATATATATATATATATATATATATATATATGTTTGAGTGTGTGAGTGTGTATATGCATATATATATTAGTGTGTGTGTATATATATTGATAAATGTGTTTATATATATATATATATATATATATATATATATATATATATATATATATATATATATATATATATATATATATATATATATATATATATATATATATACGTGTTTATATATGCATAAGTGTGTGTGTGTATTTATATGTTAGTGTTTGTGTGTGTATAAATATATATGTTAGTGTGTGTGTGTGTAGATATATAAATATATAGAGTGTGTGTGTATATATATATGGTTGTATATATATATATATAGATATATGTATATATATGTGTGTCTGTATGTGGTCGTGTGTGTGTGTGAAAATGATAGGGGGGACAGCAGAACAGTGCAGCAGCAGCAGCATGCACAGCTGCAGCAGCAGCTGTCACGACCCGCACCCGGAAATTCGGGCACGAGTGCGTGGGTACGTCCAGCCTACGCCGCAGTGTCGGCGGTAGTACGCTGTCTAGGGCATAATCACAGGTAATAAATCTAGCTCATTCACAATAATTAAATAGGCAAGAAAAAAATAGCAGAAAAAAGAACGCTAAGATTTTATAACCAGAATATGATAATCAGATCCAGAGTTTATTACAGAACCATAGATTATATCGGGGACAAACCCGATTACTAAGATGAAAGGAAATAAACAACTAATGCTAACTACTCTGCAGGAGTAGTCTCCTGGGTGGGAACCGGCTCTGCAACTGTATCACCTGCTGGCTCATAGGGTCCATAGTAGGTAGGGGCAAGGTTCTCGTCATCGCCTAAACAACGGATCCAGTCAGGAAAGGAGCAAAGTACACAATGCACAACAAGATTTAAGCTAAATATTTGTGACAGGTAGAAAAATAACTGACTAAGCATCATGTTGAGAATATGCGTAAGTAAATAGTGAAATTAACTGAGAAGTAATGCTATAAAACAAGACTAGAAGTAAAGTATGATTAATTGCTATAAACCAGAAATACGAGTAAAACAGGAAAAATGTGACAGGAAATGTAACTGTAACAAGACAACAAGAACTGCAACAAGACATGAACTATGTGCGCGAACTTGTGTATTTAGAATACATAGTTGGCATGTAGGGGTTTATAAGGCTAATAAGGCCGTCATAGACGACTAGTGACTAGGAACAATCAAGTATAAGGCTGATGGTACAGTCGCGTACCAACAGCTAGTAACAGGACCTGGGGAAGGGTAAACTACATGCCTCCTAGTATTCTCCCACCCGACATGAAAAAGCAAGACACGAAATACATTATTCAAGGCATGAAATTCAGTGTTCTAACTCTACATATAATCATCAATGGTACAAATAAAGCAGGGAATTTATTTATCACAATATAAAGGTTAAACTTGAAGTGCAGGTACTTGCCTGTTGTTTGGATCTGATTAGTTAGGTTCTTGGGGGAAAAGTCCAGAGATGAGTCCAAAAGCTGAAATAGACATTACCATCATGCTCAGAAGACGTCAAATAGCTAGAAACGCCTGTCCTTGGGTCCAATTTGGAGACAAGGGCAAAAACGACAGTTTCGGGTCAAAACGGGGTCCGCCGGTGGGCCCGCTTTGCACCGAAAAATGTGTCCGGGTCAATGGTCTCCAAATTCACCAAACTTAGTGTCAACAGGTCAGGAACGCTGATACGAACCCAACGGAATTTCCAGATTTGGATTCCGATGAGCCGAACACAAAATCGCCCGTCGAGCGGGGCCTGTGGGGCCCACGACACGCGATTTCGTCAACGTTCTCAGAATCGAACCACTTGACCCACAGGACCAACGTATCGCTACGAGTTCGATGGCGCAAGTTTCGTCTCGATCTGACGAGTGTACACGAAGTTAGGGCGAATTGCCGAAAAGGCGGATATAGGGCGGTGTCCGCGGATACGCGTTGATTCCGGTGTGCACGCACACCCGAATCAGCTTCCACGAAAACTCACACGTCCGTATCGACGATGCGTACGTATCTGTGAAGACCGCACGCGATCAAGTCGTCCCGTTTGGCGGGGCGAACTCAGTTCCGGGGTGAAACAGGGTCTAATTTTTCCTGTTTTTGGATCGCGGTGTGCGATCACCACAGGACGCGATGCCCCGAACAGTTTGTCCGGACACCGAGAGGGTCATACAGGCTTCCCAACGTAATTTACGGAATTGAAAACGGAGCTACGAGGCGAAAGTTACACGCACCTGAAGGGGACCCGAAAAACCAGGCAAAATCGTGTCCGACACGACACAGGACACAGTGTCCTGTGTCGGACACGGGGGGGAATTAGGGCTAGGGTTAGGGTTTTGGGCCGAGCTCCGGTGCTGGCGGCGGCTCTGCGGCGGCTCAGGGCGGGTAGGCCGGTCGGGGTGCTGCGGCGGAGGGCGGCGCGGCGATCGGGCGGAGGCGGCGGCGCGGGGGTGGCCGGAGGCGCTCTCGACAGCTGCTGCAGCGGCTGCTGTTCTGTTCGTCGGGGGTCGGCGTGCGGCGGTGCTCGAGGAGAGGGGGAGGAGGAGGAGACGGCCAGGGCAGTCGGGGACGAAGGTGGCGCGGGGCGTGGCGAGGCTGCAGCGGGCGGTGGAGCTAGGGGGGTGAGCGGCGGAGCAGAGGGGTGAGCCGGCGGGGGTTTAAATAGGGGGGGTGGCGAGGCGAGGGGGCTCCGGGCGGAGCGGCGGCTAGCGCGAGGGCGGGGGCGCGTGGCGCTGGCCGGGCGGAGCGGCGGGCGGCGCGGAGCTGGGAGCGGGTCGTGGGGGAGAGGGGCTGGGGAGCGGGTCTACGGGTCGGTGGCGGGTCGGGTCTGGGCAGACCCGACCCGACCCGTTAGGGCAACGGGCCGTGGGCTGGGCCGCAGGCCAGGCTGGGCTGGGTTTGGCAGTTGGGCCGCGGGCCGAAAAATGAAATAATAATAATAATAATAATAATAATAAATTAATTAATAATTAGATAAATAGTTTTTAGGTAATTAAAAATAGGTCCGGGGTCCAATAAATTCCAGGAAAATTGCCCTAAGTCCAGTTTTCCATTTTACACCCAAAAATATTATTTTCATAATATTTTAATCTTATTTATTATCAATTAAAAATTTTGTAATAATTCAAAACCCTGATTTTAATTACAGAAAATTTCCAGAAAATTCCAGAAAATTGTGAAAAATCCCAATTTTAGTATTTTTGAAAAATCAGGGGCTTACAGCAGATAGGCAGTAGCAACAGCAGCTATGTAGCTGCAGCAGCAGCTTTAAAGCAGTGCAGCAGCAGCAGTTTTAGGGGGGCAGCAGCAGCACAGTAATGCAAGGGCAGCAGCCGCAGTGTTCAGCGAGGCGCGTGGCGAGGTTAGCAACTAGTAGCCAAGTGCGAGAGAGGAATAGATAGTTGGATAGATTATTAGAGAGATAGATTGGTAGATAGATAGTTAACTAGATACATAGATAGATAGATAGATAGATAGATATCTAGATATAAATATAGATAGATATATTAATAGGGTAATAGATATATAGATATCTAGGTAGATAGATATCTAGATGGATAAATATATAGATAGATAGGTATCTAGATAGGTATCTAGATATATAAATAGATAGATAGATATATAGATAGGTATATAGATTGATGGATAGATAGGTATATAGATAGATAGATAGGTTTATATATATCTATACATATAGATAGATATATCTAAATACCTATGTATAGGTGTGTATGGGTATATATATATGTATTGTGTTTGTGGATATATATATATATATATATATATATATATATATATATATATATATATATATATATATATATATATATATATATATATATATGTAGATACCTTGGTATATGCATATATGTATTAGATATATATATTTTAGCCTAGATTATAGCTAGATATATACGTTTATGCATAGTTAGTTAGCTAGAGGGGTAGTAGGGTTGAGTTTAGAGAGGTATCTCAATACCTTGAGATATCAAGGTATCTCAATACCTTGAGATATCCAAGGTATTGAGTTTCAAGCGGGGTTTTTGAGCAATAGCCTAGGAATAGTATTGGAGTAGTTTTTATATGCTTATGTGTATATATTTACGCGTGCTAGCATAGATTTTAGCGGGTTTAGGCGGGGTGCGTAGCCTAGGTTGAGGTATCGGATACCGAGGGTATCCCGGTATCTCAAGGAGGCGAGTTTGAGAGTTTTCTAGCTTAATGAGCTCGGATTGACCTAGAATTTTAGGAGCACCCTAGTTTGACCTAGACTTGATCGTAGTTGACTCGGTTGACCGCCAAAGTCAACTTTTGACCTATTTTTGACCCAGAGTTGACTTTTTGGACCTAAAGTTGACTTTTTGACTCAGATTTTACCGGTTTGACCCGTTTGACCTAGAACGACCCTAGAAACCTATTTTTAGTTATTTTATATCTGTTTAACTCATTAGAAACCTGTTTAACCTTGCTTTTTGTAATAGGTCGTTGCGACACCGGTTCGGATCGCCAGTAGCTCAGGACGTCAGGCGAGTACATTCTCTGATAGTTTTCATTATCTGATGATTATTATGATTCAGCTTCTAGTATAGTATCATCTGATTTTTCTGGCACAACACGGGACACGGACTGGTATTTCTGGATTTATTTACTTGCGACACGTATTTATTTTATGTTTCTGGCCTCTATTCTGGAATCACTACTGGCATCACCTACTGGCATCACTACAGGCATCACTCATGTTTCAGGCTGGACTCATCTTGATTTACGTGTTGGGTCTTGGATTCACTTGTACTAGTCGGGGCGGGAAAATACTCGAGTAGACATATAAACATTCCCATCTGGAATCATCAGGAATCACCCCCTCTGGTCTAATCTGGAATGATAGCAGCCGTGCACCCAGTGCGCGGTGAGCCGTACTCACCCCTAGCCGTTTACATGTCGAAACAAGTATTTCAAAGACATCTAGTTTATTCTTTATAGTCTGGACTCACTTGTATTTCTTGCTGGTCTCACTTACATGTTTCTGGACTTGACTCACTACATGTATTTCATGCTGGACTCACTACACGTTCATGTGCACAGACTTACTCTTAGTTTAGATTTCTTGTATCTTGCAGTCATTACTACCTTGTTTCTGATATTCCTGCATCTCTACCTTTATGCACCAGTGATACATGTATATTTTCTTATTTCATACTTGCTTTATTCTTCTTGCTACTTGTTATAACTGCTTTATAGTTTTTATCATTTAACTGGAACTGCTGTTAGATGTGTACTTGCTCCAGTCCTGACTTGACATATTTTTCAGAGTATCCGGAGGATTGGTGTCCGACGTTTTATGGACCTCGGCCTGTCGACGGTGCAGACAGGGACCCTCTAGTTTAGGAGTAATTTCCGGGTTGGTAGCCGGGATCACTAAGATCTTGTTGTTGTTCTTATTAGCTTTAGTACCGAATTTGTCTCCGGTTTTGGATTGAGACCTTGTTTGTATATTATTTTGGATGATGTATTATTATTATTGATGTTGTGGTGGTTCTTAGCTGCAGTTGTTTAGACTTTGGAGTTGTTAGTCTTCTTTGTTATCTTATCGTGCTTAGATTCGTGATTGAGTACTTGATTATCATTATGATATTGCTCCTCCGTTTGGAGTTGAGATCTTGACAGGTTTATATATTGATTGTGTGAGATTGTTAGTAGACCTAGACAGCGTTCTACCGTCGATGCTGCGGCGTAGGCTGGACGTACCCATGACTCATGCCCAATTTTCCGGGTGTGGGTCATGACAGAAATTACGTCCCGAAACTCAGAAAAAATTAGCCTAACAAGTTAACAAATCTATAAGTAAGTCTCACATCGCATGTACACTAAGTCTCATGGCAATCACTCCGGTAATCATTTCTGACATCGAGTTTCCTAACCAGAAAATATCAGGGTTTCACAAGCAAAATCAAAACTAAGCTCAAAACAATTTATGGAAGATGCACAGGTTTGAAAATTATTAGAGAAACATTGTTAACAAAATGAGTACCACAAAATCCTAAGAACATAAAATCAAGGGAAGCATAAACTGCAATAAATAAAGTCGTTCCTAATTTTTGGCAAGATGTACTTGCCTGTCGAACTCCCATCCTAATCTTCAACTCCACCACCAAGAGGGGTTCAGAAATCACACTCCTAGGCCTCAAGACCAGCTCCTAGCTTCCGCAAAAATTTGGAGAGCAAATGAAGAAGGAAGAGTGAAAGAAAAGAGAGAGGAGGGAGAAAATCAAGTCGTATATATAGAGGGTGGAAATTAATCATGACCATTGGATCTGTCACGTCAGCGATCCACGTAACAATTCAAATAAATCGTAGCCACTCAAAAGAAAACCATATATCCAATAGGTAATACGGTGAGTCAACGCTATTCACATAAATATCTAAATATTATTCACCAAAATATCTCACGAAAATATCTCAAAAATATTTCAAAAGCAAAAGTAATATCTTCTGATCGTTATACCGTCGGTATGTCGTAGTATACCGGTGGTATGCCGGTCAAGAAGAATTTTTTTAAAATTTCTAAGTTTTAAAATCCTACGGAATCTAGAAAAGCAAAACATATAGTACAAATACGTATCCATATACCAATATATATACTGTGAGACAGAGTCTCACAACTCTTCCCTCCTTAGAAAGCTTATGTCCTCGAAATTTCAATAAGGCATCAAAACCAAAATCTCCAGAAAATACAACTATCTCAACAAAACAAAGCATGGCATATAGACAAAAAGTGAAAACAGTCAACGACATAAATATATGCATAAGCAGCTACACTACCAGAAAGAGAAGGGTTAGAGGCATATGATAAACATGTCTTCTGAATCAGCTAAGTAGGAATCCGACCTCGCTGGCCTACATTGAATCCCAAAATGAACAAGGGTCAAGTCTTGGGATAAGTCGGTACCAACGACTTAGCCAAAGACATACTCTGCCCATGACATATCTACGTAGTCGAAGACGTATGACTGAAATCACGTATTCTGACTATGTAGGCAGAAGAGTGACTCAAGATTCACTCTCAGAATTTGCGAACACAAAAAAATAAAAATAAAAATAAAGGGAGGCTCAGAACATCACCTGCAACCTAACCACCCTCGGTCAACACCTGCTCCAAAATGCCAAACTCTTCGTGCATATGTGTCACGACCCGCACCCGGTTATTCGGGCACGAGTACGTGGGTACGTCCAGCCTACGCCGCAGTGTCGGCGGTAGTACGCTGTCTGGGCCATAATCACAGGTAATTTAAATCTATCTCATCCACAGTAAAGTAAATAGACAAGGAAAATGACAGGAAAATAGAAATGATAAGATTTCATAAGACAATTTGTGATATACAAAACCATGGTTTAATACAGAATCCAGAAGATAAATCGGGGACAAACCCGATTGCGGTGCTGAAAGAAAATACTAGCTAACTGGTTGCTACTCCTCAAAGGTAGTCTCCTGAGTAGGAACAGGCTCCTCAGATGTATCACCTGCTACGCCATATGGGTGGGGGCATAAACCTCATCATCGCCTAAACAACGGATCCAGTCAGGAAAGGAGCAAAGTACACAATGCACAACAAGATTTAACTAAATATTTGTGACAAGTAGGAAAAAGACTGACTAAGTATCATATTGAGAATATGCATAAAAGAAAACAACAATCACTAAGAGTTATTGCTATAACAGGAATATGAGTAATCAGGAATAAAATGAAACAGGAAATGAAACTACAACAAGCCAACAGGAAATATAACAAGACAAGAAGCTATGTGTGTGAACTTGTGTTTATTTTAGAATACATAGTTGGCATGTAGGGGTTTATAAGGCTAATCTGGCCGTCATAGACGGCTATCAGACAGAAATAATCGAGATCTGGCTGATGGACAGTCATGTACCAACAGCTATCAGTCACGGCAGGGGGAAGGGTAAACTACATGCCTTCTAGTATTCTCCCACCCGACACGAAAGCAAGACATGAATTCCAATATTCAAGACATGAAATCCAGATTCTAACACTACGTGTAATCATCAATGGTACTAGTAAAACAAAAAATTAATTATCACAATATAAAGATTAAACTTGAAGTGCAAGTACTTGCCTGATGTTTGGATCCAATTACAGTTTTGTATCTCGGGGAAATTTTTAGAAATGACTCCGGATGCTGAAATAAACATTACCATAATGCTCAGAAGATATCAAATAGCTAAAAACGTCTGTCCTTGGGTCCAATTTGGAGACAAGGACAAAAACGACAGTTTCGGGTCAAAACGGGGTCCGCCGGTGGGCCCGCTTTGCACCGAAAAATGTGTCAGGGTCAAGGGTCTCCAAATTCACCAAACTTAGTGTCAACAGGTCAGGAACGATGATACGAACCCAACGGAACTTCCAGAATTGGATTCCGATGAGCCGATCACAAAATCGCCCGTCGAGCGGAGCCTGTGGGGCCCACGACACGTGATTTCGTCAACGTTCTCAGAATCGAACCAAACTTGACCCACAGGACCAGCATATCGCTACGAGTCCGATGGAGCAAGTTTCGTCTCAATCCGGCGAGTGTACAAGAAGTTAGGGCGAATTACAGAAAAGTCGGATACGGGGCGATATCCGCGGATACGCATTGATTTCGGTGTGCACGCACACCCGAATCAGCTTCCGCGAAATCTCATACGTCCGTATCGACGACGCGCACGTATCTGTGAAGACCGCACGCGACCAAGTCGTCCCGTTTGGCGGGACATACTCAGTTCCGGGGTGAAACAGGGTCTGGTTTTTCCTGTTTTTGGATCGCGGTGTGCGATCACCACAGGACGCGATGCCCCGAGCGGTTTGTCCGGGCACCGAGAGGGTCCTACAGGCTTCGTAATGTAATTTACGGAATCGAAAACAGAGCTACGAACAAAAAGTTACACGCACCTGAAGGGGACCCAAAAATCAGGGTCGAACCGAGTCCGACACGTGTCCGACTCGTGTCGGACACAGGGAAATCTAGGTTTAGGGTTTCCTGGATGCTGCGGCGGGTGGCCGGCCGGGGGTACGCCGGAGATGGGCTGGGGCTGCTCGTCGGCTGCTGTCGGGACGAGGCGGAGGTGTTGGCCGGCTGCGGCGGAGCTCTGGGAGGCGGCGGCGAGGGTCTGGAGGAAGGAGGAGAAGAGGAGGCCGCTGGGTAGTCGGGGACGGCGGCTGACGGCCGCGGTCTGGCCGGGGAGTCTGGGCGAGGGTCGACGGCGAGGAGGGGAACGGCGGCGGCGACGTTAGGGTTCAGGCAAGGAGTGGGGATGGCCGGAGTTGGTAGTCGGGACTTTAAATAGGGGAAAGAGGGGGCTGGGCGAGGCCGTGATAGGCGGAGGGAGAGGGGGATCGTGGCGAGCGGAGCGGCGTTGGCGAGCCGAGAAACGCGGTGCTGCGCGGGGTGGCAGGCGTGAGACGCGGGCCGCGTGGGAGCGGGTCAGCCGGTCGTGGGGGTGCTGGGGGAGAACGGGTCGGCGGGCGGCTAGCGGGTCGGGTTGTCTGACCCGACCCGACCCGACCCGGCAATGGTTGGGGCCGGGCCGGCTGGGCTGGGCTGGGCCGGTCCACTGGGCCGGGCCGGCCCAAGAGAAATAAATAAATAAATAAATAATAAATATAATAATAATAATAAATAAACAGTTAATTAAATAATTAATTAAAAATAGTTTTGAGGCATTTAAAAATAGGTCTGAGGCCCAGAAAAATCCAGAAAAATTACCCTAAGTCCAGTTTTCCATTTTACACCCAAAAATATTATTTTCATAATATTTTATTGTTATTTATTATCAATTAAAAATCATTCAATAATTAAGAACCCTGATTTTAATTACAGAAAATTTCCAAAAAAATTCCAGAAAATTGTGAAAAATCCCAATTTAAAATTATTGCAAAATCTGGGGGTTTACAATATGCCTCGGAGTGCTGCCCTGACTTGCGGCTGACCCTGTGCCCTGGGTGCTAGTCCCCTTTGTTGCTAGCCTTTATGCCTAGCCTGAACCTGGGCCTGAGCATACTGTTGTGGCCTCTGCTGCTAAAATGTCTGGGTCTGCGTCGGAGTAGGCCTCGGGGCCTGATGCTGCTGGACCGGTACTGGTGCCCTGAACTCCGAAACTGCTAGCTGGACTGATGAGGATTCAGCTAGAGCCCTCCGATTTTATTGTGTGGTCTGCTCCACCACACACCAGACATAAGCTCTGCGCCCTGCGGCACTCCGAATGAACATGCCCTGGCCTCCCACAGTGGAAATACTCTACTGAAGAAGATGACCTCTATTGCTGAGGATGCATCTTTGCTGACTGATGGAATGAAGACACCAATGCCGGCCTCCCTGGGGATCCAATCTCCAATGCCCTGAATGATGGTGCTGGTGCCGAAGACTGGATGGAATAGTCCCTCAAGGTAGAATTGGACCTCTTTCAGCTCCCAATCCTATCTACTATCCTCTGAGAGGTGTACTCGTGCCTCCTCGTCGCTCTTATCACAGCGTCGAACGTCTAGAACTCATGCTGCTCCACTGCTAGTATGATATCCAAATGAAGTCCCTGCTGGAACCTCCTTACTCAGTCCAACTCGATTGCCACCAAGGTAGGGCAAACTAGCTGAGTCTACAGAACTCCACCTGGTTGCCATCGTCGATCCTTCCTATCTGCCTGAGATTGTTAAACCTCTATTTAAGTCATAACGTGATACTGCATCGTAATATCGAGTCTGAAACCTCTTGTTGAAGTCCGTCCATAGAATCGGCGTCGTCAATAAAACCTCTTGAGCTGTCCATTAATCGCGGGCCAAATCCAGCAACTGCTGTCTCAGCACTGACACATGCTCCCTAGTCGGAGTCCCTGATGCCTCCAAGATGGCCTCAGTATCCTGGAGTCATGCATCAGACGTTATTGCATCCTTAGTACCATATAAGTATGGGGGATGAAGACGCCTGAAGCTGTTCGCAGAATTATAGATCTGGGCACCACCTCGCTCCATGGCCGTTTGGACCGACTGGATGAGAACGTCAGTCTGCATCTGATGAGTCACCAAAAAATCTATCAAAATGTCTATAAATGCTCGAACAATATCTGGCTGCTCTGGCTAATCCGGTTGTACTGGAACTGCCAGCGGATAAGGATGAACATGCTGCTCTGCCCCAGGGTCAATCATCGACTCTGCTCCTGAATGCTGAGGCTGAACATCGGGAATCGACTGGCCTACTGGTCTCTACTCTGCCATCGTCGGAACTCGAACGATCTAATATGAAGGATCATAAACAGTGCCCCTGAAAGTTAAATGACACAAGGAGTAAATCGAAGGGCCATGATAGATCAACGATGAAAGCAGAAGACAGGTCAAGGATCATAGATATAAAATAATATGAACGATATTAAGGAGAAATATTTTAGGATTGAGACATCTAAACAGCAATAACCCCCACACGTTTAAAAACTAGACCTGCATGAGCCACCACTAAAATCTTATCACACCCTAGAACCAGAATACTGGAGAGCGGGGGCAGACAACGGCCAGCTTCGTATATGCAGGGCACACCAGTACCCCGAATATATGGTAAAGCTTTAAAACATGGGGGTTAATACTACAATTCATCATTCAATCCTAGGTCAAATGACCCTAGGTGTCTCAATCACAAGGATATGAGCAATATACAAAATGTAATATCTGCTGACATATAATAGTAAAGCGTCCTAAACTATATATACATAGATGATCATGAAGCTAGTAAACACAAAATGAATAAACTAGCCAGAATCTAAGTTACACATGATCAACCCTAGGATATGTCAATCATGTCATTGTCCGAAGGCTAACAGTCAAACCAAAATATGAGCTAACACGTGCTCGATGGCTAAACGCCAATAAAATTAAAATATACAACATAGTGGGGAAGGAATAAAATCCACTCAAGTGGTCTAGTACTCCAGTTAGTCACCATACTCAGGAAGGTACAAAATATCATCTTGTGCTGCTACTGGATCAGGCAATGCAAAACCAGTGGGGTCAGACCCCCAATAGCAAGTACCACAAATGAATGCCAAAACTATGAACGAAAAAATAGCATATAAACAGTTCTATAATTTACTAAGCAACAGGAATAAATAAAAGTGGATCGAGACTCTTGTGCTACCACTACACTTGTCTCGAGAAGAAAGATAATTAGCTGAATAACATATAACCACTAGGAATATAAAAGAGCACCATGTAAACATGATAAATAACTGGAAACATAAAACACAAAAAATAACTAGGACATGCCAAGGAGTCGGGAACATGCAAGTAACAATAGCGAAGGAAAAGAAAAGAAACATGAAAAGAAAAAGATAAGTCGGCAAAGCAAGTAGAAGATTCGAGAAATCCTCGAAATATGAACCATAACCCTTTAGCCAAACAAGGATCGGATTATGATTCTTTTCCCGATTCGAACATAGTCTCAAGTCACTTACCGATACACCTAACTAAAAGAGAAACGAGAAGACACAGGCAACGTAAGCAATCATCACAGCTACACAAGCACATGTTAGAACAACCACAACTACACAGGTAAACACTAAAATTAGGTGCACAACACAAACCATAATAGAATACTCTACAAACAAGGAACATAAGAATTCTACTACTAGCCACTATCTACTATACACTAGTCAACTGTACAAAGAGTGTAAATCATCCTCTACTAATACAAGTGATTGGGTCGAGTCAAGTGTACATAGAATGTAAACATCCTCTACTATAAATCCCCTCGACCAAATTTAGGTCTACCTGGCTTAGATAAAGAGACTAGGGTTAGTTTGGAGCCATTTAGAATTAGAACATAATTTTTAGATTAATGTACACAATATTCGTATCACTTTGTGCACCTTACCGTTGCTTCGATATTTGGAGCGCTACACTAGCATTTACTTTCAAACAAATTTCACACACTTTTCTTAGACGTGCCAGCCTTCTATTCTAACCTTTGTATAACTCTTAAATACCTTCTCTTGTGCTTCATTTTAGTCGCACAAAATTCATTCCAAACATCTATTCTTAAATCCAAATAAATCCAACTTTACATCTTTGTCCGTTCCAATCAAAATTGGAGACACAACCTCGACCCATTTTTTGCAATCCAATTTATGATAATATTCTATTCTGAGTCTACTACGTCTATGATACTTGTGTCCCACCCAATTTTAATCCTATGCACTTCCAATTAATTAAAGAACACCATTGACACTAATTTTAATTAAATTAGTATAATAATCCAACCTAACCCAAAACTAGACCCAACTCTAACCCAAACCCCCACTCATACCCTCAAGGTTCATACTAAACACCACACACCATTTTAACCCACTATATCACACCAAACATGATATTTTTTCTCATCCAATCACAATTTCTCTTGTTTGTGTATTTTTCCAATTGTTAGGGGCTTTTGTGTAAATAGGCAATTAGGTGTCCACCTCCCATTGGAGCTAAGCCATGAAGAAACCCTCCTCCCCCCCTCATTGTTGACTAGTCCCCTATTTTTTATTTTCTTCCATTTTGTGTGTACAATATACCACCTTTTTCTCCTACCTCATCTACACCCTCCATTCAAAATCAAGCCCATCCTAGCCCTCTAATTCTTTATAAAGAACCTTCCCCCCCATCCCTAGAAATGCATTGTGGCTGGCCCTAATCCTAATGCTATCCTCCTCTCTCTCTCCTACATAAACCTCTCCTCTCTCTCTCCATTTTAACCACAGCGAACACATCACCAAACCCTAAACTCCTCCTCCTTCTTCTTCTTCTTCTTCCCCGACTTCCTCTTCCAACTCCCCTGTCATCACCACCCTGCTACCACAGTCACCTTCGACCATCACCATTCCCCTCGACTTCCTCCTCCGACCTTCCTCCTCCCCGATAGCAACTACTACCGCCACAACAACCATCGTCACCACCTCTTCCATCACCATCTCGACCATCACCATTATCCTCGACTTCCTTCTCCGACCTTCCTCCTCCTCGACCACAACCACCACCGCCACAGCAACCATCATCACTACCTATTCTATCATCATCTCTACCATCACCATCACCATCCCGCCACCTTCTTCCTTCCCGGCCATCCCCGCAGCCATGACCTGCACAGCCAACACAACCACCATCATCGACCACCACTCCCTCCACCATCCACTTCCTTCCTCGACTTCCCTCTCCCCCGAGCAACCACCGCCACCACCTTAGCAACCACCACCGACCTCCTCCACCACCTTCTCTCCACCATCACCACCTCCAACCGCCACGGCCATCTCCACCACCATCAACCTCTACACCCGTAACCTCTTCTCAACACCTCGACCATCACCATCACTCTACCATCACCACCTCCAACAGCCACGGTGTAAACACCCTAAATTTTTGAGAATAATTTTAAATGAAGTTATTTCGTTTTGGGAAATTTTTTGGAAACTTAAAACCAGGATGAGTGTGATTTAAAGAAATAATTTTAAGTGTGGCTAGATGGGGTTAAAATATTCTGGAAGTAAAAATTTATTGTGTATGATGGAGAACCGGACGCATGGCATTTTTCGGTGAATTAATCGGACACCGGAGCAACGTATCGAGGACCAAAAGCAATTGGATTGTAAACCGAACCCAAACGGAATCCGAACCAAACCAATCCGACCCAAGCCAACCCGAAACCCGCAGGGAAACCCTAGCTACCGGAGTTCCTGTAGCAGCTATAAGGGGGCTGCCTCGACATCCGTGTTGCCCCCATCCCCAACTACCAGCCGCCACCGAAACCCTAGTTTGATCCCCCGCCGCCGACTTCATCCATCCCTCACGGACGAGCAACCCCTAAACCCTAACCTCCCGCCGCCATCAAGCTAGCCGTCGACCACCTAGCTACCCCGCCGGCAGCTGATCAACGGCGCCGCCGCTTCCCATCGCCTGTAACCCCGCCGTTCGATCACCCCTCACCGCCCATCTCATCGCCGCCGTCCACGGGTAGCTGATCCCCCGGGCGAGTTCGACCCTGTCGACCGACTCCGATCCCGAACACCCCGACCCTCTTCAGTCTCCGGCCCACCGACCCCTCACGACAGCCCCTTGTCGACCACCACCACCCGACTATGCCGCCAGTTCACCAACCCCGCTGAATCGATTCCCCGCTGCTCTCGGCTTCGCCGCCGGACGCGAGGATTCTCCGCTCGCTACGACAGCTACCGCAGATCCCTAGGCCGGCCACCCGCCGATCTAGTCCCGACTCAGCGGACCCGGTCAACCTCGGAACCGGGACAGCAGACCCCGGACGCGAGGAGACAAGAGATCAACCAGGACACGAACAGTACTCACGGACACGCAGATTTCAGCATTCACGGAGCCCTGTTCAGGTACTGTTTTCACCCTCATCGCAACTCCGATTCCGTTTCTGTAAATTGCTATGCGTAGACTGTATAACCCTCTCGGTGCCCGTGCAATTCGCTCGGAGCATCGCGTCCTGTGGTGATCGCACACCGCGATCCAAAAACAGGAAAAATAACACCCCGTTTCACCCCGGAACTGAGTCCGCCCCGCCAATCGGGACGACTTGGTCGCACGCGGTCTTTACCAAACTGTGCGCGACGTTGATACGGTCGTGTAGGATTTCGCAGAAGTCGATTCAGAGGTGCGTGCACCCCGGAATCAACGCGTATCCGCCGACGACACACCGTATCCGTCCTTTCTGGAACGCGCTGTAACTTCGCGTACACACGTCGGATCGAGACGAAACTTGCGCCATCGGACTCGTAGCAATACGCTGGTCCTGTGAGCCAAGTTTGGTTCGATTCTGAGGACGTTGACAAAACCACGTATCGTGGGCCCCACAGGCTCCACTTGACCGGTGATTTTGTGATCGGCTCATCGGAATCCAATTCTGGAAGTTCCGTTGGGTTCGTATCATCGTTCCTGACTTGTAGGCACTGAGTTTGACTAATTTGGAGACCTTTGACCCTGACACGCTTTTCGGTGCAAAGTGGCCCACAAGTGGAACCCGCTTTGGTCCGGAAATGACCATTTTGCCCCTGTGTCCAAATTGGACGTAAGGACAGGCATTTCTAGCAGTTTGATACCTTCTGAGACTGTTGGTGATATTTATTACAGCATCTGGAGTAGCCCCTACCGGTTCCACAGATCCCAGGACGACAGTTGATATTCGGACATCAGGCAAGTGTACCTTGCCAAACTCTGCAGCTTAGTTATTTATTTTCCTTGCTATATATATATATTACTGTGCATGCTCAACCTAGGACCGTTTGACATACTTAGCGTCCGATTATCAGTCGGGTGCCAACATCGTACGCGGTGTTGGGTAATGTCATCTAGATATGGACATACGTGACACTTTATCTTCTCGTACTGGTCATACCAAGTACACTTGACCCAGGACACTGGACACTGATCATGAGACAGGATCTTCCCGAGATATTCGTGGTGATCCTGTATAGGTTGCAGGACTTATAGAGATACTATATTCTAGATACATTATGACTTGTGCATTAGTTATGACCCCGCGGACATGGACGTGAGACGTTATGTTCATGATTTGTGTGGTTACATTGGGTGGGGAGAGACACACAGACTACAGGCTGATTATATATATACACCCCTATTACCGTGAGGCACAAGACTCTATAGCCGAGCTTGGCCCATTACTCATATTTACTGCTGCTACCGGCTCCCCTACACAGAGCTTGTAGTATGCTTCAGCCTGAGTTCTAGTGCTGCTCTTATCTTGCATATCACTTAGCTGGTTATTTTAGTATTCCCTTATTGTTCCATCTATTGCTGGATAGATTCACAGGCTACAGGTTGATATTATTATGTCGGCTACTCAGTCTCCCGCTGAGCTAGACCACCCCATGATACCCCTGCTACAGGCTCCCCTACACAGAGCTTGTAGAGGTTCAACCTGAGTACTATTGATATTCTCTCCTGCATTATGCAGATGTTACATACTTACCCTGCTTATCTCATTATTGCTGCACTGTTTATATTCTGGCTTGTTTTATTTCCTGTACCTTGCTATGTCCCCTGAGGACCTGGATATGGATTTTGTCCCCAGATTTTGCAGAACAGGTTTACCCCGAGGTTTACGGGACTGCAGCAGGAGGAGCCGATCCAGGAGCTGTACCACCATCTGATGGCGAGGTCTTAGCTGAAGACTTCTCTTGAGCCTCCATGTTCATGCTCAGTTTTTATTTATTATTTCAGTCTTTTCTTTTCTGGTCTGTAGAACCATTGTACTAGATATTTATCGGGTTGTTCCCCGAAGTACTTTGTGAGACTTGCTGATGATTTACATTCCTCATTTATTATGTGGATCATATTTTATATCTTGTGTGGATGAGATTAGTTGTGCCATGATTGTCGTAGACTTGTTTTACAGCTTAAGTATGCCCTGATGGATCCATTATATTGAGTTGGTCCATCGGTGCGTACTGCTGGCCATTGCCACGTATCCGGTCCCATGGTATTTTGGGACTGGGGCGTGACATGGTTTTTGTGGTGGCCCATGCAGGTCTACGACTAAATAGTTCGGTTTCAACTTAGGGACCGGACCAGCCTGCCCTAAGGATAGTATAAACTATAGGATCTCATCCATTATTTAACCATTTGTTGAACTCTATATCGAACTCGAAATTTTTACTTGAACTGCATCCTGTATTGATTCCTCCGAGCGTTCTCATAGTTTATCTTTTGATTTCAGAGCAATGGATTCCGAGAACAGAGATGATATTCCTTTGGAGACACCACACGACGCTGTGATTACTTATGGAGATGGAGTGACCCCTGGAAGTGGAGGACAAGCATCGCAGAGCGATCAAACCGGTCAGCCTAATCCAAGGTTCCGGAGAGATGACATCCCACCTCCACAACAGTTCACTCCCCAGATGCCAGCTTTCCCACCAGGACAAGCCATGGATGGGCAACAAATGTTTCAGATGATGTATGCTATGATGCAAGCACAGCAGCAGATTCAGCAAGAGGCCCATCGGCAGGAGGCCGAGTATCTGAGGACCAGCCTGGTATCCGCATTGGAGCAGGCTAATCCAGCAGCGAGGCGAACATCGACGGGATCTATCACCGACTTCCGTCATCTCAAGCCTCGCACATTTTCTGGTAAAGAAGGGCCAACGGAAGTTCATGAGTGGCTCACAAACATTCAGCATCACCTGGAAGCCGCTGAACTTCCAAGAGAGAGATGGATGACTGCAGTCAGAATGCAGTTAACTGATAATGCGCACCACTGGTGGTTAGCAGAAGAAAGGAGACTTGGACAGGACAGAGTCACATGGGAAGAGTTCTCCAGACTCTTCCAAGAGATGTACATCCCGGCAGTTGCAAGGTCAGAGCTCAGGGACAAGTTCAACCGCCTCATCCAGGGCAGCATGACAGTAGAAGAATACAATTCTGAATTTATTCGCCTGAGCCGCTTTGCTCCAACATTGATTTCGACAGAGGAGGAGAAAGCGGAAAAGTTCTTTGACGGGTTGAAGTTCGAACTCCAAAGATTGATTGGCTCAGTGGCACCTACAAATTATACTGATGTTCTAGCAGCAGCGCGACGCATGGAGCGCGTCACTAGAAGGGAATCGAATCTAAAGAGGCCAAACACCTCCGCACCAACCAAGGCAGCACATGGAGATTCTGCAAAACGATTCCAGAGGAGTACGCCAGATAGAGCAGCGCACAGGGCCATATCCCTTCCTACTTGTCATCACTGCGGCAAGGTAGGACACATTGAGAGAGAATGCCGACGCAAGTTGGGACTCTGCCTAGCTTGCGGGTCCAACCAGCATCAGACCAGAGACTGCACCGAGCGAAGAGAGGGAGCACCGAGATTAGCTTTGCCTGCACCACGACCAGCGCATCCAGCCGTAGGAGCACAGCAGGCAGGAGTTGGTGGAGTCAGACCACCAGCCCCAGGAGGGAATCAGCAGAGACCACCCCTAGTACCGCAGGCAGCTTTATTTCAGCAGGCTCAGCAGCAGCGAGGCCAAGCCCAGGGCCGAGGACAGGCATTCACCCTAGCTGTTGAGGAGGATGCTACAGCAGGCGAGGTCATCGCAGGTACTATTTTAGTAGCTTCATTACCTGCAGTAGCATTATTTGATTCTGGAGCATCACATTCATTTATAGCAGCTAGCTTTGTAGCCACCCATAGAGTAGCTACCGCACCCCTCCCGAAGATGAAGAGGATTCTTACGGGAGGCGGTATTATTCCAGTTAGTGATGTCTGTAGATCATGTTCTGTAGTCGTATGTGGCCGAGAAATGCGAGCACAGTTTCTGATATTTTCTATGCCGGATTATGACGTCGTACTTGGTATGGACTGGTTAAGTCAGTACCATGCGACTCTTGATTGCCGAATTGGGCGGGTTATATTTAGACCGCCTGGACATCCAGAATTTGAGTTTCTCCGAGGAGCAGTAGAGCAAGGAGTTCAGCCTACTCTTAGGGTACTATCTGTAGAAGGGGAGACAGGTTACCCGAGAGTCATATCAGAATTTGTGGATGTATTTTCTGATGATCTTCCAGGTTTACCGCCTGATCGGGAAATAGAATTCATAATAGACTTAACTCCAGGAGCAGAGCCAATCACTTCAACAGTTTATCGACTAGCACCCAAGGAGTTAGTTGAGTTGAAAGCACAGGTTGATGATCTTTTGGAGAAGGGTTTCATTCGGCCCAGTGTTTCACCTTGGGGGGCACCCATATTATTTGTGCCGAAGAAGGATGGAACAGTACGGTTATGCATTGATTACCGGGCACTCAATGCTGTAACCATCAAGAACAGGTATCCCCTACCCCGCATTGATGATCTATTCGATCAATTGAGTGGTGCAAGGGTATTTTCGAAGATTGACCTTCGATCCGGCTATCATCAGATCAAGGTAAGGAAGGAAGACATCCCGAAGACAGCTTTCAGGACAAAGTATGGGCATTATGAGTTCTTGGTGATGCCGTTTGGCTTAACCAACGCACCAGCAGTGTTTATAAGCTTAATGAACAGGGTCTTTCATCAGTTCTTGGATAAATTCGTAGTGGTATTCATTGACGACATCCTCATATATTCCAAGAGCCCTGAAGAGCACGAGGAACATCTTAGAATCGTGTTAGAGACCTTGAGACAGGAGAAGTTATATGCCAAGCTTAATAAGTGTGAGTTCTGTATGGACAAAGTACCTTTCTTGGGACACATCATATCAGGAGAAGGACTTTCCGTAGATCCAGAGAAGGTGGCAGCAATAGAGACTTGGCCTACACCCACATCAGTCGCAGAGGTGAGAAGTTTTCTCGGACTTGCGGGATATTACCGAAGGTTCGTAGAAAATTTCTCAAGGATTGCAGAACCAATGACGAAGCTGACACGGAAGGACCAGGAGTTTATATGGACAGAAGACTGCCAGAAGGCTTTTGAAGAATTGAAGAGAAGATTAACAACAGCACCTGTCTTGACTCTTCCTTCGGGGTCGGGAGGTTTTGTTGTTTACAGTGATGCATCAGGCAGTGGACTAGGATGTGTTTTGATGCAACATGGCAAGGTCATTGCTTATGCGTCGAGACAGTTGAAGGACCACGAGAAGAACTACCCAACACATGATCTGGAATTAGCAGCAGTGATATTTGCATTGAAGATATGGAGGCACTATCTTTATGGAGAGAGGGTAGAAATCTTCACCGATCACAAGAGTCTGAAGTATGTATATACTCAGAAGGAGCTAAACATGAGGCAGAGACGCTGGCTGGAACTGATGGTAGATTTTGATATCGATCTGCAGTATCATCCGGGGAAGGCGAATGTTGTTGCAGACGCACTGAGCAGGAAGCCTATGGCCTATTTCTTGACGGTGCAGCCCGAGTTATTGAGAGATTTGCAGGAGTTACAGATAGAGGTCGTCTTACCGGGACAGAATGGATTGATGGCTAATCTTGAGATTCAGTCATCCCTCGTGGAGAAGATTAAGGAGGCATTGCCCACCGATGCTAGATTCCGAAGACTCAAAGAAAGGACAGAAGCCGGCATTCAGACAGGACTTCGCATCCACGAAGACGGGACCTTGAGGTTTGGAAATCGCCTGTATGTTCCCAACGGAGAATTGAGACAGGAGTTGATGACGGAAGCACATAGCTCTATGTACTCTGTTCACCCGGGAGGAACTAAGATGTACAGGGACTTGAGACAGTATTACTGGTGGCATGGAATGAAGAGAGAGATCGCAAGGTTTGTGGCTAGATGCTTAGTCTGCCAGCAGGTAAAGGCCGAGCATCAGAGGACCGCAGGGATGTTACAGCCGCTTCCGATACCGGAATGGAAGTGGGAGCACATCACGATGGACTTTGTCACAGGATTTCCGAAGAGCCCCAGCGGAAGAGACGCAGTATGGGTGATCGTGGATCGACTCACTAAATCGGCACACTTCTTGCCATTTAGAGTTGGACAGACCACAGAGGTACTAGCTGACATGTATATGCGACAAATCGTCAAATTACATGGAGTACCTGTTAGTATTGTATCGGATCGAGATTCGAGATTTACATCTCATTTCTGGAGAAGCATGCAAGAGAGTCTCGGCACCAGACTCAAGTTCAGCACGGCATACCACCCGCAGACAGATGGCCAATCGGAACGCACCATTCAGATATTGGAGGACATGTTGCGATCATGTATGCTAGACTTTGGAGGATCTTGGGAAGATCATTTGCATTTAGTAGAGTTCTCCTACAATAACAGTTATCAGGCCAGCATTCAGATGGCACCCTTCAAAGCTTTATACGGAAGGAAGTGCAGGTCACCTATATGCTGGAGTGACGTCGGTGAACGTCAGATACTGGGACCAGAATTGGTCACACAGACAGTGGAGAAGGTGAAGCAGATTCAGAATCATCTACGGGCAGCTCAGGACCGACAGAAGCATTGGGCAGACACGCACAGACGTCCCCTAGAGTTCAAAGAAGGGGATCACGTATTCTTGAGGATTTCGCCCACTCGGGATACTATCAGATTCGGGAGCAGAGGCAAGCTGAGCCCAAGGTATATTGGGCCATTTGACATTCTAGAGCGCGTTGGTGAGGTGGCTTATCGTCTTGCATTACCTCCATCCTTAGAGGGAGTGCATGACGTATTCCACGTCTCACAGCTGCGAAGGTACGTGACCGACCCAAGTCACGTAGTCGATCATTCAGAGATCGCAGTAGGCCCGAGCTTGAGGTATGAGGAACAACCAGTTGGCATCCTCGACGTCAGTGAGAAGACATTACGGGGACAGACAATCAGACTGGTCCGAGTAGCATGGAAACATCATTCACCAGGCGAATCGACTTGGGAACGAGAAGATAGTATGCGTCAACGATATCCCCATTTGTTCGAGGAGGCAGTTGTAAACTAGGTCACCTTGTATTTCCATAACCCTTCTTTAGTAACTTATTCTTTGATTGCGAGGACGCAATCCTTTTAAGGAGGGAAGATTGTAAACACCCTAAATTTTTGAGAATAATTTTAAATGAAGTTATTTCGTTTTGGGAATTTTTTTGGAAACTTAAAACCAGGATGAGTGTGATTTAAAGAAATAATTTTAAGTGTGGCTAGATGGGGTTAAAATATTCTGGAAGTAAAAATTTATTGTGTATGATAGAGAACCGGACGCATGGCATTTTTCGGTGAATTAATCGGACACCGGAGCAACGTATCGAGGACCAAAAGCAATTGGATTGTAAACCGAACCCAAACGGAATCCGAACCAAACCAATCCGACCCAAGCCAACCCGAAACCCGCAGGGAAACCCTAGCTACCGGAGTTCCTGTAGCAGCTATAAGGGGGCTGCCTCGACATCCGTGTTGCCCCCATCCCCAACTACCAGCCGCCACCGAAACCCTAGTTTGATCCCCCGCCGCCGACTTCATCCATCCCTCACGGACGAGCAACCCCTAAACCCTAACCTCCCGCCGCCATCAAGCTAACCGTCGACCACCTAGCTACCCCGCCGGCAGCTGATCAACGGCGCCGCCGCTTCCCATCGCCTGTAACCCCGCCGTTCGATCACCCCTCACCGCCCATCTCATCGCCGCCGTCCACGGGTAGCTGATCCCCCGGGCGAGTTCGACCCTGTCGACCGACTCCGATCCCGAACACCCCGACCCTCTTCAGTCTCCGGCCCACCGACCCCTCACGACAGCCCCTTGTCGACCACCACCACCCGACTATGCCGCCAGTTCACCAACCCCGCTGAATCGATTCCCCGCTGCTCTCGGCTTCGCCGCCGGACGCGAGGATTCTCCGCTCGCTACGACAGCTACCGCAGATCCCTAGGCCGGCCACCCGCCGATCTAGTCCCGACTCAGCGGACCCGGTCAACCTCGGAACCGGGACAGCAGACCCCGGACGCGAGGTGTCACGACCCGCACCCGAAAATCGGGCATGAGCCGTGGGTACGTCCAGCCTACGCCGCAGAATCGGCGGTAGAACGCTGTAAAGGTCCGTTCTAGGTCAACCATATCTATCTATATCTCACTGAAAAATCCGGCATGACCTCTCCAAAAGGAGGGCAAAACCACGCAATATATATATGTGAATAAAATCCTCTCCAACAGGAGGGCAACCACGCAATATATATATGACAATAATCTCAATCACAAAACTAGAGGAAGAATATAAGCACGATATGATATAAACAAAGAAAACCAGAACCAAGAGAGCAAGACAATCCAAAATGATACAGTCCAAGTCTAAAAGCTACAATATCACAGCAACAAAAGAATAAGTACAGTCATCCAAAATACAACCACTGGAAAAACCCAGGAAACCCACCTAGCTAACTAGGGTGCTATAGGCGTCTCCTCGGCGCACTCCTCCTCAGGGTCACAACAGTCGTCAACACCAGGCCCGTAGAACGTAGGGCAATAGTCCTCAGGATCCTCTGGAAAAAATATGCCCAGTCAGGACTGGAGCGAAGTACATAACTCTGAAAGCAACTCCAAATACATGGTAAGGTGTATATGACGAGCAATAGAAAAGTAATCAAGATGCACAGGAAATAAATATATGCTGGAGCACAAGAAGTAGCTGTAATATAAACTGGAGAATAATACAAGTAGTGGAAAAGTAACTGCAGGTGAGAAACATGAATACTAGCTAAGTGCCTTGAGCACAAGTTCGTTATATGATCGGCTTAGGTTGCACATGAAAGTCACTACGATAACTCCGTTATGCGTGAGTTGCATAACCGACATACACATGAATACTGTTTGGCTTTGATCATATAACCAACTCACTACTCCCCTCCCCCACTAATACCATTGGATCCAACCACAACACGCTACGTACATGATAATAGCTCGCGCACACGAAGGCGAGAGCACAATAAGCACATGATAGCACATGATAATCAATACCCGAAGCACATGATGAAATACACGTGATAGAGTACCCGCTGAACACGGTAAGGGGGATAGCACCTCATGACGGGATCCACTAGTACCAGCTCGTGTAATAATGTGTCAGAATCAAGTATTACAGTTCTAGAACAAGTGATATAAACGCTATCATGAAATGGAAACTATCAGAGGTAGGTACTCGCCTGATGTCCTGAGCAACTGATGAGGATCGAGGTCCGGACCGGTGTCGCAAGGACCTAATGCGAAAAACAAGGATTAAACAGGGTTCTAAGCATTTAAACTGATATAAAATAATTAAAAACAGGCTTCTAGGGCTATTCTAGGTCGAACGGGTCAAACCGGTGAAAATCGGGTCAAAAAGTCAACCCGGGGTCCAAAAAGTTAACTCTAGGTCAAAACTAGGTCAAACGTTGACTTTTACGGTCAACGGGGACAATTATGGTCAAAGCTAGGTCAAACTAGGGTGCCCCTGAAATTCTAGGTCAAACCGAGCTCATTAAGCTACTAAACTCACAAACTCGCCTAATCGAGATACCGGGATACCCTCGGTATCCGATACCTCGCCCTAGGCCACGCACCCCGCCTAAACCCGCTAAAACCTATGCTAGCACGCGTAATTATATATATATAAACATACAAAAATCACTCCAAAGCATTTCCTAGGCTAATGCTCAAATACCCCGCTCGAAACTCAATACCTTGAATATCTCAAGGTATCGAGATACCTCGATATCTCAAGGTATTGAAGTTTCGCCCTAAGGCCCTCTAACTAGCTATCTAGCTATTAATTATATACCTAGTTATTAATCTAGGCTAGGTAATATATATATCTACTATATATATATACATCTAAGTATGTATATACCTATGTATATAGATATCCACACACATTTACCCGATTACCCAATACCTTACCTAATCATAACATATATATATATGTTACCTATCAAGATATCTATATATATATAACTAACTATAGGTATATAGATATCTATCTCCTAGATAGATAAAACTACCTATCTACCTATCTACCTATCTAGTATCCATAGATATAGGTATCTATCTATCTAAGTATCTAATAACTATTCTTACCTATTTATCCAACTACCTATCTATAAATCTTATTCACTATCTAATATCTATCTAGTTATTTATCTAACTATCTAGATATATATATACACCCTATCAATCTATCTCCCTACTACCCCACTGCTTGCTACTGCTACTGCCCCTACATGTGCTGCTGCTGCTGCTCCTTCTGGAGCTGCTGCTGCTCCTTCTGGAGCTGCTGCTGCTGCTCTCCTAGCAGCAGCTAGCTGCTGCTGTTGCAGCTGAACTGCTGCTGCTGCAGTTCAGTTTTCTCCCCCCTCCATCTCACACATACACACACACACACACCCATATATATACATATATATATCACTATCTATATATATATATACATACATATATATCTATATATATATAACTAGATACATATATATATACACACACTCTAAACTATATATATATATCTACACACACTCTCAACTATATATATATACATACACCTATATATATATATACATACACACACAAGCACACTTACACATATACATATATATATATACACATAGACATATACATATAAAAGTACATAAATATAAATACACTCATATATATATAAATATATATACGTAAACAAACATACATATAAATATATACATATATTTATATATATATAGACACATATACACAACCACCACACAATGCACACAACACACAAACAACACGCCCCTCGCACGCCCAACGACCCCGACACTCACCAATACCCTAAAATATATAAAATATAGCCCGAAAACTCTAGCACACACTCCCCGATACTAACCCAACGCGCGCACAAAGCCGAAACGAGGAAACCAAGTCGAAATGGCCGTTCGGTCATTTCGACGAACACGTGGTGCGCGGCTCGGAAAACCTCCTGAAACGCACACCAAACGAACTCGGAATCGGCCCAAAATTTACCCACGCGCTCTACACGATGTCTAGATCCTAGAAAATGCGCTCCCACGTCGATTCTAGGCCCGTGGCGGAAACGCACACAAACTTAGAATCGGCGACGACGAAAAGCCCCAATTTCGCCCGAAACGCCCGTTTCTCCGCGACGCGGCTTCCCGTGTCCAAACGGAGACACGCACTCACCCTCTAGACACCCGACAACGTCTACCTAGGTCCATCTAACCTAGGACATCACCCAAAATTGGGCCAAATTCGGATTCCACCCGAATTCGACACAAAACCTAATGTCAAAGTCTCTAAACTCACCCAAACTAGTTCCAACTTCCTCCTACGGGTAGGGTTAGGGTCTAGGAAGGTTCTACAACACTAATTACACTACACAAAAATAATTAGGAAGGGGAAAGTTAGGTTTTACCTCTTGGGAGTTGGAATCCCAAGGCCAAAGTCCCAAATTCCCTCCAAATCAACTCCCTCAAGCTCCAAGCTTCCAAATCTAACTCCCACACTAGATCTAGGCTCCTCACACCTAGGTTAGAGAAAATGTAAGGTTAGGGTTAGCTTAAGGAAGAAGGAATGAAGAAGAAAGAAGAAAAATGGAAGAAAACTCACTTGGAGAAGGAAGGAAGAAGAAAGGAGAAGTGGAGAAGAAGAAGGAATGAAGAAGAAGAAGTAAATGAAGTAGAATACAAGGGGGATGGGGGCTGCTGCTGGTTTTACACGGTTGGGGTAGGTAGGGGCCGGCCACATGTAGAAAAGGGGATTCCACTAAGTTACCAAATTCCCAAAACGCCCCTATTCACTCGGTTTTGGGTTCCGGGTCTCCAAATGCACTCAAACTAGTTCCAAATCTCTCCAACTAACCTCCTAAAAATAAAATAATAATTCTAAGCCCCAAAATAATTCTCACAAGGGTGTGGGCTAGGTCGGACATGGGTCCACTAGGGTCTGACATGGGTCCAGGCTAGCCAAAACCCTAAAACAATCAAAATAAAAATAAAACAAGCACTAATTAAATATAAATATAAATAATTAAATACAATACACTATTTATCAAATAAATAAAAAAAAAATATACCCTATTTTCTAGAATTGGGTAGTGACAAGCCTACCCTCCTTAAAATAATTTCGTCCTCGAAATTAAAAGACGAAACTAGGACAGGAATGCAAAGAAAGAACCATACCTCAGGGCTCGAAGAGATAGGGGTATCGCTCGCGCATTTCATCCTCCCTCTCCCAGGTCGACTCCCCTGGAGAGTGATGCCTCCACGCGACGCGAACCAAGGGAATAGTCTGGTTCCTCAACACCTTCTCCCGCCGATCCAGAATCTCCACCGGCTGCTCTGGATAGCTAAGAGTAGGGCCCACTGCGATCTCCGAGTGATCCAATACGTGACTGGGATCCGCCACGTACCGTCTCAACTGCGACACGTGGAACACATCATGAACTCCCTCCAGCGTAGGAGGCAACTCAAGCCTATACGCCACGGCGCCGACCCTCTCAAGAACACGGAAGGGTCCGACGAAACGTGGGCTAAGCTTCCCGCCTCCACCGAAGCGAATAGTGCCCCGCGTCGGAGAAATCCTCAGGAACACCAGATCTCCAACCTAGCACAAACAAGGTCTCTGCACTTAGTCTAAAATAAGCAATCACAAGCAAACACAAGAACAAAATCTAGATTCTAAGCTATACCTCGAACTCCAAAGGTCTCCGGTGGCTATCGGCCCAATGCCGCTGCCTGTCCTGCGCCACCCGAAGTCTATCTCTAATGAGCTTGACCTTCTCCGCTGCATCAACCACCATCTCCGGGCCAAGCAAAGCTCTCTCACCTACATCATCCCATGACAACGGAGTGCGACACCTCCGTCCATACAACGCCTCAAAAGGTGACATCTCGATACTGGCTTGGTAGCTGTTGTTGTAAGCAAACTCTACCAAGTGCAAGTGATCCTCCCAAGAGCCTCTGAAATCCAAAACACAGGTGCGTAGCATGTCCTCAAGTGTCTGAATGGTCCTCTCTGACTGACCATCTGTCTGTGGGTGATACGCACTACTAAACTTGAGCTGGGTGCCCAAGCTAGCCTGCAGACTCCTCCAGAAATGCGAAGTGAAGCGACTGTCCCGATCTGATACTATGCTCACTGGAACTCCATGCAGTCTGACTATCTGGCGCACATACATCTCTGCGAGTCTCTCTGTAGACGTACCCACTTTGAATGGTAGGAAGTGGGCCGATTTGGTCAACCTGTCCACGATGACCCAAATCGCATCCTTCCCGCCTGGAGAGCGGGGAAGTCCAGAAACAAAATCCATGGTCACATGCTCCCATTTCCACTCCGGAATGGGTAACGGCTGGAGTAAACCTCCTGGCCTCTGCCTCTCCGCCTTCACCTGCTGGCACACTAAGCATCGGGATACGAAGCGCGCTACCTCCCGCTTCATCCCGTACCACCATACATGCTGTCTCAGATCTCTATACATCTTGTTGGCACCGGGATGCATAGAGTACTGGGATCGATGCGCCTCCTGGAGAACCTCCTCGCGCAACGACCCACTCGGCACACATAACCTGGTACCGTGCCGCAATGAACCATCATCAGCAATGGTGAAGTCATCTGCTAAACCCATCTGAACCTGCTCCCTGATGCTCCTCAGGGACTCATCCTCAAACTGTGTAGCCCTGATCCGGTCTACCAACTCTGACTGAATCTGCAGTCCCCACATCTGCATCTCAACTCCAGGCACTATCACCTCAATGCCCAAGCTCTCTAGATCTGCCAGAAGATAACGATCTGTAGTCAGGCACATAGCTACCGGATACCTGCTCAATGCATCCGCAACTACGTTCGCCTTCCCTGGATGATACTGCAATGATATGTCGAAGTCTTTCATCAACTCCAACCATCTCCTCTGCCTCATGTTCAGCTCTTTTTGGGTAAACACATACTTCAAGCTCTTGTGGTCTGTGAAGATCTCCACACGCTCTCCGTATAAATAGTGTTTCCACAACTTCAGAGCAAAAATGACCGCTGCCAACTCCAAATCGTGGGTAGGGTAGTTCTTCTCATGAGGGCGTAATTGCCTGGAAGCATAGGCAATCACCCTCCCATTCTGCTGCAACACACAACCCAGTCCCTTCCCCGATGCATCACTATAGATAGTGAATCCTCCAGAACCTGATGGCAACGTCAACACTGGAGCTGTCGTCAACCTCCTCTTCAGCTCATCAAAGGCGATCTGGCACTCCTCTGACCAAACAAACTCCACGTCCTTCCGGGTCAGCCTGGACAACGGCTCTGCAATCCGGGAAAAATCCTGAACAAATCTCCTGTAGTAGCCTGCCAGTCCCAAGAAACTCCTGACCTCGGCTACTGAACTCGGAGCACTCCATGCCTCAACTGCCACGATCTTTCTCGGATCCACCGAGATACCCTCTCCAGTCACCACATGACCAAGGAATTCAACCTTGTCAAGGAAGAACTCACACTTCGAGAGCTTTCCATAAAGCTCCTCCTTCCTGAGAGTCTCCAGCACTATCCTCATATGCTCCTCGTGCTCCTCTGGGGTCTTCGAATACACCAAGATGTCATCTATAAACACCACCACAAACCTGTCCAGATGCTGATGGAACACCTTGTTCATCAGATTCATGAACACTGCCGGGGCATTAGTCAACCCAAACGGCATCACCAAGAACTCATACTGTCCATATCTGGTCCGAAAAGCTGTCTTCGGAATATCCTCCTTCCTGACTTTCACCTGGTGGTAGCCTGTCCTCAGATCAATCCTGGAAAACACCCTCGCTCCGCTCAACTGGTCAAATAGATCATCAATACGCGGCAGCGGATACTTGTTCTTGATTGTGAGGCTGTTCAGAGCCCTGTAGTCGATACACATCCGTATCGACCCATCCTTCTTCGGCACAAAAAGTACCGGAGCACCCCACGGAGAAGAACTAGATCTGATAAATCCCTTGTCCTGAAGCTCATCCACCTGCTTCTTTAACTCTATCAGCTCACTGTTGCTGACTCTATAGACGTGCTGGGATATCGGCTCCGCGCCTGGCACCAAGTCTATAGAGAACTCCACATCTCTGTCCGGAGGTAACCCTGGCAACTCCTCCGGAAAGACATCCATATACTCCTCTATCAGTGGATGTAGCGACCTCGGCTCTACCACCAGGGCTCCGCAGAAGACTCCCTCGGTCTGCTCCGCTGCTCCTCTGGCAAACTGAAACTCTGGCTCACCCGGCGGACTAAACAAAACTCTGCCTCCACGACAATCTATACTAGCACAATGCGTACTCAACCAATCCATCCCGAGTACAACATCATAACTCGGAAGTGGCATTACGAGTAGGCACACACTCAACTCCCGGCCTCCCAAGGTAACTCTCCGGTCTCTGCAAACATCACGGACTAGGATGATACCACCCCCGGTCGTGATCTTGCAGAGTCTAGCTAAAGGTTCAGCAACAAGATGGTGTCTAACAGCAAAAGATACAGACACAAAGCTATGGGAAGCACCGGAATCAAATAAAGCAAGTGCTGGAATGGAATCAAGGAGAACAGAACCTGAGATAACATCACCAACTGGCTCGGCCTCGTCCACTGTCAGGGCAAAAGCTCGCCCCTGCTGTCCTCCTCGGTGCTGCTGCTGGTGCTGGGCGAACCTCTGCTGCTGAGTCTGCAAAGGCTGACCTCTCTGCTGCGCTGCAGGTGCTCTGGCTGGTGCCCTCTGAGCGGCTCCTCCGCCCTGAGCTGTACGGGCAAGCGCTGAAGGACAATCCTTCAGCTGGTGGTCTGCGGCGCCACACAATAAACATCTGCCCAGCCTCTTTCTACATATGTCCCATCCGTGCCCTGGCTTCCTACAGAAAGGGCAAACGATGGGCTGCCTCTGGCCCTGCTGCTGACCCTGCCTCTGCTGCTGGGGCGCCTGCCGGAAGGGCGCCCGACCCTGACCCTGGTGCTGCTGGGTCTGCTGGAATGGCCTCTTGGCCGGGCCTGCACTGCTGCCTGCTCCGGAAGTGTCTCTGCCCCTCTTCGTCTTCAGCTCCAAATCATCCTCAGCCCTCTGAGCATCGCTGACAATCTGCTCGAAGGTCGCCTCGCGGTCGCTCCTAGTCAAGGACTTGACCGCCATGACCAAGCCCTTGCGGAACTTCCGCGCCTTCGCTGCCTCTGACAACCCCTCAACAAATCTGCCCAGACGGCAGAACTCCGCTGCATACTCATCCACTAGCATACTCCCCTGGACGAGCGCCTCGAACTGACTCTCTAAGGCACTGAGAGCCACGTCCGGGAAGAACTTCTCCTTGAAAAGCTTCTTGAAAGCCTCCCAAGTCAACCCCGGAGCTGCTATCCGCGTATCAGTGCGGAACCAAGTAAGGGCAAGGTCAAACATCTGGCTGCCCGCTGCCTCTATCTGCATGCTGGCTGGGATCATCGCCAGCCTGAAGATGCCCTCTATATGCTCGATCCAGTCGTCGGCATACAGGATCCCCTCTGTGCCACGGAACTCCTTAGGCCGCATCCTCTGAAAATCGATGATAGTACCCGGCCTAGGATACTGAGCCTGCTCTGGCTGTGGCTGGGTCTGAGCCACTCTGTCGACAGCTGTCAAAGCCACCTGATGAGCATTCTCAATGCCCATCCTCATAATATCTGCCTGGCGGTGCTGCGCATCCATCATCTCTCGGAAGAACGCGAACAGCTGCGTAGCATCTACTGGCGCAGGCGGTGGTGGAGGAGGTACCACCGGGACAACTGGGGTGGCTCTCGGATCAATGGGAGTAAGGGGATCTCCGAGAGAAACTGAAGCTCCCTCAACCGCAGGAGTGGCGAGTGGAGCGGTAGCGGCTGCCGGAAGTCGAGCAGGTCGAGAGGTGGCAGACCTCTCGGTGGCAGCTGCTGGGGCGGTACGCTGAGATCTGGTCTTCGGAGGCATCCTGAACACAGATCAAAAGAAGTCAATACAGTGCAAGAAACGATAACATCAATGAAGGACAGTAATATTGCAAAAGAAACAATTTCAGGAAAATTAAGATAGCAAGAAAAATCAGGAGGGGTCCTAGTTGTGATTGAGCACACTCTCTCTCAGCCTATCTCCTATATCCTACTGCAGGTAACCTAAGAAGCAGACCTGCATGGGCCACCACCAAAAACGTGTCACGACCCGCACCCGAAAATCGGGCATGAGCCGTGGGTACGTCCAGCCTACGCCGCAGAATCGGCGGTAGAACGCTGTAAAGGTCCGTTCTAGGTCAACCATATCTATCTATATCTCACTGAAAAATCCGGCATGACCTCTCCAAAAGGAGGGCAAAACCACGCAATATATATATGTGAATAAAATCCTCTCCAACAGGAGGGCAACCACGCAATATATATATGACAATAATCTCAATCACAAAACTAGAGGAAGAATATAAGCACGATATGATATAAACAAAGAAAACCAGAACCAAGAGAGCAAGACAATCCAAAATGATACAGTCCAAGTCTAAAAGCTACAATATCACAGCAACAAAAGAATAAGTACAGTCATCCAAAATACAACCACTGGAAAAACCCAGGAAACCCACCTAGCTAACTAGGGTGCTATAGGCGTCTCCTCGGCGCACTCCTCCTCAGGGTCACAACAGTCGTCAACACCAGGCCCGTAGAACGTAGGACAATAGTCCTCAGGATCCTCTGGAAAAAATATGCCCAGTCAGGACTGGAGCGAAGTACATAACTCTGAAAGCAACTCCAAATACATGGTAAGGTGTATATGACGAGCAATAGAAAAGTAATCAAGATGCACAGGAAATAAATATATGCTGGAGCACAAGAAGTAGCTGTAATATAAACTGGAGAATAATACAAGTAGTGGAAAAGTAACTGCAGGTGAGAAACATGAATACTAGCTAAGTGCCTTGAGCACAAGTTCGTTATATGATCGGCTTAGGTTGCACATGAAAGTCACTACGATAACTCCGTTATGCGTGAGTTGCATAACCGACATACACATGAATACTGTTTGGCTTTGATCATATAACCAACTCACTACTCCCCTCCCCCACTAATACCATTGGATCCAACCACAACACGCTACGTACATGATAATAGCTCGCGCACACGAAGGCGAGAGCACAATAAGCACATGATAGCACATGATAATCAATACCCGAAGCACATGATGAAATACACGTGATAGAGTACCCGCTGAACACGGTAAGGGGGATAGCACCTCATGACGGGATCCACTAGTACCAGCTCGTGTAATAATGTGTCAGAATCAAGTATTACAGTTCTAGAACAAGTGATATAAACGCTATCATGAAATGGAAACTATCAGAGGTAGGTACTCGCCTGATGTCCTGAGCAACTGATGAGGATCGAGGTCCGGACCGGTGTCGCAAGGACCTAATGCGAAAAACAAGGATTAAACAGGGTTCTAAGCATTTAAACTGATATAAAATAATTAAAAACAGGCTTCTAGGGCTATTCTAGGTCGAACGGGTCAAACCGGTGAAAATTGGGTCAAAAAGTCAACCCGGGGTCCAAAAAGTCAACTCTAGGTCAAAACTAGGTCAAACGTTGACTTTTACGGTCAACGGGGACAATTATGGTCAAAGCTAGGTCAAACTAGGGTGCCCCTGAAATTCTAGGTCAAACCGAGCTCATTAAGCTACTAAACTCACAAACTCGCCTAATCGAGATACCGGGATACCCTCGGTATCCGATACCTCGCCCTAGGCCACGCACCCCGCCTAAACCCGCTAAAACCTATGCTAGCACGCGTAATTATATATATATAAACATACAAAAATCACTCCAAAGCATTTCCTAGGCTAATGCTCAAATACCCCGCTCGAAACTCAATACCTTGAATATCTCAAGGTATCGAGATACCTCGATATCTCAAGGTATTGAAGTTTCGCCCTAAGGCCCTCTAACTAGCTATCTAGCTATTAATTATATACCTAGTTATTAATCTAGGCTAGGTAATATATATATCTACTATATATATATACATCTAAGTATGTATATACCTATGTATATAGATATCCACACACATTTACCCGATTACCCAATACCTTACCTAATCATAACATATATATATATGTTACCTATCAAGATATCTATATATATATAACTAACTATAGGTATATAGATATCTATCTCCTAGATAGATAAAACTACCTATCTACCTATCTACCTATCTAGTATCCATAGATATAGGTATCTATCTATCTAAGTATCTAATAACTATTCTTACCTATTTATCCAACTACCTATCTATAAATCTTATTCACTATCTAATATCTATCTAGTTATTTATCTAACTATCTAGATATATATATACACCCTATCAATCTATCTCCCTACTACCCCACTGCTTGCTACTGCTACTGCCCCTACATGTGCTGCTGCTGCTGCTCCTTCTGGAGCTGCTGCTGCTCCTTCTGGAGCTGCTGCTGCTGCTCTCCTAGCAGCAGCTAGCTGCTGCTGTTGCAGCTGAACTGCTGCTGCTGCAGTTCAGTTTTCTCCCCCCTCCATCTCACACATACACACACACACACACCCATATATATACATATATATATCACTATCTATATATATATATACATACATATATATCTATATATATATAACTAGATACATATATATATACACACACTCTAAACTATATATATATATCTACACACACTCTCAACTATATATATATACATACACCTATATATATATATACATACACACACAAGCACACTTACACATATACATATATATATATATACACATAGACATATACATATAAAAGTACATAAATATAAATACACTCATATATATATAAATATATATACGTAAACAAACATACATATAAATATATACATATATTTATATATATATAGACACATATACACAACCACCACACAATGCACACAACACACAAACAACACGCCCCTCGCACGCCCAACGACCCCGACACTCACCAATACCCTAAAATATATAAAATATAGCCCGAAAACTCTAGCACACACTCCCCGATACTAACCCAACGCGCGCACAAAGCCGAAACGAGGAAACCAAGTCGAAATGGCCGTTCGGTCATTTCGACGAACACGTGGTGCGCGGCTCGGAAAACCTCCTGAAACGCACACCAAACGAACTCGGAATCGGCCCAAAATTTACCCACGCGCTCTACACGATGTCTAGATCCTAGAAAATGCGCTCCCACGTCGATTCTAGGCCCGTGGCGGAAACGCACACAAACTTAGAATCGGCGACGACGAAAAGCCCCAATTTCGCCCGAAACGCCCGTTTCTCCGCGACGCGGCTTCCCGTGTCCAAACGGAGACACGCACTCACCCTCTAGACACCCGACAACGTCTACCTAGGTCCATCTAACCTAGGACATCACCCAAAATTGGGCCAAATTCGGATTCCACCCGAATTCGACACAAAACCTAATGTCAAAGTCTCTAAACTCACCCAAACTAGTTCCAACTTCCTCCTACGGGTAGGGTTAGGGTCTAGGAAGGTTCTACAACACTAATTACACTACACAAAAATAATTAGGAAGGGGAAAGTTAGGTTTTACCTCTTGGGAGTTGGAATCCCAAGGCCAAAGTCCCAAATTCCCTCCAAATCAACTCCCTCAAGCTCCAAGCTTCCAAATCTAACTCCCACACTAGATCTAGGCTCCTCACACCTAGGTTAGAGAAAATGTAAGGTTAGGGTTAGCTTAAGGAAGAAGGAATGAAGAAGAAAGAAGAAAAATGGAAGAAAACTCACTTGGAGAAGGAAGGAAGAAGAAAGGAGAAGTGGAGAAGAAGAAGGAATGAAGAAGAAGAAGTAAATGAAGTAGAATACAAGGGGGATGGGGGCTGCTGCTGGTTTTACACGGTTGGGGTAGGTAGGGGCCGGCCACATGTAGAAAAGGGGATTCCACTAAGTTACCAAATTCCCAAAACGCCCCTATTCACTCGGTTTTGGGTTCCGGGTCTCCAAATGCACTCAAACTAGTTCCAAATCTCTCCAACTAACCTCCTAAAAATAAAATAATAATTCTAAGCCCCAAAATAATTCTCACAAGGGTGTGGGCTAGGTCGGACATGGGTCCACTAGGGTCTGACATGGGTCCAGGCTAGCCAAAACCCTAAAACAATCAAAATAAAAATAAAACAAGCACTAATTAAATATAAATATAAATAATTAAATACAATACACTATTTATCAAATAAATAAAAAAAAAATATACCCTATTTTCTAGAATTGGGTAGTGACACGAGGAGACAAGAGATCAACCAGGACACGAACAGTACTCACGGACACGCAGATTTCAGCATTCACGGAGCCCTGTTCAGGTACTGTTTTCACCCTCATCGCAACTCCGATTCCGTTTCTGTAAATTGCTATGCGTAGACTGTATAACCCTCTCGGTGCCCGTGTAATTCGCTCGGAGCATCGCGTCCTGTGGTGATCGCACACCGCGATCCAAAAACAGGAAAAATAACACCCCGTTTCACCCCGGAACTGAGTCCGCCCCGCCAATCGGGACGACTTGGTCGCACGCGGTCTTTACCAAACTGTGCGCGACGTTGATACGGTCGTGTAGGATTTCGCAGAAGTCGATTCAGAGGTGCGTGCACCCCGGAATCAACGCGTATCCGCCGACGACACACCGTATCCGTCCTTTCTGGAACGCGCTGTAACTTCGCGTACACACGTCGGATCGAGACGAAACTTGCGCCATCGGACTCGTAGCAATACGCTGGTCCTGTGAGCCAAGTTTGGTTCGATTCTGAGGACGTTGACAAAACCACGTATCGTGGGCCCCACAGGCTCCACTTGACCGGTGATTTTGTGATCGGCTCATCGGAATCCAATTCTGGAAGTTCCGTTGGGTTCGTATCATCGTTCCTGACTTGTAGGCACTGAGTTTGACTAATTTGGAGACCTTTGACCCTGACACGCTTTTCGGTGCAAAGTGGCCCACAAGTGGAACCCGCTTTGGTCCGGAAATGACCATTTTGCCCCTGTGTCCAAATTGGACGTAAGGACAGGCATTTCTAGCAGTTTGATACCTTCTGAGACTGTTGGTGATATTTATTACAGCATCTGGAGTAGCCCCTACCGGTTCCACAGATCCCAGGACGACAGTTGATATTCGGACATCAGGCAAGTGTACCTTGCCAAACTCTGCAGCTTAGTTATTTATTTTCCTTGCTATATATATATATTACTGTGCATGCTCAACCTAGGACCGTTTGACATACTTAGCGTCCGATTATCAGTCGGGTGCCAACATCGTACGCGGTGTTGGGTAATGTCATCTAGATATGGACATACGTGACACTTTATCTTCTCGTACTGGTCATACCAAGTACACTTGACCCAGGACACTGGACACTGATCATGAGACAGGATCTTCTCGAGATATTCGTGGTGATCCTGTATAGGTTGCAGGACTTATAGAGATACTATATTCTAGATACATTATGACTTGTGCATTAGTTATGACCCCGCGGACATGGACGTGAGACGTTATGTTCATGATTTGTGTGGTTACATTGGGTGGGGAGAGACACACAGACTACAGGCTGATTATATATATACACCCCTATTACCGTGAGGCACAAGACTCTATAGCCGAGCTTGGCCTATTACTCATATTTACTGCTGCTACCGGCTCCCCTACACAGAGCTTGTAGTATGCTTCAGCCTGAGTTCTAGTGCTGCTCTTATCTTGCATATCACTTAGCTGGTTATTTTAGTATTCCCTTATTGTTCCATCTATTGCTGGATAGATTCACAGGCTACAGGTTGATATTATTATGTCGGCTACTCAGTCTCCCGCTGAGCTAGACCACCCCATGATACCCCTGCTACAGGCTCCCCTACACAGAGCTTGTAGAGGTTCAACCTGAGTACTATTGATATTCTCTCCTGCATTATGCAGATGTTACATACTTACCCTGCTTATCTCATTATTGCTGCACTGTTTATATTCTGGCTTGTTTTATTTCCTGTACCTTGCTATGTCCCCTGAGGACCTGGATATGGATTTTGTCCCCAGATTTTGCAGAACAGGTTTACCCCGAGGTTTACGGGACTGCAGCAGGAGGAGCCGATCCAGGAGCTGTACCACCATCTGATGGCGAGGTCTTAGCTGAAGACTTCTCTTGAGCATCCATGTTCATGCTCAGTTTTTATTTATTATTTCAGTCTTTTCTTTTCTGGTCTGTAGAACCATTGTACTAGATATTTATCGGGTTGTTCCCCGAAGTACTTTGTGAGACTTGCTGATGATTTACATTCCTCATTTATTATGTGGATCATATTTTATATCTTGTGTGGATGAGATTAGTTGTGCCATGATTGTCGTAGACTTGTTTTACAGCTTAAGTATGCCCTGATGGATCCATTATATTGAGTTGGTCCATCGGTGCGTACTGCTGGCCATTGCCACGTATCCGGTCCCATGGTATTTTGGGACTGGGGCGTGACACACGGCCACCACCACCATCAGCCTCACCCTCACCAGGCCACAACCATCCCGCCACCACCGTCATCTCGTCAACACGACCCCGCTGTTGCTGCCATTGTTGCTACTGCTGCTATTGTGCATCGTCGGAGTGCCTCCACCCTCGAGAAGCAGACCGAGCATCCCCCCCTGGTTTACGAGCACCCCTAGGTTTGTATGTTCACTTTTCCTTTATGTTGTTGTTGTTTTTGCATGGACAAATGTTGACTTATGAATCCTAGTACCTAGTGTATATGTGTGCATGTATTGGAATAGTAGTTAGTGTTATTAAATACTTCATAGAAATTTGGTTGTTAGTTTAGCATATATTTGTGTAGACCCTAGATGCTTAGACTAAACTGTCTTATGTGCACACTAACCTATTAGCTAGGACATGGGTTAGGTTTATACGATATTTAGAGTTGTAACATGTTTGGTAGTTAACTATCTTGTTGTGCACGGTATTTGAGGATATGACGTACTCGTACATGGAGACCTAGATGGTTACCAATATCAAACTTGTCATAAAAATCTTAGTAAGTAGAATACCTAGTACCCATGTGTTAGAGGTGCAACTTAGCACCTATACGAATCCTAGTTGTGACCGCGATTATAACCTATGAGAAATTATACCTTAGGATGACTTATAAATGCTGTGGGACAAGTAGACTAAGTGTACCCCTACTTCCTTCATCCTTGACTAGTCAACCTTAGCCAACTTATTTAGTTAGAAAGTTTATTTGGTTTAGACTCTGCGTGACTCATGACGTTGCGTAAGTTATACTCTTGTGCATGATTAGCATAGTATAATATAGTGATTGATATTTATTGTTATATATTCATAGGCATCCAAGACGATTCCACCTTGGCTGCAGATTTCGGATCCTTACTTGTGCACATCGGAGTTCCAGGCAAGTATATCTTGCCTTATTATACTTTTTAAATTCAGTTATTATTAGTTATATATTTATGATTTTAATATTATATAACTGTGTACGTCCGAGAATGACTCGGGTGCAGTCAACGAAAGCGTTGATGTTAGGACTTGTGTTTGACCTAGTATCTAGTGGACGCACCTAAAATTTTGGAGTTATCAATATGACTCTCCAGACCTTGACACGTATTATTGCACGTCACAGAGTGAGTTCATGTAGGGACGCGTGCTTTATACTTGACTGGCCATCGGTGTGAGCAGCACGTGTGACAGTATTTTGTATAGTTGTATATTTCTTTAGTGACTTGCATTATAGTACGAGATGTCCACGTCGTATTCGCGACATGTACATTGGCATTGGGCGGGGAAGAAAATTAGTAGGCATATGGGGCAGACATTTGTCTACCGTAGTTTCAGAGTAAACTACGGGATCATGAGCCTCAGTGTTACCCTGGTATAGGCTATGTGTTACCCAGTTATGGGCTATGTGTTACCCGATTATGGGCATATATGCTTGTCGATACATCCGACAGATGTTACTAGTTGTGCGCTATCATGATCGTTGATGTAGTCAGCATATACACCTGGCATCCAGTTTACAGCTAATGCCAGGTACTTAGCCTCTGGCTTGACGCTACACTTTATACCTTTTACCTACCCATACGTACCAAGGTTGTCTTCAAGTGCATTTTACTTAGCTGGTTAGATCATCCTCGAGTTTACACAATATTTACTTTATGGCATGTATTTTTTTATCTTGTTACGTTCCTCTAAGGACTTGGTTCCTTTCCAGATCCGGACAAGCACTGGTACCCGACCATTTACGGAGAAGGAGTAGAGACCGGATTCGTGGCTGAGGACCTTGAGGCATTTCCAGAGGAGTTCCCGTGATTTGGGTACGTTGCTGTTTTGGACTAGAGCATTCTTATCTACCTAGTTGATACTCTAGCCTAGTTATCTTACTTCTTTCTGTGCTCTTATTTTATCATTGTAGTGGGTTTGTTCCCATCATACTTATTTGGATTGTACTATGACATTCAGACTCCGCACTTATTTTTTAGTATTTATTTTAGCACTTCTTATTTATATTTTGTGGATGAGATTAGACATTTACCTACTGCATGTCAGCGTATTAGACTTGTTAGTATTTTAGGACAGCGTAGTACACTTCGTCGGGTCTATTAAATTTGAAAATCCTTCGGAGTCGTATTAGCTGGCCATTGCCACGTGGCCTGATCCCGTGTATTTTGAGACCGGGGCGTGACATGATTTTAGTGGTGGCCCATGCAGGTCTTCGTTTATCGCTTGTGGTATAGTATCATGCCTAGCGAGCCTGCAATAGGATAGAAACTGTTAGATCTCATCTACCTTGACTACCGCCTTTGAACCTCTTTCGTATTTAATTATTTGAATATCTGCATCATGTTTGTTTATTCCCGTACTCTTTTAATGTAGTTCTATCTCTTGTAGAGAGATGAACTTGCGTAGAGGACGTGAGGCATACGGTATCATTGTGACATCCGCCACCGCGTAGAGGGAGGATACATCCCTTGGACCACCTGGAGAGCAACCACCACCACAGGCCCCGGTGATCCCACTGGCCCCGCGGATACATCGGCATCAGACTTCTCAGGATGATCCGACGCAGCAGCACGAGGGCCAGACTTCTCAGACTGTCGCACAACACCTCGAGGGCCAGACTTCGAGGGCCACGCCGATGTCGCAGCCCGAGAGGCCGACATCTCAGGAGATACCTACAGCGCAGCCGGAGGTCCCATTCTTTCTTTTCTTTTCTTTCTCTTTCTTAAGTTTTCTCTCCCTCCATAGGCAAGTACACCTTATACGAGAAATGAAGAAATCCTCCATATTATTGGTCCATTATATTTATTGTATGATTTTAAGCATATTTAGAAGTTGGTATTTTCGGATTTGGTGGATGGAATGGTGTAGATATTAATTTTTATGAGTGTGGGTGTTCTTAAGTTTTTCTTGGTTTTGATCTTCAAAAATTATTTTTTTCGAAAAACTTATTGTTCTATGTTGTAGAGCATTTGATTTTAAGTGGTTCAGAATATTACCTTGCTGGATTTGGACCCCAGACGAAGTTTCCATGGAGAAAATCCAACCTTCGGTTTGGAGTTTTTTTGCCATGGCCAAAACTTACTGTGGAGAGGATGAAGCTCCATGCGTCAAGTATCCAGCATGCTTTCCTTTTGTTGGGCACATAGCTGAAGACACATGCATCCTGAAACTCGAGCTTAAAAAAGCTAATTTTTATAATATTTGTTTTGTCTCTCCTAGGCGCATGGAAGTCATCATGCGGCCATGAGCTATGTATCCTTTTTCCCTGGACGGATGGCTCAGTCCCGCCCTGACACATCTTTTGATTGATTTTATCTTTCTCTCTCTGACGTACTTTATAGCTTGTCACATCAGCCACTTTATTGCCACTTCACTGACACTTTATTTATTGTCCGTCACTTCGGCACTTGTCCCAAAGAGTGGACTATACCTCGCCCGTGCGTCCTGGATATTTATGCGTCCAGTCGCCTATGCGTCCTGACTTCATGCGGTACCCTGAGCATGCGCTTGTTGGGTTTATACGCCTTGTAGTGCCATGTTCTCCCTATTCGGGGAGCGCGACTAAGAAATACTTGGTATCATTCGATCGGGACAGATTGAATCAAGATTATTTTCTTGTTATGGATTGATTTTTTTTGGATTTACGTCCCACATTTAGTGGATCGTGCCTCGAGAAAGGACTCGACGGCAGAGTCACGAGGGACCTTTTCGTTGTGTTGGTTTTTTTGCCAATTTTTGATGCCGCTTGGTTGCTTTCTTGTTGGTTTTATGACTTACATTTTCTTGAACGATTTTAATAAATTTTATTGTCTTCATTCCTTGAACTTCGTATTTTGTATTAAAATCTTGGAGACCGAGACATGAGATATTGATTATCTGTTGGTGCGTACAGGTGATCATATCGGCGACGCACGAGGGGAGTCTTGAAGATCTCCCCTTTCTCTTTTCCGATTCTCAAACGTGTGAGTGGCCTTACTTTCGATTAGCTCCCTTCTTCCAAGTCTTCATTCTTAACAATCTGACTCGTTTGTGCATTCCAATCAACGATACCATAAGAATAATAATAAGTGAGTCAAGATAATAAGAAGTAAAACTTGTAACACTGATGCTTGTCATACAAAATTTTTATACGATCACATTGTACGCGTGCTTGTCTGCTATGCATCTATCCATTTATGATTCAGTTATAGTTAGAACTTATTCCTTTATAACTATGCAAATTAGTAGTACAAAATATTTGAAATGTGATCACTTGAGCAGGTAGACTATGCCAATCGTACTGTGCTAAAGTAGTTATATTTATTTTGATGGCTTGAAATACTTTATTTGTTAACTTAGTGTTGAGACATCGTTTGGTCAAAAAACTTGTGCACGAGGTTTAGTTCCTGTAAATGGTCTACGGAACACTAGGGACGATTCCTTCCGAGCAAAATGAGGATAGCTACACTAGCACGGGTAATGCAGGGTCTTGTAACGGGGCTTGCTACCTGCGCTGCAAGGATCACCTTCTTAGTATGGCTATTGTCCACGGTGGCAATGTGTGCCATGACCCAGCATATTACTACATTATCTATTAAAGCTAATGATGTCTTCTTGACAGGAAAGAACATGGTAAGTCTTGTGCAGGTGGATGCGACGCTGCAGGTAAAAAGTCACCGATGGCACATTTATTCAGTCATTTTATATATACGTTGCATGTTGTAACTTGAACTAAGGCAAGATAGAAAGGCCACAATAATAATTTTTTTGCCTCGCCTGAATATTGTGTTAATTTGGTTAGTTGGGTTAGCTCGCCCTTACCGGTACTTTTTAAAGTACCGACCCTCGTTGCAGCAGGTTCCCCAAGCCAAGGCGACGCGGCGAGGAGCTGAAGATTCTTCCCCCAACCAGTCCATTACTCGACGAACTCCATTCGTGCCTTTTAGAACTTGTACAAAATATTCGGAGCTTATACACACATCTTATGCAGCTCCGAAAAAGGCGATAGCTTCACCCAAATGTGTCTATTATAGTTTGAAGTTCTAGTAAGGGATGTAATATATGGAACGACTATCTCATTTTTTATTAATCTTGTAAGCCCGCGCGATATCTCTTACTTTTGAGTCAAGAGTTTGTAACAAAGATGTACATTATCAATAAAAAGAACTTTTTTTGTGTCAATGTAAAATATTTAGCTTTCGTACTCTGCTGTTGTTATATATATATATATATATATATATATATATATATATATATATATATATATATATATATATATATCATTATGCTAGGCCTTGCACGGTCACGCCTTACGCTCGCACGGCATCATGTCCGGGAGACGGTTAGCGATTCTACGAAATTGGGACGTGACACGCCTGACCTTCACTCATACAATTTCATGTGCGTGTTATCCTTAGTGACTCCATGCGTGCACAAAGTACTTTCATGATGTGTTTACTTATTTTATTCAGAATATTTTTTATCATCCTATATGTACTTGATCCTGGTTATTGCTTGTGTTATGATTCTAGAGGATAATGGACTAAGTAACCCGACCGTGTGCAAGAACTCATACTTATGATCTTGGTAATTGGACTTGAATACTGTATCTGTGTTGATAAAATCATTGCTTAATATTGTTCATGATCTGTGCACCGAGGTACGACATGCCATGTTACGTGTTAAGTAATTTATATTTGGATTGTGCACCGAGAATGTCTCTAAATTTTTGAATGTGTGATACTATAAATATACTTTTCCTCCAGCACGGACATGATATGCGAGTCAAGTACCAAATCGTGGCTAGGATATTGATTTATTGAATGTTGCATAACGCTCGGGTGAATGCAGATTGAACTTTCATGGATTCGTATCTAGCGTGCCTGTACTTTGTACGACATCTTAAGAAAAATTCTTATGTAGCCACATCTTGAGATTTTAAAACAATATAGGATTAATTAGACAACTAAATATGTTAGTAATATTAAAAGAAAATGGTATCCCGAGATCATGCCAATGAACCTTCTCACGGAGATTCATTCTAAGTGCGCCGTGGGCTGGCCACCACAGATAATGTATATCATCCGTCTTAGTAGAGTGCAGTATCTGACCTATTATAAATAATGCCGAGCCACTATTTTACTATAAGAATATTGGAACCGCTAATACCGTAATCTAGCACAGTGGCCCTACGGAGAACTGGTTCAATTCATGAAGTGCCTGTATAATTATTTTATTTGGCTCGGTTAGCTCATGTTCGAAAGTTGTGTGATATGAGGATACCTATTATGCATTATTCTAAGATAACTTCAGACTCTACAATTAGCAAGCCGAACAAGTGATTGACCGATCTTATTAATTGGACTTGATTACGATTGTATTATTCTGTTAGTAGCCTAGAAAAATATATTATCATAATATGATGGATTCAACCCTTCTCCTTGTTTTGTTACAGGGTTGGGCCTTTGTGCTAGGATATAACATGGACCTAAGTTACGACACAGAACCTATATTATTATATATTGCTTGGATTTTTGTTTCTCTATTTGTGATTTCTTTATGATACTTGCTATTTGGGGTCTAACCCTACTGGTTTTGCATAGCCAGGTTTTGAGACAACACCCGAGGATCCACATACTTTCTTCTGACTCATGGCACGAACCATGAACATGGTCACTGAGTATAACGAGTAGATTTTCTTCTTCCATGCTTGTCATTGTATATTTTGTCTTATGGGCGTTTAGCCACCGGTACCTCTTATGGGCCAAGTTTTGAGACAACTCCCTTGTCTAATTACAATCGTGATCTTCGTATGACATATAATACCTTGTATGGGGTAGCTGACTGTATCTATCTCTGTATTCTAGTACTAGGGCGTGACACACCCTCTACTAATACAAGTGTATGGGTTGAGTCAAGTGTACATAGAGTGTAAACATCATCTACTAATATAAGAGACTGCTGGTATCAAATGTACATAGAGTATAAATTATCCTTATCTAATATGCGCGCAGAGCCTATCTGTGGCTTAGTCGTATTGATGCGAACTTATCTACAACATACGCCCAAAGCCTATCTGTGGCTTGACAGAATGGATGAGAACTTATCTACAGCATGCACGCAGAGCCTATCTGTAGCTTGGTCGCATGGATGAGGAATCAGACCATCTGTAGCTTAGTCGCATGGATGAGGAATCAGTCCATCTGTAGCTTGGCCACATGGATAAGACCTCATCTTGCTCATGCGTGCGGACTTAGATATCTCGAGACATCCCCTCCTGCATGTGGCTGCGACCTGAAAGCGGCATACGATCACTGTACACCTTTGCAATCTTCATTGAGATGAATATGTGTTCTCTTTATGCAGGTTTTATCACCCTTCGTAGTACCCATGATGAAGCATGGAAGGATATCATAGAATCTGTCATTCGAAGAGAATGCCAACCTTATGCGACGGTTTGCCAAGAACTGATACAGAAAATGAGAACATCCTACGTCATGCGCGGAGCTGTCCCTGTTTATGTGGCGTACTAGCTGTATTTCTTCCACTTATGCGGCTTGTTACCGGTCGGGATCCTGCGGTATCGATGATATAATTTGGATTGATTGCCATTCTTGTCTTCAGTCTTCCCGCTTAGCCGAAGAACGCTTGATCTCGCCTCTCCTTTCTATCCATCAGTATGGATTTGTTTCCAACTAAAATTTGTACTGTGGAGGGATGATCCAAAGTGCATTGAATTCTGATCATGGCTCCACTTGTGTCAGTAGCAACAATAGCATGGACGGGCGCCTCTAATGGAAAAGGTTTGTATCAGCGAGATTTTATATGTACTAATGACCTTGAATACTAATAAAAACCCTTAAAAATGGATCTCCATCATATGTACTCAGGATCTTGAATATTATTCAATAAAGTCTCTCCTTTTCCAGAATCTATACTTGTATTTGTCATATTATATATGGTGGACTTTGGGTATTGTACTAGAGATAATATGGACGTAATACAACACCATAGTAGTCAAGGACATCCTATTGGGAATCTTTTGTGGACCTATTACTTCTTGCGTATTTTGGGTGCAAGTAATAAATTCAAGGTAAGCCCTACCAGAGATGATATGGACGTGGCATGTTTTGTGGACTTAATACTACAGGCATACTTAGATATAAGTATGAGTGATAATTTGAGATGACGACCGATATCAGAGGTATTATAGACGTAAAAATTGATAGTCATACAGAGAGGTTTGCTCAGAGGTAATATGGATATGGCAAACCCGCTGGGAAGAACGGTTAGGACAGTAGTTCAGAGGTGATGTGGACATGAACTAATGTCCAAGAGAACTGATTATGAGTGGTCTATCCGAAAGTATGGATAGACCTGAAGGTTGCTCCATTGGGGAGCTTTTGAGGATCCATTGTCTGTTGTGCGTTCAGGATTCCTGAACACAAATAATGGCTTTTATCAAGTTTTTGTGGAAAAAAAATGCATATTGTGCTTACATACTTGTTGGGGATGAACAACGAGGAATATACACTATACATCTTGGTTGTCCAGTTGATAATAAAGGGAGTACAAGTCTATATTAGACATAGTACTCTTTGAGGAACTTGTCGTTGATATGCATCATGAGCCGGCAAGCGCCATTAGAGAACACGGACTCCACGATGAACGGGCCCTCCCATTTAGGTTAAAATTTATCGACGGTCTTATGGGTCATAACCATCGCCCTTCTTACTGTCAAGATGAGGTCACCCACTTGGTAAGTTCTCTTCTTGACCCGTTTGTTGAAGGCTCCTGAGAGGCGCGCTTGGTACAGCTCAATGCGCTGTTGAGGTAAGAGACGTTTCTAGTCAAGTGCTTCTAACTCTTGTAGCCGTCGACGGTGATTATCGTCAACGGTCAATCGGTTGGAAAGAGCCACTCGAAGTGACAGAATTTGGATCTCGATTGGGAGGACCAATTCGCTTCCATAAACTAAGGAGAATGGCGTACTGCCAGTAGGTATCCAGACCGTTGTACGATAGGCCCAGAGAGATTCACCCAGCTTTACTTTCCAGTCGCGTTTATTGGATGACATAAAATTCTTGAGTAGCTTTATAATGGTTTTGTTGAATGCCTCCGCCAGACCATTTGCTGTCGGGTTGTAGGCAGTCGAAGCCACATTCTAGATTCGGTTTTAATCACAAAACCGATAGAAATCATGACTTGCAAACTGTAGACCATTATCATGGATGATCCTTCGTGGCAGGCCGAAGCGGTATATGATGTGATGCTTGAGAAAGTTGATCACGTTTGAGGTCTTTACTTCATTGAGTGGAACATCTTCCGCCAATTGGAAAAGTATAGCTAAGATAAACCAATATCCCTTGGAAGAAGGTAGACTAATTGGCCCGATAATGTCCATTCTCCATGCTTCAAATGGCCAAGATGCTACCGTTGGGTATAGGAATTCTGAGGACTGGTGGATAAAGTCTGCGTGGATTTGGCACGCTTGGCATTTCCTCGCGTAGTTAACAGCATCCGCTAATATTATTTTGGTCCAGGCTCATGGGAACCACAAACCCTGTTATGAGTCTCGCGGAGAGCCTACTTTGCTTCTACATTCGATAGGCATCGTAGCAGAAGACTGTTGTAGGAACAAAGAAATAGCACTTTGGTTGCCGTATCGTAATAGAACCGGAGGGAACATCTTCTGATGGAAGTGGCTTCCTTTGGGTTCTCGAGAAGAATTACGTAGAATGTGTAGTCGATGAATGGGAGCCTCCAGTCTTGGATGCCGGTGTCTACTGTTGTTGTGTAGCTTAGACACATGCCGAGGTTGGTTTTCAGGCAGACCAACTCTTGACCGACCACTGTAATCAGCTGATGGGTTTTGACCTGGACTGGCAGGGAGACAGCGAAGCCGGCCAGGACGTCAGCCTGGATATTTTGCAGTCGAGGGACTATAGAAGCATAAAAAATTATAAAAGCCGCATAAAGGTCATGCCCCCTCAAAAGAACAACCAAGCCACAGAGAAGACACATGCGACTTGAACAACCAAGCCGCAGAGAAGCCACATGCAGCTTAAAAAACCTAGCTGTAGAGAAGTTACATGCGGCTTGAACAACCAAGTCGTAGCGAAGCCACATGCGGCCTGATCAACCAAAGATCTAGAAGCCGCATGTATACTCTATGCGGCCTGAACAACCACATAGCTGGGAGACCGCATAAAAAAACCTGATAAAGCATTCGATGACTGTCAGACTCTGACACATTACTTGTAAACCCTCTCGACCAAATTTAGGTCTACCTAGCTTAGATAGAGAGACTAAGGTTAGTTTGAAGCCATTTAGAATTAGAACATAGTATTTTCGATTAATGTACACAATATTCGTATCACTTTGTGCACCTTACCGTTGCTTCGATATTTGGAGCACTACACTAGCATTTGCTTTCAAACAAATTTTACACACTTTTCCTAGACGTGCCAACCTTCCATTCTAACCTTTATGTAACTCATAAATACCCTCTCTTGTGCTTCACTTTAGTCGCACAATATTCGTTATAAACGTCCATTCTTAAATCCAAATAAATCTAACTTTGCATTTTTGTCCGTTCTAATCAAAATTGGAGACACAACCTCAACCCGTTTTGGGCAACCCAATTTATGAGAATATTCTATTCTGAGCCTACTATGTCCATGACACTTGTGTCCCACCCAATTTTAATCCTATGTATTTTCAATTAATTAAATAGCACCACTTACACTAATTTTAATTAAATTGGTGTAAGGACCCAACCTAATCAAAACGAGACCCAACACCAACCTAAACCCCCACTCATACCCTCAAGGTTCATACTAAATACCACACACCCTAGCCACCACCATCACCCGTACCCCATCAGCACCGCCCGACCATCACCTGTAAACCACCACCACCCTAGCCACTACCATCCCACGGCCATTCCGCTACTGCCAGCAACCCGCCAACGTCGACCCAGCCGCTGCTGTAAGCTGCTGTCATTGCCGCAGCTGCAGCCGGTGTTGCTGCTACTACGTATTGTGCTCGCCGGAGCACCACCCTCCCTCGCCGGAGGTAGGCTGCCCATGAGCCGCGGACATCGCCCCCTGGCCACGATCACGACTAGGTATACATTTGCCCTTCTTTTTGTCATATTTTTATTGCATCGATGTGTTATTGAATGAACCGTAGTGTGAACCCTAGTGTAATATGAATATGTGTGCATGTTTTAGAAAAATATTAGTGTTAGTGAATACCTTATAGTAAATATGGTTATTTAATATGGAATACTATGTTGACCAAGGCGTTTAGACAAAAAAAACGGACTTGTGCACATTACCCTGTTAACTAGGACCTGTGTTTTGCGTTATACATTATTTGGTATTATAGCATATTTTGATAACGCATTGTCTTGATGTGCACGATAATTGAGGATATGACACTTGTGTATTTTAGCTGCGTGCACACTCGACCCTGCTAGTTGACCAGTCGTGATCCTCCCTTGCTTCAGTTTCTAAGTACATCGTAGTTGTGTTTTTTGTACGTACTAGCGTAACGAATAATGATTATATTATATTATATTATATTATATTATATTATATTATATGTATAGGGTCGCTGGACTGTTCGGGCGAGACTTCGGGAGCAGGATATTGGTACTCGCAGCTTGAGAACCCAGGCAAGTATACCTTGCCTTGTTGTACTATTTAAATTCAGATATTATTTAGTTTCATATTTTATTATTTTAATATTATATAACTGTGCGCGTCCGAGAAAGATACAGGTGCAGTCAACGAAGGCGTTGACGTTAGGACTTGTGTCTGACCTAGTGTCTAGTGGACGCACCTAAAGTTGTGGAGTTATCAATATGACTTTCCAGGCCTTGACACGTATCATTACACGTCACAGAGTGAGTTCATGTAGGGATGCGTACTTTATGAATGACTGGCCATCGGTATGAGCAGCACGTGTGAAGGTATATAGCTTAGTTGTATATTTCTTTAGTGACTTGCATTATAGTACAAAATGTATAAGTCGTATTCGTGACTTATACATTGGCATTGGGCAAAAAGACAATTAGTAGGCGTATGGGACAGACATTTGGCTACCGTTGTTTCAGAGTGTGTTACCCGGTTATGGGCGTATATGCTTGTCGATACATCCGACAGAGGTTACTAGCTGCGCACTATCATGATCGGTGATGTAGACAACATATACTCCTGGCATCCAGTTTACAGCTAATGCCAGGTACTTAGCCTCTGGCTCGATACTACGCTTTATACCTTTTACCTACCCATACGTACCAAGGTTGTCTTCAAGTGCATTCACTTAGCTGGTTAGTTCACCCTCGAGTTTTCATGGTATTTACTTTATGGCATGTATTTTTGTATCTTGTTATGTCCCTTTGAGGACCTGGTTTCCTTCCAGGTTATTTGTGCAGTTTGCAGGATACTTGATCTAGTGGAGTATGGACATCGTTATAGGTATCCTTATATTTTCAGCTATTACAGTCATGTACTACTTTCCATTTTTGATTCTGCTTTTATAGCCTAGTGTTTATAGGCCTATATTGTTCTTTTGGTCTATTCAAACGAATGTATTATTGGGTTGCGACTGATGATGCGTATCATTCTTTCTTGAGATTATTTACCATAGATTGAGATTTAGTTTAGTTGTTGCATGTTAAATTAGATTATTAACTGGATCACTTGACCGTGGACAGCATAAGTGCACTTCATCGGGTCCATTAAATTGGAAAGTCCTATGGAGTCGTACCAGCTGGCCATTGCTACATGGCCTGGTGCCGTATATTTTAGGATTGGGGCTTGATATCACTCGTCACATTGAGACGCTTAGGGATTCGAGACAACGGTTCAGGAAAAGACAGAAAGTTACATCATGCATTAATGGCCTCGACAGACGCTCCATGCCATATGCCCATTCATATGCGTCTATGTTCCCATACGGCCTCGTCATCATGCAGCCAGAGTGTCCATCTGACCGAGGCCAGGTGAGAGTTTGCATGCGACTATATACCCATGCAGCCTCGTCATCATGCATCCACAGAATCCTTTCAACCAAAGCCAGACGAGAGCTCGTATACGGCCACAACGCCATGCGACCGAAGTGTCCAATCGACCAAGGCCAAACGAGAGTACGTATGCGGCAACGATGATATGCAGCCAAGACATTATGTGGCTCTCGACTAGAAGAATCTTTATATTACAACCGAAGATAATTTCTCGCGCAATCAGTGCTGACTATGTGTCAAGCTAACCAATTCACACACGCAACCACCCCGAGATCTTTTTAACATTATATCTCAACCAAGACCACGTAGCAATATGCCCATGGAATGCGGCTACAGTTGTAACTGTATTTGTCGAATGAGCCCTATGTGGCCACCAAACAGAGGCATATGCGGCACCTATGGCCCATCAGCACGATGGTTATAAATAGGAGCAACTTGAACGTTCTAGAGGCTGGCTGTTTTCTGCTTCAGAGAGACCAGACAACCCTCAGGCACAAGAGAGAGAATAGAGAAGAGTCTCCTTGCTCCCGCATCAGACCTCAATGGAGTAAATGAGTCACTGCAACGCTCTTTTTCCATCATCACACCACGAATCAAAATTGTACTTAGATCGTCCGTCTAGGACCTCTTTGTACTTTCTTTAATTTATTATTAAAATAATCTTGATTTCGTGGATAACAAGGGGGCGACTATGCTGGGATCATCCTTCTCCTCTAATGAGAAGGTCGTGACGCAGTCTGATGCGGCCAAGCTGAGTTCAACCCCAAAAAAGCTGGTGGTACGCTTCGACCAGCAAGTATTCGAGAACATGCTCTCCGAGGACAGCACGAGTCCTTCTCAAGGCAAGCAAAGCCTAAGAAGACCCGTAGGACATGGGTAGAAAGGCTGATGCACCTCACCCAACTGTGGATCATGCGCTTCCTGCCTCTCTCTCTGTTGTTGAAGACGCTCGTCAGGCGTCCACCTAGGTTGTCCACATCCATGCGGCATCCTCGTCTGACAAAGAAAATACTCGGCACTCAAACTCTGGCAGAGGAAAATACTATGATGCCAGATGTTCGGGTGCTGATGCAAGTTCGATGCGGCCAAGGAGGAGGCCGCGTAAGATCGATTATGCGGCATCGGTTGACAGCCACAGAAAGATGGCCGCATGCGGCTCTATCAGCAGCAGAACCTCTATTTTTGACCAAATCTCACGCAATGCTGATCCTATGTGCCATGCTGAGAATGGTGAAAATCTAAACTTGGACTTTTATATTATGTACCAACGCGTACAAGTACAAAAAAGCCTAGGGAAGCACGAGTTCTCCAAGCTCAAGCAACTGTCCATTCAGCTGACTGTCAATAGGCATCGCTGACTGTTATGCGTGCCTCGGACATAAAGCTATACAAGATTGACCCATGTTTCCAGCCTACAGTGGGAAGTGGACCGGGTCAAAAGTCTTCTGCTGATGACTTGGAAAAAGTTCTTCCATAAAACCCACGTCAGTGAGCAAAAAAAAATACTTGCACACCCATGTGCTCATAATAATGGGTGTAAAGGTAAATCAATCCCCGCGTGACTTACGCAACGTGATCAATCACAAGCGCAAAGGGAGGAAAGTAACCATGACATGTGAAATGGCCCCTTTGGGGCATCACTGTGCCAGCATTATCATTAATTGTTGCCATAATAAGATAGCAGTACCTGCAAATAGGCAGTCGATATTCTAGCAACTGCAACCAAGGGCACCCAGCCGGCACCAGCCCGGAGAACAGGAGAAGCCATCCTTCATCTTATGCTATTCGTCTTTGAAGGCCCCCTTTGCGAAGGAAGGTCAGAAGTCCAGCACCTCTAGTCCATCACTCTCGACCAGCGTGTTGAGGAGGCAGGTCCAAAGAGGACAAGAAGCAGGACCTACGGAAGGTATTTTTCTGGGCACCCGTTCAAAGAAGAAGCTACCAGCCACTGGAGGTAGCTCTTTTTCAGGACCCCAGATGACTGCAGAAGCTGGGAGTCATAATCCCATAAAACTCTACGACAATCCAGCGTTCCGAGATGACGGTAATTCCCAGGGAGAGGGTGCTGAGATCCCTGGAGGTAGCCACCCTCATAAAGAAGACATAGACTCCTACGTCGGGGATAGTGTTCCATCGGAGTCTGAACGAGACACAGCACTACCAACTTTCTCCGACGACGATTTGCTGCAAGAGTCCGAGACAAAAAATGCTACGTCTATCGTCCCATCCATCTTACCTCATATGAGAATATCATATATGGCAGGGTCGAGGACGAAGTCCCTAGTGATCGGTAGCGCCTTAAAGCCCTCGAGGCCATGATGCAGACTATGAGCGAGTCAATGCAAGCCTTGACCCAAGCAGTGCTAGACATCAAAAAAAGTGTAGCCTCTCAACCACCAAGAGCCTCAGGTCAAGAAAACCAGGAACCTAGGACCAATTGATATTAAAATACAACCGCACCTCCAGCTGGTGGCCGTCGTGCTTTACCAGAGTTGTCTGCTCCTTCTATATCATATGAAGCCCAAGAAGAAATTCAGAAGGTACGAGAACTGAGAGCTCGCCTGAACTCACTAGTCAATAGGGACACACTCCGCGAGATCGGGATACGAAAACCATACCTCGCCCCCCCTGAGTGGAGAGATGTGCCCCTTCAATCTGAACCCATTTGCCGGAAAGACATCTTTCCGTCAATACATGAGTTACTTTGAGACTACAATGGGGCACTTATCTCGCAGTGATGCCCTCCTCACTAAGCCCTTCGTGGAGGCATTATCCGGAGTGGCCTTTGACTGGTTCTGCAGTCTGCAAGACAACTACATTTCGTCGTTCGATGACCTGAAGGGATTTTTTTTTTGCCCGATTCTATGACGTGGGGAAGCGAGAAGACATTGTCCTAATGGACATTATGAAGAAAGAGAAGGACCATGTATGTGCCTACATTAAAAGATAAAGGCAAGTCCAAATCTTGCTACACGGTTTCTATCCCGTCAGAAGCAGTAATGGCAGGAACAACACGGTCAGGCCTAGCATACCAACGAGAGTACGATATCCCTGACGATAGTGTGCTTCCAATGGTCGTACCTGAAACATCCGATCCGGGGCCATCCCAGCCTCCAGTAGCGGACAAGTCCAAGCAGAAAAAAACTCGGTTCGACAAAGCGCTGCACAAAGATTCAGCTCAAGGGCTAGAAAAGCCCTACAACTTTGACATCTTGGCACAGATCGCCAATACTCTAGCGAAGTTGTCTCTATTCGAGCTTATCTGACTCTCCAAAGACACTCGGATTGCTCTGAGCGAGGCATTGCAGAATACCGACACCAACCTGGTACAGGTCAAACTGCTAGCTGAGGATCCTGCCGTATGCCCCCACAACAATAATATGATGGAGGAGAAATCGGCACCATCAAGGTAGACCGGATGCACATCGACCTCAGTTCGTCAATCAACATTATCCTACAGAATCTGCTTCAGACCTTGGGCATCCCGATGCATCGTCTGGTAGCAACCAATACTGCAATCAGGGGCTTTAACGCAGGAAGGAGCTACCCTCTAGAAAAAATTTGCCTGAAATATCAGATCGACGACTTGAAAATATAGGTCACCTGCTACGTTATAGACGTAGACATATCCTATAATGTCTTGTTTGAACGTCCATGGATACATCAATACAAGATCGTACCATCAACCTTGCACCAGTGCTTGAAGTACGTGGACGATCACAGCATCGTCAAGACTGAATTTGTCGACATTGATCCATTCAAAGGGATCGAGGCCTATTATTGTGACTCGGTCCTCTACAAAAAATTCTACCAGGATAAATATGGCAATGACGTCAACAATGAGACAAAAATCGGGATAACATCGAATAAGCCCTTAAGAGTCCATCTCAAAGCACGCGCTCCCGACAGAGCTCCTCCTCTCAGGGTAAAAATACCCAAGAAAGCACTTGAACCTCTGGTTATTCACCTTCGTAGACGAATCGACCACTGAAGGAAGGTCCGATACCTACTACGACTTTCGAACCTCTTGTGGTAAAGCTGAGCAGGAAACCTTCGAAGCTATCGCTCGTACTGGGGGTAGAGCTAGGGAGAGACTAGCTGGAGGAGTACGTGGCCGCTCATGCTAACATTCCTTCTCTCGACGATTTAATTCTGAAAGACGGGATATCTTATTTCATTAATAAAGGGTTATCTTTGAACTACTCAGATGTTGCACATCTCAACGCACTATATTTCGTGGAGCACAATCTGGGCTTGCACCTGCATATACAGGTGACTACCACTTATGCAGTCAATCAAATTCTTGCCATTCAGAACTCCTACTTCATATTTCTAGCAAGGAAGATGGAAGACAAACTCATCATCTTCGGCAGAGTGGAAAGCCTCTGATCCTCCGTCCCAGAGGAACTGGAGTCAGAGCTTGATATCGAAAAGATACCATTTCATCGGTACTGTACTCGAATAAAGCACCTCATCTAGAAGATGGAATACGATCTAAAATCCACTAAAGGCTTGAACTACGGCAAAGGCCGATGACTGCCTCTGCGATTGCAGGCTCCTGCAGGCAAGTCCAAGGACTACTACCATAAGATCAGACTTAGCTTAGGGTACATCACACCTTCAATAACCTCCGAAGGCTCGGATGAAAAAGATGAGTTACACTCTTACACTTCACAATCTTTCTCATGTGACTCCGATATAAGTATCGGAGAGATTCTAAAGCAAACATTGTCTGCCAACATGGTGTCAGCTAACCCTGAGGAAGACGACGAGGATCCATCGAAACTCTTTGAAACAGAACCATGGGCTCAACGCCTAGACGCACAATAGGAGATGCGGTTCGAACAACTAGAACCTCCTACAGAGGACAAAGTTGCACAAGTTAATCTGGAAGACGAATTCTCCTCCAAACCTATCTTCATCAGCAATAGTCTGACTAATGAGGATCAAAAATCTCTGCTATAGCTCATCAGGGAATACATCGATGTCTTTGCCTGGAGCTACGAAGACATGCCGGGACTGGACCCCCAAATTACGGTCTACAAATTCAATATCTTGCCGAACGCTAAGCCAGTCAAGCAACAGCAATGGCGGTTCTGGCCGAACATCATGAATTCCATCGAAGTTGAAGTCAATAAACTGATAGCTAGTGGCTTCATCCACGAAGAACAACATCCAGATTGGGTAGCCAATATCGTGTCCGTCGTCAAAAAGAACAAAAAATTTGAATCTTCATTGACTTCCATGATCTAACCGGAGCCTGCGCTAAGGATGAGTTCCCCCTTCCGATCACAGACATAATGATTGACAAAACCTGTGGCTTCGAACGTATGTCCTTCATGGACGAATTCTTAGGCTATAATCAAATCAAGATGTCTCCTAAAGACAAGAAGTATACATCATTCTGAATGTCGATAGGGGTGTATTGCTATACAGTTATGCCCTTTGGTCTGAAGAACGCTGGTGCTATAAACCACCGAACAGGGAGCACCATCTTCCGTGAACATCTATGCAAGATGGTCAAGCGTAACGTTGATGACATCGTCGTCAAGAGTCGGTCCAAAGATGATCACCTCCAGGACTTGAAGACTGTGTTCGACCTCATGCATGCGCACCAGGTCAAGATGAATTCCACCAAATCTTTCCTAGAAGTCTCTATCGATAAATTTCTCAGTTTTGTCATAACTTCGAAGGGTATCCACGTGGGCCCTGACAAGACTAAAGCAATCCTTGAAATGCGTCCACCGAAGAACCTCAGAGAACTTTGTGACCTCCAAGGAAGAATTTCCTATATCAGAAGGTTCATATCGAACCTCTCTGGATGTTGTCAACTATTTATTCAGCTCATGAATAAGGGAGTCTCCTTTGTCCGGAATGAAGAATGTCAGTGCGCCTTCAACATCATCAAGGAATACCCCATGAGCCCTCCAGTATTGGTAGACCCAGTTATAGGAAAGCCCTTTCTTCTCTATGTACGAGCAATATATCACTCTCTTGGTTCTCTGCTAGCCCAGAAGAGTAACGTAGGTCACGAATAGGCCATCTACTTCCTCAGCAGGATGATGGTCGGTGCAGAGCACATATACTATCCCGTCGAGAAGGAATGCCTTGCTCTAGTCTTTGCTATCAAGAAAACTCAGCACTACAAGATAGGACAAATGGTTTATGTTATCTCACGGGTCAACCCCTTCAGGTCCTTCATGACCATACCTGGGGCACTCAACTCCCGCCTGGCTACGTAGGTAATAGCACTGTCATCATACGATATGGCGTTTGTTCCGCAAAAAGCTATCAAAGGCCAAGCATTAGTTGACTTCCTGGTCGCCCACCCGGTGCTAAAAACTTTGAAACTCTACGAGGAGATCCCCGACGAATTCGCAGACTCCAACACCTTGACGAGCAAAGTAGACGTTTGGCTAATATTCTTCGACGGTAATTTGAGAACGAGGCCCAAAGGTGATATCGTTACTGGAGTCGGGATAGTATTGATCTCCCCATACGACCTGGTCATCAACCGCTCCTACTCTTTCATAGATTCATGCTCCAACAATGTGGCAGAGTACATGCTCTCATCATTGGTCTCCAACTCGCCAAACAGGTAGGAGTTCACTACCTGAAAGCCTACGGCGAATCCAAACTGATAGTCAATCAAGTTCGAGGAGAGTATGAAGTCCAGAATAAAGACCTACTCCCCTACCACCAAGCCGCACTAGGCATAATCTCTACTTTTTAGGGGTTCTTCATAGAGCACGTCCCTCGGCTGTAAAATATTGAGGCTGGCGTCCTGGATGGTCTCGCAGCCTCTTTAGCCGTCCCTACCAATACTCATGAGCTGATCACCGTGGTCGGTCAGGAGCTGGTCAGCCCAAAGAACAACCTCCGTCTGTGCCTAAGCTACTCAGTAGAGACGAGCACCGACTCCCAATAATGGACACTTCCATTCATCAACTACACAGTCTATAAAATTCTCCCCGAGAACCCAAAGAAAGCCACTTCCATCAGAAGACATTTCTTCCGATTCTATTACGATATGGGTACCAAAATGTTGTATCGTCACTCCTATGACCGTCTTTTGTTATGATGCCTATCAAATGCAGAAGCGAAGCAGGCTCTCCGTGAGGCTCATGACGGAGTTTACGGTGCCCATCAGCCCGGACCTAAACTACAGGACCTTCTCCGGAGAATGAGTTACTACTGGCCGACAATGGTAGCAGATATCGTTGACTACGCAAGGAAGTGCCAAGCGTGCCAAATTCACGCTGACTTCATCCACCAACCCTCGGAGTTTCAATATTCGACCGTTGCTTCTTGGCCATTCGGGGCGTGGGGGGGATAGATATTATTGGACCGATTAGTTCACCTTCGTCGAAGGAACATCGATTCATCTTGGCCATAACTGACTACTTTTTCAAGTGGGCAGAAGCTGTTCTGCTTACTAAAGTAAAGACGTCAAACGTGATCAGTTTTGTCAAGCATCACGTCATATATCACTTCGGCTTGCCATGAAGGATCATCCATAACAATGGTCCACAGTTTACAAGTCATGCCTTCTACCGATTTTACGACAAAAATCAGATTCAAAATATAGTGTCGACTGCCTACAACCCGACAGCAAACGGTTTGAGTAAGGCGTTCAACGAAATCGTCATCAAGCACCTCAAGAAGTTCGTTTCTTCTAATAAGCACAACTGGAACGAGAAGATCGATGAATGTCAATGGGCCTACCGTACAACGGTCCGAACACCAACCAGCAGTACACCTTTCTCCTTGGTCTGCGGGGGTGAAGTAGTCCTTCCCCTTGAGATCCAGATTCCCTCGCTCCGAGTGGCTCTCTCCAACCAGTTAACCGTCGACGACAATCACTGCCGACGGATAGAAGAGTTAGAAGCACACGATGAGAAACGTCTCTTAGCTCAATAATATATTGAGTTGTATCAGGCACGTCTTTTTGGAGCCTTCAACAAGCGGGTGAAGAAGAGGACTGACTAAGTAGGTGACCTCATCCTTACAATAAGAAGACAGATGGTTATGACCGACAAGACAGCCGACAAGTTCCAACCCAAATGGTAAGGCCCATTCATCGTAGAATCTATATTCTCTAATGGTGCATACTGCCTCACAAAATCCAATGGTGACTTGCTCATGATGCCCATCAACGACAAGTTCCTAAAAAAGTACTATGTCGAAGGCTAGGTTTGTACTTCTTCATATCCCCAGCAGGACAACAAAGATGTATAAGGTTCCACTCCTTTGTCATCCCCAGTGATTGCCTATGCACGATGTTTCTCTACATGACATTATCGGTATTCAGGAGTCCTGGATATACAACAGATAATGGATCCTCAAAATCTCTCCAGCGGAGCAATCCCCAGGTCCACCTGCACACTCCCGCATGGACCACTCAAAAAAAACCTAGTCTCATTAGACGATAGCCATGTCCATATTCACTATGAGCTATCGGCCTAACAATCTCCTCAGTGGAGTAACCCTCAGGCCTATCTACATTCTCGGGTAGACCACACTCAGCCAACCACTCCACGATGAGTTTTTTGGACGCTATTTCATGTCCATACTACCTCTGAACAACTGTCCTAATATTTCTTCCCGACCGTGTTGCCATATTTATACTACCTCTGAGCAAACCTCACGAATTTGGCTATCGATTATCACGTCCACATTACCTCTTATATCGGTTGTCATCTCAACTTATCACCCGTACTTAACTCTAAGTATGCCAGCGGTGTTAAGTCCATAAAACCTGTCATGTCCATATCACATATGGCAGAGCGCGTCTTGAACCTAATACTTGCATTCCAGTGCACAAGAAGTAATAGGTCCACTAAAGATTCTCTAGTGGGATGTACTCAACAAACTGCGGTATTATGTTATGTCCATATTACCTCTAGCACAATACCCAAGGTCATAACATGCAATGAGACAAGTACAAGAGAGAAGTTCTGCAAAAAAAACTTTTAATTAATATTCAAGATCATGAGTACATACGATAGAAATTCATTATATTTCAAGGATTTTTCATTAATATTCAAGATCATGAGTAAAGGTGATAGAAAATTCTACAAATCAGAACTTTCTTCATCCAGGTGCCCCTCTGAGCTATTGCAGTTACTGACATAGAGCCCGCAACTAAACTCAATGCTTTCTGGATCATTCCTCCATAGTAAAAACCTCAGTATATGGAAAAGGATCCATACCGGCGGATAGAAAGGGAGGAGTAGGAGAAGGCACTCTTCAACCATGCGGAAAAGACGACGACATGAATGACAATTAATCCAAATACTGTCATCGACACCGCAGGCCCCTGGCCGGTAGCAAGCCGCATAAAGGAGAAAAATGTAGCACGCTGCACGAATAAGAATAGCTCAGCGTATGACGCAGAAAGTTCATCCTCGTCTCCTGGATTAGTTCTTACCAAACTTTCCACGTCTCCTAATTCAGTTCTTGGCGAACCATTGCAAAAAGTTGGTCTTCACCCCGAACAACGGGCATTATGATATCCTTCCATGGTCCATCATGAGCAGCACGAGTGAGAACAAATCCTGCAAATCAAAAATATATGGCATTAGCAAACAAAGACAATATGACGTCCATGCGACAGAGACTAGTCGGCGTATGAGGTACCTTCCATGCAACATAGTCATGATGGTCGCATGTCGAGTCGAGCCTCCATCTATGCTGCAGAGCCATGATGGCCTTATATCAGGATCGAGCCTTTATCCATGCGACAGAATCATGGTTGTCGCATGACCAGGTCGAGCCCTTATCCATGCGGCAGAGTCTTAATTGACGTAGGATGGTTACCCTTCAATGCGACAAACTCATGAGAAAAAATAGCACATGTTCACAATTATCTCTCATCCATGCGGCAAGGAATTGTCAGGAGTCTGCGCGTGTTCTAGATAATTTCTCATCCATACAGCAAGACTATATACTGGTGTTGTCACGCCCCGATCTTCCGCAGGCTAAATCGGTCGTCTCCGCTAGGTGAGAATCATCACGCCAGCGCTCCCATGGAACGATCGCTTTGACCCATTCGGACGTGATGCCGCACGAGCATGAGTCACTCCCATACAAGGCTGTGGTTCATTGGCTGGCGGTAAGAGTTCTAAGCCATAGAGTCGCACAGATTATCCGAGTGCAGCAGAATCATAAACACATAGGCGATTAGGTGACAAGTTTACTGATTCGATAATATAGCGGAAGCATTGGATAACACAAGTTGAAGTAAAGCAACTATTTATTGATATAAACAAGTGTTACAGGCGGCGTATAGACAAAATTACAAGTCGCTCAAGCCTCTCTCTCTGAAACAATAAAAGTGTGCCAAGTGGCTATAATTGTGGAATGACTGTACAGGCGATATTCAAGCAATGTTCCAACATTATGTCTTGTATATGTGCTTCAGATCTGGACGCAACGCTCCTAGGATCCGAAGTAATCTCCACACCTTAGCATGCACGAAGGAGGCATTCGCACCGAACGAGGTTCTCCCGTACCCTGCAAACGATCTGGTGGATTATTAGTACATTGAATGCACTGGTGGGGAGGCTACTCGCCCGCTCGACAAATCCAAACATGTAATATAGGTTCCGTGTACCAACTATTATATTGTCTTTCTAGTTGCCTTAGGATCAGTTTCATGGCATATTGAATAACCTAACTCGTGTGGCAGTGCACCGTGCGATATAAGAGGAAACACGACAAGACTTACCAACTTACCGATTTGTTCTTCCATGTCCAAGGCAAACCAAGTTAATTCGAGCACGATCATTCATAATAAAAACCAAGACAATAGCATATGAAAATTCTCGATGCGATGCAATGACTCGCAAGTGAATAGCCGCTAAGCGAGGATGACTTATCTATATGACATAAGTCGCTGGTATAGCCATAAGGACAGTTTTAAGTCTCAAGACAAGAATGATATGCAACGTAAGTGGCGAGTTCCGCTACATAACACCCTTGCCCCATAACATACGACTTATATACGTTTTCGTCCGGATCGGACCGATCCCAGCGCCCTGGCAACCGACCGCGGAAACCACAATAAACCTTGGCACAAGTTATCCACGACAATGCAGGTCAGGGTCTTTCCAAATCCATAAATTGATATGATAATCCATGATTCTTTGTTCTGAACCGAGCATTTGCTCCACGAGCTGGAATTCTTTCTTGACTGGACGTATTCTCGTTCAGAGGTTAACTTAATATGATTCTCATTCAGATGTAAGCTTGACATAATTTCTGTTCAAATATAAACTTGCCTTGATGCATTTCCCTGGTGCGGGGATTGCCTTGGTGACCTAACGGTCCCGGATACTTGCAGGTTTATATTGCACAGAAGGACTATTTGATAGTCTCCTGGCTGACTCAATGCATGAACGATACTGATAATGTTAGACATTTGTAGCATGAGTTCATAAATCGAGGCAACATTACAAGCTAACATGTCTAAGCAGGCAAGCATGCGTTTGTAAGGAATTTAAGCAATCACGTTGGCTCGGGCCCGAAGGTAAGCCGAGGGGTAAAACCGTAAGGGACTTCCCGAGCGACATGATCTAGTAGCATGCGAGGGTCTGAATATAAGCAATATTTCAATTCCATGTTCTAACATAAGCAATAAAAGTTGGGATTATTCCCTTAGCTAGTTGCGTTGTATTCTTATTAGCATGCAGGGGGTGATTTACCTAGCGACTAGCATATATCGTTCCGTATTTTAAGTGTGCTGGCTAAGCAAAGACAAGTTCACCATAGTCACCGACCTAAGCGATGATTCGCCTCGGTTGAGCGATACGTCAAGCGAGCCTCTGAAATCCTAAGCCGAAATCCTGTAGGGACTAGTCTGGATATCCTTTGTCTCAAACGAGTATTCTCACCTGAGCAAAGCGGGTCAGGACATTGCACTTTTGCCGTTTGAATCGGCAGTCCGCTTGAGCAAAACGGGGTGTTACATCATACCCAACTAAGAAAAAGTCTCGTCCTCGAGACTTACTGAGGACAAGCCGTACTAACGCATTATGGAACCTATCCCTAGCGTAGCAATCTTGATTAACGATCTAAGGCTGAGGCAAACCTATACAAGTCGTTATACTTGTTCATTTAGATATTCACTTGCACAAGAATTCGAGATCAGCATATCGCGAGTCTGGATCGTACACGTATTCGTAGCGCTCCGAACACATGCACGCCAACCAACTTAGCGATAGCAAAGTATTTGTACTTGAGTTTTATATTTTCTTGAGTCTTGGATCGTGCACAAGTTCAAGGCGTCCCTCAAACATATGCATTCAAACAAACTTAGAGATATTAAAATCTGACAAGCTACTTGCGAAAATCTCAAGGTTTATATAGGGCGGCACAAAGGCCTTAGCATCACGATTTCATACAAGCAATCACATTATTCTAATACACTTTTTAAAAGTATTTAGACTCATTGTTGGAATATTCCGTTTGGGATATTGAGAGAGAGCATGCACATAACCCACGAACGAGCTTTCAAAACTGAAATAATCGGAACGAAGTCCAAAGACATATAAGCCAAGCTTTGATACCAATCTGTCACGCCCCGATCTCCCGCAGACTAAATCGGCCATCCCCGCTAGGCAAGAATCACCATGCCAGTGCTCCCGTGGAACGATCGCTTTGACCCATCCTAGCGTGATGTCGCATAAGCGTGAGCCACGCCCGTGTAAGGCCGTAGTTTATTGGCTGGTGGTAAGAGTTCTAAGCCACAGAGTCGCACAGATTGTCCGAGTGCAGCAGAATCATAAACGCATAGGCGATTTGGTGACAAGTTCACTGAGTCAACAATATAGCGAAAGCATTGGATAACACAAGTTGAAGTAAAGCAACTCTTTATTGATATAAACAAGTGTTACAGACGGCGTATAGCCGAAATTATAAGTCGCTCAAGCCTCTCTCTCTGAAACAATAAAAGCGTGCAAAGTGGCTACAATTGTGGAATGATTGTACAAGCGATGTTCATGAAACATTCCAACATTATATCTTGTATATGTGCTTCAGTTCCGGACGTAACGCTCCCAGGCTTCGGAGTGATCTCCACACCTTAGCACGCACGAAGGAGGCATCCGCACCGAACGAGGTTCTCCCGCACCCTGCAAACGATCTGGTGGATTATCAGTACATTGAATGCACTGGTGGGGAGTGTCACGCCCCAGTCCCAAAATACCGAGGGACTGGACACGTGGCAATGGCCAGCAGTACGCACCGATGGACCAACCCAATTTAATGGATCCATCAGGGCATACTTAAGCTGTAAAATAAGTCTACGACAATCATGGCACAACTAATCTCATCCACACAAGATATAAAATATGATCCACAGAATAAATAAGGAATGTAAATCATCAGATAGTCTCACAAAGTGCTTCGGGGAACAACCCGATAAAATATCTGTTACAAAGGTTCAACAGACCAGAAATAAATGACTGGAATAAATAAATAAATACTGAGCATAAAACATGGATGCTCAGGAAAGGTCCTCAGCTAACACCTCATCCTCAAATGGCGGTACAGCTCCTAGATCAGCTCCTGCTCCGGTCTCGTATACCTCGGGATAGATCTCGTCCTCAAATCCTGGGAACATAATCCGAATCCAGGTCCTCAGGGGACATAGCAAGGTACAAGAAAGCTCATGCCAAATATAAGCAGTACAGATAGATAGTAAATAAAATAAATAGGGCAAGTAAGTAACATCTGTGTCAAATGCAAGAGAGAACATCAATGGTATTCAGGTTGAAACAACTACAAGCTCTGTGTAGGGGAGCCGGTAGCAGTGACATCATGAGGTGGTCTAGCTCAGCGGGAGACTGAGTAGCCGGCATAACATAATCAACCTGTAGTCTGTGGGTCTCTCTAGCAATAGATGGAACAATAAGGGAATACTAAAACAACCAGCTAAGTGATATGCAAGATGAGAGCAGCACTAGAACCCAGGCTGAAGCTACTACAAGCTCTGTGTCGGGGAGCCGGTAGTAGCAGTAATAATGAGTAATAGGCCAAGCTCGGGCTTCAGAGTCTTGTGCCTCACAATAATAGGGGTGTATATATATGATCAGCCTGTAGCCTGTATGTCTCTCCCCACCCAATGTAACCACGCATATCATGACCATAACGTCTCATGTCCATGTCAGCGGGTTCATAACTAATGCACAAGTCATAATGTATCTAAGATATAGTATCTCTGTCAAGTCCTGTATCCTATACAGAATCACCACGAATATCTCGGAAAGATCCTGTCTCATGAACAGTGTCAAGTGTCCTGGGTCAAAGTGCACTTGGTAAGACAAGTACGAGAAGATAATGTGTCACGAATATCCATCTCTAGATGACAATACACAACACCGCGTACGGTGTCGGCACCCGACTGATAATCGGACGCTAAGTACGTCACACGGTCCTAGGTTAAGCATGCACAGCAATATAATGAAGCAAGGAAAATATATAATAATACTGCAGAGTTTGGCAAGGTACACTTGCCTGATGTCCGAATACCAACAACTGTCCCTGTATCAGTGGATCCGGTAGGTACTACTCCAAAAGCTGTAATAAACATCACCAACAGTCTCATAAGATATCAAATAGCTAAAAACGCCTGTCTTTACGTCCAATTTGGACACAGGGGCAAAAAGGGCATTTTCGGGCCAAAGCGGGGTCCACATGCGGGCCACTTTGCACCGAAAAGCGGGTCAGGGTCAAAGGTCTCCAAATTCCTCAAACTCAGTGTCTACAAGTTAGGAATGATGATATGAACCCAAGGGAACTTCCAGAATTGGATTTCGATGAGCCGATCACAAAATCGCCCGTCAAGTGGAGCCTGTGGGGCCCACGACACATGATTTTGTCAACGTTCTCAGAATCGAACCAAACTTGGGTCAAAGGAACAACATATTTCTACGAGTCCGATGGCGCAAGTTTCGTCTCGATCCGACGTTTGTACACAAAGTTGCAGCGTGTTCCAGAAAGAACGGATACGGGGTGTCGTCGGCGGATACGCGTTGATCCCGGTGTGCACGCACATCCGAATCGACTTCTGCGGAATCCCACACGACCGTATCAACGATGCGCACGTTTCGGTAAAGACCGCGTGCGACCAAGTCGTCCCGTTTGGCGGGGCGCACTCAGTTCCGGGGTGAAACAGTGCGTTGTTTTTCCTGTTTTTGGATCGCGGTGTGCGATCACCACAGGACGCGATGCACCGAGCAGGTTGCACGGGCACCGAGAGGGTTATATCGTCTACACGTAGCAACTGACGGAAACTAAAACGGAGTTACGAGGTGGGAGAAAACGGTACCTGAACAGGGCTCCGTGAACGCTGAATTCCCCGTGTCCGAGGGTCAACTCCGTGTCCTGCGTATCGGGTTGTTGTGTCCAGACTAGGGTTCAGGATTCCGTCGACGACCCGTCGGAGAGGGGCTGTGCTCGGGTTGGCGGAGGAAGGCTTGTCAGGCTGAGCGGAGGCGGCTGGCCTGGGCGCTGCGGCGAAGACGGCTCGGCAGCGGGGTGGAGCTGTTGTGGGCAGCAGACCGGAGAGGGAAGTTCGAGGGGTTCTGGACGAGGGTGGTGGTCGGTGTCGACGAGGGGGAAACTGGGCGAAGGTGGTGGTTGGTGTCGACGAGGGAGAACTGGGCGATGGTGGTGGTCAGTGTCGACGAGGGGGAACTGGGCGATGGTGGTGGTCGTGGAGTTCGGTCAGCGGCGAGGTCGGGCGAATGAGGGGAACTGGTGGTTGGGGTCAGTGGCTATGCCGAAGAGCGGTGGAGGAGAAGCGAGATGCGGGGGATCGAATCGGCGGGGGTCTGCGACAACGACAAGGAGAGAGGGTTAGAGGTCTGGCGGCAGAGTCTACACGGAAGTCGAGGGCGACGATTTTATACTTGCTACAGTATATCCGGCGGGGGCTAGGGTTCCCAATGGGTTCGGGTCGGGTTTAGCTCAATTCAAAAGTTTTTAAGGCTTTAAACGCGTCTCCGGAGTCCAATAAATTCACCGAAAAATACCACATGTCCGGTTTTCTATTTTACACCATAAAATCTTATTTCCATAATATTTTAACACCAATAAAATATATTTAAAAATCCTTTGATCAAAATTACCTTGGCTCTTCATCCAGAAAATACCGAAAAATCCGGGAAAAATTATATTAAAATTATTCTGAAAATCAGGGTGTTTACAGGGAGGATACTCGCCCGCTCGACAAGTCCAAATGCATAATATAGGTTCCGTGCACCAACTATTATGTTGTCTTTCTAGTTGCCTTAGGATCAGTTTTATGGCATATTGAATAACCTAACTCGTGTGGCAGTACGCCATGCGATATAAGAGGAAATACAGCAAGACTTACCAACTTACCGATTTGTCCTTCCCTGTCCAAGGCAAACCAAGTTAATTCAAGCACGGGCATTCATAATGAAAATCAAGGCAATAGCATATGTAAATTCTCGATGCGATGCAATAACTCGCACGCGGATAGCCGCTAAGCGAGGATGACTTACCTATATGACATAAGCCACTGGCATAGCCATAAGGACGATTTTAAGTCTCAAGACAAGAATGATATGAAACGCAGGTGGCGAGCCCCCTACATAACACCCTTGCCCCATAACATACGACTTACATACGTTTTCGTCCGGATCGGACCGGTCCCAGCGCCCTGGCAACCGACCGCGGAAACCACAATAAACCTTGTGCACAAGTTATCCGCGACAATGCAGGTCATGGTCTTTCCAACTCCATAACTTGATATGATAATCCATGATTCTTTGTTCTGAACTGAGCATTTGCTCCACGAGCTGAGATTCTTTCTTGACTGGACGTATTCTCGTTCAGAGGTTAACTTAATATGATTATCATTCAGATGTAAGCTTGACATAATTTTTGTTCAGATATAAACTTGCCTTGATGCATTCCCCTGGTGCGGGGATTGTCATGGTGACCTAACGATCCCGGATACTTACAGGTTCATATTGCACAGAAGGACTATTTGATGGTATCCTGACCGACTCAATGCATGAACGATATCGATAACGTTAGACATTTGTGGCATGAGTTCATAAATCGAGGCAACATTACAAGTTAACATGTCTAAGCAGGCAAGCATGCGTTTGTAAGGAATTTAAGCAATCACGTTGGCTCGGGCCCGAAGGTAAGCCGAGGGGTAAAACCGTAAGGGACTTCCCGAGCGACATGATCTAGTAGCATGCGAGGGTCTGAATATAAGTAATATTTTAATTTTATGTTCTAACATAAGCCATACAAGTTGGATTATTCCCTTAGCTAGGTGCGTTGTATTCTTATTAGCATGCAGGGGGTGATTCACCTAGCGACTATCATGTATCGTTCCGTATTTTAAGTATGCTGGCTAAGCAAAGACAAGTTCACCGTAGCCACCCACCTAAGTGATGATTAGCCTCGGTTGAGCGATACGTCAAACGAGCCTCTGAAAGCCTAAGCCGAAATCCTGTAGAGACTAGTCTGGATATCCTTTGCCTCAAACGAGTATTCTTGCCTGAGCAAAGCGGGTTGGGATATTGCACTTTTGCCATTTGAATCGGCAGTCCGCTTGAGCGGAACGGGGTGTTACAGGTGTCTATGTGTCCATAGAAGCTCAACACGAAGAACGTAGTGCTCCTCTACCTCCAAGTAAAGTATCAAAGTCATGGGGCCAAGGATCATGACCGTCCCTGACAAACTCCTCGGCATGGAAAGCCGCAACCGTCGGTATCCTCTACAAGGAAGACGAAATGGAGCAAAGAGAATAAAGTTCTCTTTCTCCTCATGGCCGCCTATCTATAGGCTTAAAAGCTGCGTGAAGGGATAGAGATAATGAATCGAGCATTTAAATGGGATGAACCTGATACCTCGATCCGCGTGATCCTCTTTAATCTCCTCGAAAACCGATTCCTCGAGCACCTCGATCATGCTGAGAATATGAGTCTGTTTGCCATGATGTAAGATTTAGATAAAAGTTTGTATTCCGCACCACACGCCACCACACATTTATTCCTATATATATATATATATATATATATATATATATATATATATATATATATATATATATATATATATATAATTCATTACCATGTATTACACACATCGAAAAAATGATTTTAAAGAGTACTTACCTATCACAAGTGAAAGATGTTGTTAAAAATCTTTTGTTTTCTGTAAACAAAATAACAAAAAGTTTAGTGTTACCGGTCTACGGAAAAGTCGTATACTGAGCATTGTCCTAAGAGATTATTGGAGGTTTATGTGCAAACTTTTTTTTTAATCCTCCTAGGATTTTTTCCCCTTGTTACTGTCTTCCCGTCACTGCACACGGCTTCTTCGGAAGAGTGTCCCGAACTTAGCTTTGTCAGCCAAGATTAGAAATAAAAAACTGGAGGGACAAAAAGAAAAGACATTTCTGGTCTTTAGAAGAATAAAACAGAACAAAGTTTAATTCTTGTAGATCCAATACCACAACAACCAAAACCTATGTGAATATATAGGCTTCTCAGATTTAATAGAAATCAATAAGAATAATAGCTGATAATATAGCCATTTGAGCAATAAAGTTGGCTCATAAAACTTTGTAAAGGTATAAGATAACGATAGTGCTACGTTGTCCGCAGTTTTGGCCCGTAAATCGTGACCGCGGGTCACGTGACAGCTCTCCATTGACAGAAAAATCGATGGTGGCCCAAGCTAATAGGGGAGGCCTAGGGGGAGCTGTCACGTGACCCACGATCACGATTTGCAGACCGAAACCGCTGGCCATATATCATTTTCCATGAGATAAAGACCAAATGGTCATAAAAAAGGAAAAAAAAAAAGAAGAAGGAAAAACGGATGGTCAAATTTTGTTAGATCTAAATCATAATCCAATAGTGAAATTCGATTCGACATTCGACGTCGACGTGTGCATGTGGCTTACATGACTAGTCCACAATAATTTATAAGTGAGCAAATGAGAGAGAGGGAGAGAGTACTATAAAGACAAGCGAGCGAGATCTCATTTTCAATATTGGACTAAAATGAGAATTTGATTTTTTTTTTTTCCCCACATAATAACAGTAGATGTAACAATCACACATGAAAACAATGAAGACAAGGAAAAAAAAAAAACGGGTATAGGCGAGAAGGACGAAAAAGTAGACGATAAAAAAAAATGAAGAAGGATGTTGAAAACTTTAAACAAGTATTTCCAGTCAATCCAATAGGCCACAACTTAATACATCAGTAAGTAGTGGTAGTTTTGCTCAATTAGTTAGATATTTATTGTAGACTCTTTATTGTACAACTAGCCACGTCTAAGTGTATTGTACGTAAATTATTATTATTAAAAATTAAATAAAAATTTAAATTATATTAAATTATTTTAAATATAATTTAATTATAATTTATTATAGACATGTTTTTAGAATTTTTGATATGTATTTAGTTAGATAATACTATATACTTGGTTTAAATATAATTTAAATATTGTCTATATTTTAGGATTTATTATACGATACGATATTTATAAAAATTTATAATTTTTATTTTTAACTACGCTAGTTAGAATTATATTTTTATTTTTTTGAATTTTTATTTATTTATACATACATCTTGTACGATTTATTTTTTAGTCATTTTCAAGTCGCATTATAATATCAGAAAATTTACTGCACCGATAATATTTTTAAAATAATTAGCTGAAACGAAAAAACTTTTGATAATTTTGAAGTTACGCAAGGTTTCGTCATCTGTGATGGCGAAAATATGGAAAAATATTATTTTATATTTTTTTTACATTTTCAATATTTATATTTTTACAACGGCTCTTTCTTTTTCATGTTTATAAATTTCTTTCATTCTATTCATTTTTTACTCCACCCACAGATGCTTAAAAAAAATTTCTTCTATTATTTTCTCACTCAACAGAAGGTGATTTCTTACTCAACAGAAGCTAGTTCAGCTCACTCACTGTATTTAGAAGCTCACTCTCTTGTCATGGATCAAAGTCTAACAATACTATGTTCGATTGGAGGTGTGCTAAATGGGTTAGTTTATAAAGGAGGTTTAACAAAAAAAAAAATTTAATTGATCAAAATATTTCATTTGATAGTTTACGTAATCAAATTATTGAGCAATGTTCTATTGATTATGAATTTATATTGGTGCATATTTTTTTACTAATTGTATAAATTTAGTTAGTGAACAAGCATGAAAATTTATTCTCGAAGTTAATGTACAAGCAACGTACATTAATATTTATGTAACTTCACCACCACCACCACATATAATTAATATTAGAAGTAGTATATGCGCTTCTAATCAAGTTAGTACTGCTCCTAATTCTTCTTATCAAGTTATTGTATTTATTATACAAGAACATATAGCAGATAATAGTAATAATGACGATGAAAACAATGATGATTTAATTGAAAATTTAGATGATGAATTTGATGGCAATATTGATAGTGTTAGCATTTCTGGATTATGCGTTGGAAGAAAATTTGATAATCGTTCTAAATTTAGATGTTATATTAGTGATATAGCAATTGCACATAATTTTACTTGTTATGCTACTTTAAACAATGCTAGTGGGATTGTATATAAATGTAACAATTCAAGTTGTAATTGGAGAGTATACGCTAAAGTCGTTGGTGAAGGTGAAGTTTTTGCTAGAAAATATATATTCTTGTTTAGGTGGACTTACAACAGATTCTCATCCATTAACTACTACTGTATGGGTTAAAAATAAGATTATTGATAAAATTTGAGATAATCAGTCGTATAGGGCATCGCATGTTGTAAATGATATATATAGAGAACAAGGAATATATATTAAATATTGTAAAACTTGGAAAGCTAGAAAACTTGATCTATTTGAGATAAATGATAGTTATATTGATGCATATAGTAGTCTTGAAGAGTATGATTTTAGAATTATTGAGACAAATTCAGGTAGCCAATATTTTATACAAACTACAGAAGACAATAGATTTCAAAGAATTTTTCTTTGTTTTAAGGCATGCATTGATGAATTTGTAAGGGGATGTTTACCTGTGATTAGTATTGATGCTACTTTTATTTCCTCTAAATATCAAGATATTTTATTTATTGCTTGTGCTCATGATCCAAATTATCAATTATATCCAATTGCTTATGTTGTTGCTGAGAGTGAAAATACTGATTCTTGGAGTTGGTTTTTAAACGGTTTGAGAACATCTTTTGAAAATATTTTGATACATGAAATATAATTTCTTTCATATCAGATAAACAGAAAGTATTGATAAGGACTATGCGTGATATCTTTCCAGAATCGCCTTTTTTTTTTTGTATTCACCATTTTAAACAAAATTTTAAAAAAAATTGTAAGGTTTCTCCATTTTTAACGTAGTTTAGACTATCTTGCTAGATGTTGTAATAAAACGGATGCGAACTATTGTTTGGAAAAAATTAAAGCTGAAAACATAGATGTTTACAATTGGTTCGTTGGAGTAAATAATCAAACTCGTAATTTTGCACACTGGATAACAGCTTATTCTTCTTGTCCCAGATTAGCTATTAACACGTCGAACTTTGCTGAATGATTCAATAACTGGGTTAAAATTTTACATGATAAACCAATAACAACACTATTTGATGGAATTCGAGCCAAAATTATAATACTTCAGGATAAGAACCGGCAAAAGGCTAAAAATCTTCAAACTAATTATTGTCCGAAGATGTTGCAAACTATGGCTCTTATCATAAAAAAAATCTGTCACGTTCCGATTTTGTCCAATCGATAATCGTCCCCCGGACGTGATGTCGTGCATGCGTAGGGGCGCGCGTGCACAAGACCTAGGTATAATGATAATCTTTAGAACACATGCAACAGAGTACGCAAATAAGATAACACGCATTGAGGCATAGAAAAGTTTTTTTTTATTGATAATGAACATCTGATTATAGAATCTTGACCCAAAAGCGATAAGGATGCCACACGGACTTACAACTTGGATACAAAATGAGATAGTCATTCCATACATCACATCCTTTACTAAAACTTTAAAATGATATAGACACCTGCTGGCGAAGCTATCGCCTTGCCTCGGAGCTGCATATAAGGGTTGCACGGGCTCCGGGTACTTTGTACAAGCTCCAAAAAGTCACGAACAGGGTGCAACGAGTACTGGACTGGTTGGAGGAAAAAGAAGCTTCAGCTCCTCGCCGTATCGCTTGGGCTCGGGGAACCTGCTGCAATGAGAGTTAGTACTTTGAAAGTACCGGTGAGGGCGTGCTAACCCAACTAACCAAATCCAAAGTTTGTTCATATAAAGCATGTAATTTATTTGTGGTCTTTCTATCTTGCCTTAGTTCAATTTACATGCAATCATTGAGTATTCAATTTACATAAACAAATATGCCACCGTTAGGTGACTTTTTACCTTTCCGTCTGAACTGCCTGCACAATACTTACCATGTCCTTCCCTGCCACGAAGACACCATTAGTTTTGAGCAAGCAATACGGAAATATATATATATATATATATATATATATATATATATATATATATATATATATATATATATATATTGGGTCGTGGCACATCATTGCCACTGTGGATAATAGCTACAGTAAGACGGCGACCCTTGCAGCGCGGGTAGCAAGTCCCGCTGCAAGGCCCTCGCATTACCCGTGCTAGACTTTCTAGCATAGCTATCCGAGTTCCACCCAGAACGAATCGGCCCCAGTGTCCCGGACATCGTTCGTAGAAACTAAACCTTGTGTACAAGTTGTCCGACCGAACCACGCATTGACACTAAGTTAATAAAGCAAGCATTTCAAGCCAACGCAATATACATATCTACTTTAGCATAGTGCTTATGTCATAGTCTACTTGTTCAAGTGAATGCATTTCAATTTTCTTTGCACAATACATCTGTACAGTTATATAGAATAAGTTCTAGCTACAACTGAAACATGAATATATGTATAATTGTATAACGGACAAGCAGGCATCAATGTGATCGTTTGAGATTTCTAGGTGACAACTATTATAAGTGTTTCAAGTCTAACTCTTCCTTCATTTGACTCAATTTATTCTTACTATGATATCGTTGGAGCGGGATGCACAAATAAGCCAATTTATTAAGAGTGAAGACTTGGGAGAAGAGTGCTAATCGAAGTAAAGCCACTCACAAGTTGGTGAACTAGGAGAGAAAATGGGAGAACTTCAAGACTCTGCTCGCGCATCGTCTACCAAATCACCTGTACGCACTAACAGATGATCGATATCTCTTGCTTCGGTCTCCGAGGTTCGATACAAAATACAAAATCCTAAGAACGAAGGGAATAAAATCCATCGAAACCGTTCAAGAAAGCGCAAGTCATAAAACCAACAAAAAAGCAACCAAGCGGCATCAAAAATGGGCAAGAAAACCAGCACAACGGAAATGTCCCTTTCGACTCTGCCGCCGAGTCCTTCCTTGAGGCACGATCCGTTGAATATGGGACCTGATTCTGAAGAAACCAATCCATAACGAGGAAAGCATCTTGATTCAATCTGTTCCGATCGAATGGTACCAAATATTTCTTGGCCGCGCTCCCCGAATAGGGGGAACATGGCATTACATCACTTGTTGCAAACATTGAATATAGTTAGATATTTATTTAAAATATTAGATTGTAAAATAAATAGAACATATGTTGTAGACTTAGATAAAAAATCTTGTTCATGTTTAAAGTGGTATAATACTTTGCTTCCATGTGTACATGCATGTTATGCATGTAAGTCTAAAAATATTAGCATCGATAGTTTTTATCCAGGTACTTTTTCTAAGGAAGCATTAAGAAGCGTATATGAGCCGCACTTGGAGCCAATTCCAGTCCCTTACAACCTCCAAAGTACATTGATTAGAGGTCACATAGGAGTACCAAATGTACGACACAAGGCAAAAAGACCAAAGAAGAACCGGATCATAACGAATGATCAAGCTTCAAGAGATCTTCAATGTAGTAACTGCAATGGTTTAGGACACAATAGAAGGAGATGTTTAAACCAACCAAGAGAATGAAGTTTGTATGTAATTTTATTTTATGAGAACAATATGCAATTTCATTAAAATAAAAGATAGTTACATTCAAATAAAGTTTATATTGATATAGCAATTTTATCGACCACTATTGTCTAATTGTCGATAGTTCGGACGATCAATATCTCTTAGATTGAGTCGGTCCCTCTTTTCTCGTGTATTCTCCGGGGCCGCATCATCACCACCTCCTTGATTGTCCTCCACTTGATATGGCATCGGTGCTGATGGAGTTGTCAAGATACGCGTATAGTTGGTAACTCCGGAGGAGAATAGGCTATCTCACTGAGAATCTTCCTCGTGGGTCCACTGAGTAGTCTTCGTACCGATCGGCGCCTGAGAAGTGCCCCAGTCAGCCCAATGAGAAGTGCCTTCGCCAGCCGCCTGAGAAGTGCCCTCACCAGCCCACTGCATAGTGCCTCTACCAGTCATTTCTTGAGTAGTGCCCCAGTCGGCCCACTAAGTAGTGTACGCACAGCAGTCGTCCGAGAAGTGCCCGCACCGGCCGGCGTCTGAGGAGTGTCATCTTGCAGTGGCAAACTATCAGCCTGATACCAAACAGAGGTATACTTCCTTAGGGGTCGTGCTTGTCGTTGTCCAACAAGACCCTGAGGATAATATGCTAGAATACGTAAAGGAGGATTGGGAGGAATCAGACCTATTTGCATAGCAGCCATAAATTTGCCAACCGCTGTACACAATGGGTCGCTCACTTCATGATTTTGATATGCCATATTTAAATTTGGAAGCTGAAATATTAAGTAGAATTTAATAGAAGACATATAAATAATTACTACGTAGACAGACATTTTCATATAAAAAAATGTACCAGCCCTTCTACATAATAATAATAGCTACGGAGACTATGATCATCCGTGGCTCGACGTTGGAATCGAAACTCCTCATATTGGTAGGCTCTGTTGCTGATAAGAGGAGCTCCCCACCAAGATCTATATGCATTATCACCATAGACTGCACCATTACAAATTATGAGCATATAATTTCTTATAATTTTTGAAGTAAAATTTGTTAAACTTTTGAAATAACTTACCATCTTGAATAGAGGACATCATTTGACACAAATGTGCCACCTTATGTGTCTCAAATCTTGAATTCCATCCAGGAATCAATCTTCGAGCTCTGACAGTTGCATTGCCTCTACCACGATTGAAATATGATGGTTCATCAAGAATGTGTTGTATCATCCAGAACTGTCGCATAACACGATCAGCTGGATGATACATAATATGATCGTGAAATATTATAAAAAATCTATGTAGACTCAATCCATAGGCTGTTGTGACTATCTCAGGAGGATTCAGCCCAAGCCGGTATGGTAAAAAATAGCCTATTTCATGTGAAAAAATTTATAAGATTTTATGTGAAAAAAATTTATAAACTTGTTAACTATATAAAATAAATAAATAAATTATCTCGTAAAACCTTAGTGAATCGAATTGGCCCCGATATACAGTAATATCCTTGTGAGCACATCGAGCTTGATCTGCTACAGCCGTCATCCAGCGTAAAGAAGATGGGAAGACACCAGCATCGGTATCAATACGGGATACTGGCATGCCGATATAGAAGTGCCCGTATGACCAAACTTAGAAAATAATATCATATAAGTATACATATATCTTTAGTAAATAAAATTATATGAAAATTGTATACCTGTATTAATGTCATACATCCACTCAAATTTTTCTTTTATCTACTGAGATAAATTGCACAAAAGTTGACATGGAGTTTTGCAGATATGCAAACACAGATGCTCCCTATGCATGACATGTAGGTTCTTCCAGATTTTGCAGAAAGGATAAAAAACATAAATTTATCCTAGCTCCTGAGTTTGAAAACAAAATGCCGTTGATTAAAGCTAATAAATAGGCCCTGGTGCAAGCATGAATCTGAACAGAAAATTTGAAAATAATATCAGTTAAACTAAACAAAAATATATTACATAAATAATAACACTAAATGTTATACTTACCTGATTCGCATCAACTATGATTTCTTTCTCACAAATACGATCTAGGTGCATAAAGTTGTGAAGGGGCCAGGAAAGCGCCACAAAACTTTTACCATAGATGTTAGACGGCTCCACGCCTAAGTACTTCATAATCACAGTTTTACTACGAAATAACTCGTCGTCATCAAATATTATAGGTTTACCCGTAATAGGTAATCCTAAGATATTTGCCACATCTATTAGCAAAATGGTCATTTGTCTGAATGGTAACTGGATGATATTTCTTCCGGGCCACCACCGCTCAACTAAACTGAAGATCAAGTCTCTGTCATGACGTAGAAAATGTATCTGATCAATATAATCAAAACCAAATACATTCACCAATGCATATTGTTCTTCAGTCAACATCCAGTACCCAACCACCTCCTCATAACGCCACGCGACATGCTTTCGTGCTCGTATAGATTCAGGACAATCGAATTGCTATATATGAGATATATAAACGATATTATTATTAGACATATAAAAAATATAAATTATACTGACTAAAATAATTAAATTTTAATATACATGTCCAGTAAATACTAAACTAGAAATGTGCGAAAAATATTAAGATTATGGTTATGATTTCTGCTAAAGTTAGGGTTATGGTTAAAATAGTTAGTATTAGTAATGGTATTAGGGTTATAAAATTGTTTGGGATTATGGTTAAAACAATTAGTATTATTATTAGGGTTAGGATTAGAATAGTTAGGTTATGGTTAAAATAATTAGGGTTATATTAGGTTTATGGTTATGGTTAAAATGATTAGGGTTATAGTTTGGTTTATGGTTAGTGTTAGTGTTTCCTAACCCTAAATCCTAATCACTATTTACTATAATCATAACATTAACTACGTAGTAACACTAACTATGTAGTAACACTTACACTAACATTAACCACTTAGGATTAGCAAAATAGTTATGATTAGGGTATAATCATAACTATTTTGTTAAAGAGTAGTATTAGATTATAACTAAAATTAAAATTACAACTAATAGTTTTTCTTCTGTCATACTAAAATTAATTAAGAATATCAACTATCAAAACTAAAATGATACAGCTATTTAGAAAATGATTAACACGCTAAATATTAACACTAACACTATATTATTCGTTTTTTTAAAATAATTAACATGCTAAATATTAACACTAACACTAATACTAAATGATTATGGCTACTAAATTGATACAACTATTTAGAACAATTATAAATATAAATATTACTAAAAATATAACTTAAAAATAAATAAAAATATATTACAAATTAAACATTTCTCTTCTTATTCTCCTTCTCTTCTCTGCTACTGATTCTCTATTTCCTCTTCTCTGCTACTGCTTCTCTATTTTTCGAAGTATTATGTGGATTCACTACTCCTCATTCCTCCTTATACAACCCACACACCAACCACCCACCATATTAAACCAACCACCATATTAAACCATCCACCCTCTTAAACCACTCACCCAACCGCGGTCAAACATATTCAATATCTCCCACCAACCAACCCGAACCAACCCGAACCGCTAGCCACCCGAACCAGTCATATTTTCGTCAACTCAGTTGGCAAAAATTTGACGCCATGTTATCGCGTCCAAATTTTCGCCAACAGAGTTGGCAAAAATCGGACGCTGAAGCCACGTCACTTTCTTGGATTTTTGCCGACACAGTTGGCAAAAATTTGACCGAATCCATTAAAAAAAATTTGTTGTATTTTTGCCATTTGAGATGGCGAAAGCTTTCGTTATTCTTAATTTTTTTAAAATAATTTTGTTTTGTAATTTATTTAAAAAAAATCGTTATAGTAAATTTTTTGTTATAATATTGTACAATGTATTTTAAATTTTTTTATTTGAAACTTTATTCAATTTTTTAAAAATATTTTCTAAAATGGTTCTTTAGAACTGGGACCCACCCACCGCCCATGTTACAATCAGCTGACAATCAAGTCCACCAGGCAAAGATAAACACGTTCCTTTTTCACAATACTCCGAGCCGACGACCCAAACATCCAAAACTATTTTGTCGTCACTTGCAAAAAATAATAAATAACAATAAAAAAAATCCTATTTTATTATAATAATAATTTTCTCTTTTTAAAAGTCCTAGCAAAAAATGTGCTCAGTAACGTGCGGTTCCTACAGAGAGCAAGACACGTGAAGCACGCCAAATATGGACCACGAGTTCGAGTACGATTTCGCCACGTGTCCGATGGAGGCCGCTGTCATGGTTTTATTTGTGGTAGAGTGGAGGACCTGGGCTCGAAATAATAAATGCTAGGCCTCTTTTGGATGGTCATGTCGGATTATTCCATACTTGGGGACACTGGCTTTTGGGGATTCCATCAAGACATTTGGGCTCAACCGGCCCAAAGACAATAAGGGCCTATTGAGGCTTTAAGCACAAAAGTCTTATTCTTTTCAGTATGCTCGTATAAAATATTTTAGGGGCGAGCGTTTCATTTACTCTGTTTCAACAAAACATAACTAATTAAAACTGAATAAACCGAAATACTAAAAATTTATAACCAAAATCGAATCGAATAATCAATTCGGTTTGTTCGGTTGGACTATTTCTATTGTTTAATGGGTCATGTCCAAAGTTGAAATCATGGTTAAATTATATTAAAATTTATAATATTTATACATTGTTTTATTTCAAAGTTGTGTCCAGGTTGGATTAGTTGTTAATTATCAAAGTTTGGCTTCAAAATACATACATATAATTGTTGTTTTCAAAATCTACAAAGTTTTAATTACAAAATATGTATAAAATTGAGGATAGTTACATAATTGCATAAGTCTTATTCGTTTTTCGATTTTGGACCGAAACTGAATCTAACCTAAAACGAAACCGATTGAAGAATTTTACTATTCTCAAAACCGAAACTGAATCGATTTTTTTTTCAAACCGAACTGAATATCTTATTCAGTTTGGTTCGGTCCGGTTTGGCCCGATTCAATTTTCGGTCCAACCTGAATAATGCTCACCCCTAAAATCTTTATTATCTTTTACGTTATTTGTTTAGATTTTTATTTTATACACTATCATAAAGGTGAGCATTATTCAGTTTTGGAGCAAAAAAATTAACCGAACCTAATATGAAATTCAGTTTGTTTTTGAAAAAAAATGATTTGTTTTCATTTTTGAAAATACTCAAATTATTTATTCAGATTAGGTTTCGATCTCGGTCAAAAACGAAAATCGAAAAGACTTACGCAATTATATAATTATTTTTATTTTATGCATATTAAATTATTAAAAATGTGTAATATTTTAAAAATAACAATTTTACGAATGTGTTTTTGCACAACTTTGATAATTTAATAACTAATCAAACTTTGGTCTAACTTTGAAGTACAACAAACACATGTATAAAAATTATATTTTTAAAATATAATTTAACCACAATATCAACTTTTGGTCTAGTCTATTAAACAAAAAAAAATAGTCCAACAAAACAAGTCGAATAAACTGAATCGATTATCGGTTCAATTTCGATTATTACTAATTTCGGTTCAATTTTAGATTTTTAGGAGTTCGACTTATTCAATTTTAACTATTTCAATTTAGTTGAAATCGAATAAATCAAAAGCTTAGTCTACCACTATTGACTTTGCCCTTCATTTTATATTCCTTGATCACAAATGATTTGAGTTGAATCCAAAGGAGGGGTGTGAGTGATTGAAAGGATGGAAGAGGCCAAGAGGGGGAGGAGGTTAGTTGGTGATGATCAATAAGAGAAGGCTTTTGATAAGGGCACTGCACATTTTACTCGGTGCTAGCCCACTAAAGAGGAACTTTTACTTATACTAACCTAACATTTTACTCATACTAGCCCACTACTTCCAAACCCTCCCAAACCCTCCCTACCCGACCGGAACCCTCCCCCCTCCCGCCGTCCTCCTCCGCCTCCTCCCCCGTCCTCCACCGCAACCTCCCGTCGCCGCGCCTCCCGTCGTCGTCGCCGTCAAAACAAAAAAAAAAATGAAAAAATAGAAGAACTGTCAAAATGTTGATTTTTAGGACTGTCAAAATTTTGACAGTCCTACCAATTGGAAGGACTGTCAAAATTTTGACAGATAGGACTGTCAAAATTTTGACAGTCCTTCCCATTGGTAGGACTGTCAAAATTTTGACAGTCCAAATTTTTTTTTTTCTGTTAATTGTTGGGGGGGCCAATTTCAAAATATCCTTAAAATTTCTATCCTTAAAATTTGTTAAAGTATTCTGTTATTTAAAATAGTAAATTTATTATTGGTACATTAAATATTTGATAATTTTTTTTTTTTTTACCAAAAGTAAAATTTGGAGGTCGAAACATCATTTTTTTGCGATTCTAAAAATTTGGGAAGTCCGTCAAACGGTAAAATAGTTTATCCCGAAGTACTTTTCCATACGGTCATTTTGGCTCAAACTGGAGCTTGTTTCGATCTCCCAGTCAAAAGTTATGATACTTTAAAGTTTTATATTTTATATTTTTGCCTGTAATATGTACGTCTTATTTCGGATGAAAATTCTCTCTACACGAATTGTGTTACTCTCGTCGAAAACATACAAATAGACCTATTGTGTGACGAAAAACGATTTGAAAACAAATAGTTATGGCCGTTTGAAGTCTGGTCGACGGCAGACGTAATATTCGTACGGTAGAAATTTTTTTTTTGGTTCAATGATAACATATTTTATTTTGGATATTAAACTAAATAAAAAAATCAAAATACAAAACTAACTAAATAGAAATAAACTAAAAAAAAATCCTGACAATTAAAATGAGGACTGTCAAAATTTTGACAGTCCTCATTGTTTGTGGGACTGTCAAAATCCTGACAGTCCTAGTTTTATATAAAATTTTCAGTGGGTTAAAATTAGGACTGTCAAAATTTTGACAGTCCACATAGCTTGTGGGACTGTCAAAATTATGACAGTCCTAACAATTTGTAGGACTGTCAAAATTTTGACAGTCCCACAAGCTATGTGGACTGTCAAAACCTCATTTCTTGTGGGACTGTCAATATCCTGACGGTCCTAGTTTTATATAAAATTTTCAGTGGGTTAAAATTAGGACTGTCATAATTTTGACAGTCTACTGTCAAAATTTTGACAGTCCTAACAATTTGTAGGACTGTCAAAATTTTGACAGTCCTTCCAAGTGGGACAGCCCAAATTGTTATAATCAGGACTGTCAAAATTTTGACAGTCCTTCCAAGTGGGACAGCCCAAATTGTTATAATCAGAACTGTCAAAATTTTGACAGTCCTACCAAGTGGTAGGACTGTCAAAATTTTGACAGTCCTGAGTATTACAGTGGACTAGCCCCGAGTAACTTTCATGATGGCAAACTTGTAATTTTTTTTAATTTTGAAATGAGCTAGCCCCGAGTAAAATGTGCAATGCCCTAATAATTTGGCTAAGAGAAGTGGTAATGGAGAGATCCACTGGTCCAGAGCAAAAAGAAGTGGAGGATGACGACTGCAAAATTATTATTTTATCGTAGATTGTTGGTTAAGTTCAAAAATTAACTTGTAATTGCGGATGAGCACTAATTATGTAGAACTTGTAAATGCACATGTGCTTGCACGTAAAATAAAATAAAATAAAATATAAAAACTTATGATATTATTAAAATATAAAAATATAGAAATATTATTGGTAGTCTGGGGCTATTTGCTTCATATATTTGGAGTACGAAAGTGATAAAAAATTGAATTTTCGACCACTTTACATATTTGGTTATAGGATTTGCAGACAAGATTTATTTTGATTTGACATAATTAGTAAATTTTGTTTGTCACGAAATTACAATTTTAACGTCGGATTTTTTCTCTCTGAAGTGGAGTACAGAAGTAAAAAATTCTTATTCCCACTTCTTACGTTTGGTAGGAGAATCATTTCATCTCTACTTTAATAAAAAAATATTCATGTTACTTCAACAAAAAATTACACTTCTACACTCATTTTAACAACAAATCAAATATCAAATTTTAGAAATTTTTACTTCTATTTTCCACATATTCAAAATATCCAAACAAATTTTATTTTATTTTATTTCACTTTATTTTAATGTATACGCAAAATGTCAATTTTTAGAATTTTTTTACTTCGTCAAAACGGTATGTGACATTTATTCATGGAAGGCAGTTGTGATAAAAGATTTCTAAGTTCAGTAAGATGCGCAATCTTAAATGAATAACTAATGTGCACCTTAATTTTGTTAAAAAAAAATTCAAAAACACACTTTGCCTTGTGAAAAAATTATCGGATGCAAAGTGAGTTGACATCTTTCCTAGAAAAGATGTCAACTGATTTTGTATTCCGTAATTTTTTTTTTCCAAAACGTTAATTCAATTGGCATCCTATGAAAAATAAAATATTAAAAAATCACTCTTCTCAATTATATATACAAAAAAATTACTATACAGAAAATAATTTTAAATAAATTATCTAAAATGAAGATATTTTTAAAAAAATTTAAGTTACGAAGGATTTCGCCATCCCAGAGGACGAAAATATAAAAAAATATTTTTTTAATTATTTTGTTACATTTTCGGCAACTGTGATGGAGAAAATTTGGCTTTGTCCAAATTTTCGTCATCAGAGTTGGCAAAATTTTGTCTATGTATTTTTTTTTTATGATTTATTTATTTTTGTTTTGGTTTTTTTTTTAGGTTTTTTTTGTTGATTTTTTTGGAATAGTGGATTTGGTTTTTTTTTTTTTTTGTTTTATTTTTGTGTTGATTTTTTTTTGGGCAGGCAAAAAATAATTATTAAAAATAACTTAAAAAAAACTATCAAACCTAAAATAATTAATGTAGTTATTTTTTTTAGTTATTTTTGATAGTTATTTTTTAGTTAATTATAGTATGTTAATAATTTTCCTAAATAGTTGTACTTAATTATTTTAGTTTTATAGTTAATATTCTTAATTAATTTTAGCATGATGGAAGAAAAATCTTCAAATTTATATAATTTGTCTATGGTCATGATAATTAATGTTTATAAGTAATTTTAATTTGTATAATTTTCTTAAAGAAAATTTTTTGTAGCAATAATTTTTAAAATAAATTAAAAAAATTAAAGGAAGGTGGTTTGACAGTTATAAATAAAATATGTTGTTCATTGAACATCCAAAAATTTTAAAATTTTCTGTCGTAAGAAAATAACGTATGTCGTCGAGCAGACATTGAGCCGCTATAACTATTTGTTCGAAAATTATTTTTTGTCAAACAATAGGTCAATGTGTAAGTTCTCGACGAGAGTAACACAATTCGTGTAGAATATAATTCGCATCCGAGACAAAACGCACGTGTTACAGGTAAAAATATAAAATTTAAAACTTTAAAGTAGTATAACTTTTGACTGAGAGATCGAAATGAGGTCCAGCTGGTGCCAAAATGACCGTATCGAAAAGTACTATAGGATAAACCGTTTCACCATTTGACGGACTTTTTGAAATCTCATAATCGCAAAAAAAATTGATGTTTCGACCTCCGAATCTTTTTTGATCAACTTTATTTTTGGATTTTCTTTCGGTATTTTGATGTTAACGAGTAAAAAATTGTGTCTCCGGATCCTCAAATTTTATCGTACAATATATCAGCGGAAGATGATTAAAAATGGGACAAAAATATATTTTTTATTTTTTTAACGACAAAATTATCTATTTATAAATAATTTACTAATCGTACTAAGATCGATTTAACTTTCGATTACGGTAGAAACTTTAAATGACCATAATGCTAAGTTTGCTACCAAATGTTTACAATCTCTCCCCCTCCTCCTTACATATGGGTCCCACCCGGCCCCACCCTCCCCTCTCTCCTCCTGGGCCAAAAGAACGTTACAATATGAACGTTACAGAAAATAAGAGTATGTTGGGCAAAAAAGTGCCCAAAAAAATCCAACAAAAAAACTAAACCAACAAAAATAAAACCAAACCTACTATCCCAAAAAAACCAAAAACAAAAAACAAAAAAACATAGGCAAAATTTTGCCATATCAGATGGCAAAAATTGGACAAAACCAATTTTTCGTCATCTCAGTTGACGAAAATGTAACAAAAAAATTAAATTTTTTTTCATATTTTCGACATCTAGGATGATGAAATCTTTCGTAATTTTAAATTTTTTTAAATATTTTTATTTTAGGTAATTTATTTAAAAATATTTTATGTACAGTAAATTTTATGTTATATATAAATATACACTTTTCTGTAAAGTTATTTAAAAGAGGATGTCAACCCTACACAAACACTATTATTAGGCTCTTGATAAAGGCACTACAAAAATGATGCTAGTCAAGTTAGGAAGAATTTAATTTTATTAGGGCTGTCCACCCTCTTCACCCCCTTCTCTTGCTCCTCCTCCACCCCCTCCGACCTCTCCTCCTCCCTCCTCTCGCGATTTTTCGCCTCTCCGCGTCGTTGACCTCGCCATCGACCGCGCGCGTCGCCGTCGTCGAGCCGCACCTCAAGCACCTTCCCGTCGGCTCCGTCACAAAGGCGATGAAGAAGAAGAAGCAAGATGCGGGGGGCTGCGCGCGGCGGAGGCATGCGCTCGCGGGGGGCTACGGTAACGCCTCGTTCCGACGGGGACAACAGCAGCAGAAGCGGCAACAGTAACAGGAGGTGAGAGTGTGCGCCTACGCCTCGTCGCCGTCCCCGCGCGCATGCCTCCTCCCCCGTCTCCAGTCGCCGCCTCCTCCTCCTTCTCCCGCTCCTCCGTCTCGTCCCTCCCTTCCGGCCTTCACGCAGCCCTGCCCTCGTGTCACCTCGCGTAGCCCTTTCCTCCGGAGTGTCAAAATTTTGACAGTCTTGATTATAAAAAAATTAATTGAAAGTGAACAGTCCGATGAATAATTTTTGGGAGTGACAAACTTATAATTATCAATGGTAAAGATTTGAACATTTCTGAGTCATTTTTGTAGTGTCTTTTCTAAGCAAAAAATATAAACGTGTTATGTGAGCAGTTCATGAGGATTCCAACAATAGAGGAGGGCAAGGACAACAAATGAAAGAGGGAGCCCAAAGATTATATTTGTAGACAATAATATATTATCTTTTACCTTCTTAATATATATCTAACATAAGATTAAATTAAATTAAATTTAAACTAACATATATACTTAAGACAATATCACAACACTTAGCATGAATTATCATTTGCACAATAAAAAAGATGAAGTTGAACTTATCAGTGCAAGAAGCCTATAAAAACAGAAGAGATGTTTCTACAAATGGACTTTTCATCAACAAATTAATTTCGAGCAGAAGAACGTGGTTCAAAATAGAAGATATTCTACCGAATTTGAGTGGTCTTTATGGTTATCGAAGAGAAATATAAAATTCTGACACGATAACGAAAGATCGGTTGATCAAACAATGAAGATGTATTATTCTGCTTAAACGTTACGTCGGACATATAAAAAAAAATTATTTTTAATTATTACTTTTCTTGATATTTATTCTAGAAAAGTTTTTTTTCTGTTTATTTTTGTAGCCTTCTCTACTAGGGTTGTTGTCTTTACCACCTTCTCTACTTTGTTCTATTTCCTAGCAATAATAATAAGATTATACTAATTCTAACTAGAACTGTACACCAACTTATGCATGGAAGATCGGAGAAAATGACAAAAAGAGAGGATATTACCTATAAAAGCAATGACATATTGCTACATGTTATATGGACGGACTTGGCCCTACTTAGTATATTAGGGTTGAAAATCGTTCAAAATTGAGTCATTAAAATTTAATTTTTTTTGTAAATTTTTCATTATTTAACTAAAAAAAATTACGAAAATAAAAACTCTAAAATTAACTTATTCTTTTTTTCGCATAACCGAGAACACTATTTATTATTTACATATATCCATCATAAATTATATTTAAAATATAAACAAATATATAAAAAAATTTAAGTAAAATATAAACATATATAATAAATTTTAATTCAAATATATTTAAACTATTTTTTAACAATATCAGATAGGAAAAAAAAATTATTTTACATGCAACGGACGTAAATTACTAGTTTATATATAAGGTTCATAGAATCCCATATGGAAAGCATTTATGTAAAAGATTATTATAGACTACTCTAGACAAGATTCTTGAATAGTGTTCTAAAGAAGGGTTTAAGTCATCTTTTGTTATTATAGAAAATTTGATGTAGCAAAATTAATTTATATTAAATTAATACAAATGGAACAAGTTTATCTAAATTAAAAATAAAGAAATAGTCCGCCAACTCAGTTGACGAAAAACACAACGCAGCGAACATGTGTATAGCAAAAGCCAAAAGTGGACTCCACTGTCCAATTTCGGCCAACAATGTTGGCGAAAATTGGGCAGTGGGGTCCGCTTGATTTGGGGTGGTTTGGTTTGGTTGGTTTGGTTTGGTTTGATTTGGTTTGATTTGGTTTTTTTTTTTTTTTTTTAATTAGTTATGTTTTGGTTTTTTTATTTAGTTTTTTTCTATTTAGTTTAGTTTTGGAATTTGATTTTAATTTTATTTAGTTTAGTTTTAGATTTTGGTTTGATTTTTATTTGGGTTTGAAATTTGATCTGGGTCTATGGATTGATGTTGGTTCAGGAGTTGGTTTTGGTTTATGTCCAACGGCTATTTTTTCGGTTTGGTTTAACGAGGAAGGAGCTAATGTCACGTCCCGGTCCCGTAGGGGCCGATCGTCCTCGCTTGGTCCCTACGGAACCGATTTTCCACGCTTGGACGCGATGCCGTGCAAGCCTAAATTGTGCTTGCACAAGGCCAAAGCTTTGAACAAGGGCAAGTAAGCTATTCAAGACAGGAGCAGCGGCACATATATTGCAGAAAAGTAAAGAACACAATGGCACAAGGAAACAAGCATCTTTATTGATATTTAAAAGTGTTACAAGCGGCGCTTGGCCGAGGTTACAAATCGCTCAAGCACTCTCTTACTCTCGATTACAATGACACCATTCCATACATTACATCTCTTTATACAAAAGCATGCATCTCAAGGCATAATCGATACGGCTCAAGGCATCGAACTCCAGATTTTTGGGTCCTTGGGATGAGGCACGGCTATCGCCTCATCGGACGATCCAATACCCGCAAACAAGCAAACTATTGGTGGGTCAACACTTTGGAGAAAGTACTGGTGAGTATAAAATCAACGAACAGAAGCAATATCCCCTGAAACTCACACTAAGTAAACATGTGGCAAAATATTACATTACTAGTGATCTTGCTACTTTTACCTATGTTCATTTCATGCAGCACAGGATTTGAGTCAGTTTACTTCTTTTCGAAAACATAGCTTTGAAATCAGTTTGCACACTCAAACACTTTAAGCAAGCTATAGAGACAATGTTCTACCGTGCAGTGCGCAGCATGTATCGTGAGCCATATGTGATCTCTTGGGAACAAAGATTCTCTAGTGGACTGTTCATCTCAAATCAAGACAAGTTCGAGTGGACTTATTCAATTCGATTCAAAGGGGCCAACAACATATTCAAGTAAAACAGATATATCTCATTTAACAAAAAAGATAAGGGACATAAGGAAATACAATTGATCACTTATTCAGTGATCCTTACCCATGGCCGAACGGTTATCACCGCAGCAGACATACAAGTTAGCAACAATTTGCATATATATAAACAAGGTTCTCTTTCCTTGTCCGTCTCTGCATCAAACAGTTAAGTATGCAAGAAGGCTAGCCTAGCATGCGCCCTAACTACATGATGGTCCACGAAAAACCCGTAAATAGCAGCAGATGGGACTACAAGCCCAGGCTCACTATTAGACAGGACACCCCCCTAGTCGCGAGGACTACAAGCCTCAGGGTGTTTCGATTATCTCCCCCGGGAAGAACGATTCCCAGTGCCCCAGAAATCCGTTCGAGAGATAGTACCTTGTGCACAAGTTGTCCAAAGACCGATGCGATGCATGTGATTCTATCAGATAAAAGACTATATAATGCACATGTCCATAAACAAGCAAACTTTATATCAAGCGATAAAGCCGGAGCCCTCCATTCTCTTCTTTCAATCTATTCGATAGGTTCGATCATTTCGATAGGTTCAATCTTCTTTCTTTCTTTCTTTCAATCGAGCGGTTCAATAACACACGATACAAGTTGTTCAAATAGTTATATCTCCTTACAAAGCGATCAATGAAACATGTTCAAGCAATCTAGTTCTTTTAACAAGTAACAGGCAAGAACAGTTCTATATCTCTAGCATGCAAATTCTATCTCTAGTTTAGCATACGATACAAGAATAAGTGCAAGCAATCTTTTACTCTTTCTTATTAGCATGACAGCGTTCATTCGAAAGTGGTGTCCGTGTAACTAAGCATGCAACATTTTTATCTTTTCTTAGCATGGCAATGGTTCTATCTCTTTTTAGACAAGCATACAAGTTCTCTAATTAAGCAAGCATATTTATTTCAATGACAAGCAATACAAGTTCTCATATTAAGCATGCAAAGTCAGGTTCTATCATTCTTCTTATGAAACTATCTTCTTAGAACAAGCAGTAGAAACTCAGATTCATTATTAAGGCGTACAAGAATCAGAGAATGTAGTTCTGCCCACTCACTTAGACCAATCATCTTGTGGTACGATCGGAAACTCTCCGAGAAGACTTCCACTCGAGCAAGCAAAGCGATATCACTTGTACATAGTGCCTACGCGGAGCGGGGTACTACAACTAATGTTCTTCGGTTTGGTTTAACGAGAAAGAGACAAGAAAGACTACACAACAAAAATAATGAGAGACAAGAGACTTGACAAGAAAAAAGAAGAAGAGACTTGACAAGGAAAAAGAAGAAGAGACATGAGAGAGTAAAGAAAAAAGAAGAAGAGACATGTCTCGTGGAGGAAGGAAGTAAAGGAGAGGAGTAATGAAATAAATAGGAGAAGTTGGTGGGAGGAGTGAGTTATAAGAAGAGGAGGAAGAAGAATAGAGTGCACTAAGAAGTAAGACACATCATTCCTTGTGAGCACATAGCAGCAATTCGAGCAGTCTTCATTTTCTCTCATTTGTAAGTGGACACAGCAGTCTTTGTGAGCACACACAATCCTTATTGTTGAAGGTCTCTATTCTATTCTCCTTCATTTATACTCTCATTTGTATATGCAATAATTTTATGTTAGTTTTTATTTTTTAAATGTTAGGATACTAGTGTTTATTTAGTGAATTTAAGTTATGTAACGTGCAAAACGACGGGCAGCCAAAATATGTGTTTTGACAACCATAATTGTACAGATGGACAGCCAAAACGACGGACGTATTCCTGGAGTGCCTACTACGAATTTAATAATCCAGCAACGTGCGAAATATATATCTAGTTTGATATTTTATGGGAAGGTAAAATAAAATTTTAATTATGTAAATAAATATGAATAATATTTTGTACATGTCTACCAATAACATCGTCTATGTTTTTCTTATATAGCAATACGATTATACTAATGATGAACGGTGCTGAGAGCATGTCTCGTGGCGTCGCGATAGCAGACTTGGGTATTGGAGGTTAAGCGACCAAATAGGTGACATACTGTCCGTACCGGCTTGAGCAGAATCCTACTAAAATACAAACAACAACCTATGACCTTAGTGTCCATAGTTGTTTCCTAATATTCGACGGTAAAATCATGTATCATCCAGCTAATCGTGTTATGCGACAATTCTGGGTGAAACAAAAGATTTCCGATGAGCCACCATGTTTAAACTGTAGTAGAGGGAGTGCAACTAAAAGATCACGCAAAATGATTCCTCAGTAGAATTCTAGATTAGAGACACAGCCCGCGGTACAGTCGTCTCACCTAATAGACTCTATAGATGATGGTAAGTTATTTAAAAAGTTGAACAAAATAAAATTTTCAAAATTATATGAAATCATACACTCATAGTTGTTTAAATGGTGTAGCATTAGGTGATATTGCCTATAGATCTTGGTGGGGAGCTCATCTTATCAGTAACCGATCCTACCGATATGAGGAGTTGCGATTCCAACATCGGGCCGTTGATAATGCTAGTTATCGTGAATGGTATCAACGTGTAACTGAGAAGGTACGTATTTTATTGATAAAAATATTTGTCTCCATAGTTTTTTATACGAATTAATTGGATTCTACTTAATATATCAGCTTCCAAATTTGAATCTAGCATGTGAAAATCATCCAGTGAGAGACCCGTTGAGCACAGCAGTAAGATCATTTTTGGATGATGTACGAGCAATTCTGACTCTCCCGAACCCTCCGTTACATATTCCACCGGATTATCCTCAAGGCTTAGTTAGCATACGGCAAGCACGTCCGAGTAGAAAGTATACTAATGTTTGGCATATGGATAGCCCGCCTCAACAAGATGACGAGGTCCCTCGGCAGGCTGAGCATGGCAGTTTCCAGCAGGCTGATCAGGGCACTTTCCAGTGGGCTGGCCAGGGCAATTATCAGTGGGCGGGTGAGGGGACATCACAGGCACGTACCCCACAGATGGACCGATAGGCGGGAGAGGGGACGTCACAGCCTGGTGGTGACTATTGGGATTATTACATGCAAATGACCACTTCTATATTTGATGCACCACAGTTTGATACAACTACACAGTTATTTGTGACTCCAACAGCGCCGGTGCAGACCCAGGAGACTGATGAATTTAATCCATGGGCATCATTGTCAGGGGAGAGACCCGAGGATACAGTAGCAAGAAGAAATATACTTGGTCTTAGGCCAAGGACTCGTAGGTATTATGACTGGATGGCAAGAGGCAGAGAATGAAAATCTTGTACTGGTAGGTTTTATTAGAAATTTATGTATTAGAAATAAAATTACCTCAATGAACTTATAACTTTTCTAAGAAAATCTATGCCAATGCATTTATTCTCTTGGTTGATTGGTACATCTTCTTCTATTGTGTCCTAAACCATTAACATCGGAGATCTCTTGAAGATTGATCCTTCGTCATGATGCGGTTCTTCTTTGGTCTTCCCGTTTTCCGTCGTACATCTGGTACTCCAATGTCGCCTATAATAATGTACTTTGAATATTGTAAGGGACTGTAATTGGCTCCAGGTGCTGCTCATATACGCTTCTTTTAATGCTTCTTGGAAAAAAAATACCTGGATAAAAACTCTCGATGATAATATTTTTAGAATTACAAGCATAACATACATGTACACATGGCAGAGAAGTATGATACCATTTAAAATATGTACAATATTTTTTATCTAAGTTAACAACATATGTTCTGTTTGTTTCAGGATCTAGTATTTCAAACAAATAACCAACTATACTCAATATTTGCAGCTGGTGTCTTTTTCTTGTGATACTGACCATAGTATTTAATATCTTTGGACAATAATCAGTTGCAAGATTTTTAGTTTTTTGTCGATTTTTGTCCTGAAATTTTATAATTTTGGCTCGAATACCATCAAGTAGTGTTGTTATTGGTTTATCGCGTAAGTTTTTAAACCAGTTATTGAAGCATTCAGCAAGGTTCGACATGTTAATATCTAATATAGGACAAGGAGAATGAGCTGTTATCTAGTGTGATAAAACACGAGTTTCATCATTTACTCCAACAAGCCAATTGTAAACATCGATGTTTTCAACCTTAATTGTTTCAAAGAAAATATTCGTATCTGTCTCATTATAACATCTTGCAAGATAGTCTAATTTACTTTGAAAATAAGGCAGTCTACATACTTGTTTTAAATTTTGTTTAAAATATTGAATACAATAAAAATGAGGTAATTCTGGAAAAGTATCACGCATGGCATTTATTAATCCTTTTTGTTTATCTGATATAAAATAAATTATATCCCACACATTAAAACTACCTTCAAAAGATGTTTTCAAACCGTTTAAAAATTAAGTCCAAGAATCCGTGTTTTCGCTCTCAGCAACAGCATAAGAAATTGGATATAATTGATAGTTAGGATCATGAGCACACGCAATAAATAAAATATCTTAAAATTTAGATGAAAGAAATGTAGCATCAGTACTAATCACAGGTAAACATCCCCTTAAAAAGCCATCAATGCATGCCTTGAAACAAATAAAAATTCTTTGAAACTTATTATTTTCTGTAGTCTTTATATAACATCTGCTACCTGGATTTGTCTCAATGATTGTAAAAGTATACTCTTCAAGACTACTATATGCATCAATATAACTACCATTTATTTCTCATAGAGCAATTTCTCTAGCTTTCCAAGCTTTACAATATTTAATATGTATTCGGTATTCCCTATAGTTATCCTTTATAACATGCGATGGACTATACGACTGATTATCACGAATTTTATCAATAATCTTATTCTTAACCTATATAGTTGTCTCTAATGGATGATTTTCCGTTGTAAGTCCACATAAACAAGAATGTATATTTTTTAGCGTACTAATGACGAATGTTTCGCCGTTGCCAATGGCTTTAGCGTACACTCTCCAATTACGACTAGAAATATTACATTTATATACAATTCCACTGGCATTTTTTCTAGTAGCCCTGCAACAATTTTTTTTTTGCAATTGCTATATCACTAATAAAACTTCTAAATGCATGACGATTCATAAATTCTCTTCCAATGAATAAATTGTTTAAACTATCAACATTATCATCAAGTACATCGTCTATATTTTCTATTTAATCATCACTATTTTCATTGTCGGTATTACCATCATCTACTCTATGTTCTTCTTCAGTAAATGAAATAACTTGGTGAGAAGAACTAGGAGCACTACTAATTCTTGGTGGTGGTGGGGTCACAAAAATATTAATATACAGTGATTGTATATTAACTTCAAGAATAAATTTTCATGCTTCCTCACTAACTAAATTTATACAATTAGATAGATAAATATGTACCAATAAAAATTCATAGTCAATAGAAAAAAAAATTAATTATTAGATTACGTAAATTATCAAATGAAATTTTTCGATCAATTAAAAGAACTTCAACTAAACATCCTTCGTAAGCTAACCCATTTAGTACACCACCAAGCGAGCATAGTATTGTTATACTTCGATCCATGGCAACAAGAAAATGAACTTCAAAAATTGTATATTGAACTGAGCTTCTCCAGTGTGGAAAGAAAGATACTTCGTATGAAAATAAATAAAATTTTTGTTTACAATGTTTGATATGCTGATATTAAACAAATACTACGTTTATATAGATAACTTCAAAATGATCGTTAGACGAACGTTGGACATGAACGTTGAAAAAATAAGAGCCGTTGAAAGAGCGGTTGTGAAATAGCCGTTGGACATAAACCAACACCAATCCATAGACTCAGACCCAATTTCAAACTCAAATAAAAACCAAATCATTCTCCAACCTATTATTTGTCTTTCTTCTTTACTTAGTCTTTTTTTTTCATATAAATAAAAACTAAACCATTAAAATAAACAAAAAATAGAGGACAAAAATAAATACTAGTTTTTTTTTCTTTATTTAGTTTTTTTTTCTTATCAAATATTGCAAAAAGAAAAGAAAAATTTACAATTTTCTAAAAAAACCAAACCGTTTTTTTTTCTAATTTTTTCTTTACAATTAATTTCTTTAAATTTTATTTCATTAAAGTAAATTTTCTTAAACCAAATTCCGAAACTAAACTAAATCAAAAAACTAAATAAAAAAATCCAAATTACAAAATAAAACTAAATAGAAAAAAACTAAATAAAAAAAAACCAAAACATAACTAATTAAAAAAAATATAAAACAAACCAAACCACCCCAACCCAACCCGCGGGCCCCACTGCCCAAATTCTGCCAACTCGGTTGGCAAAAATTGTGCAGTGGGCCCAGGTTGGAGCCCACGTTTGCCTTTTCCTGTCCACGTGTCGGTTGCGGTATGTTCTCCGCCAACTGAGTTGGTGGGCTGTGTCTTTATTTTTAATTTATGTAAACTTGTTTTGTTTGCATTAATTTAATATAAATTAATTTCGCTACAGTAAATTTTTTGTTGTTATTATCCCTTTTGTTCCTCCAGAAGAAAAATAATTACACTTCAACAATTAGCAACCCATAATAGCCTTTAGAGCATCATTAGTAAGATCCATCCCACATTCTAGATTTTAGATTTAGGATATAGAAGCTCATTTTGTAGAATAGTAAGTCTCATCCCTAGTACCGATTTTTAAAATTTGGGTCTCATCCTACCCATGGGAGCTATATGTTGGGCCTTCCAATTTTTAGATTCTAGATTGTAGGAACCCATTTTGTAGAATAGTATGTTCCAATTTGAAACTCAACTTTGTAGATTTTAGATTTTATATTATTTTGTTCGACATCAATTTTTGATCACACAATCTTTGGAACCGGAGCTCACTTTATCATTTTCTACTATTTTTATACAAATCCAACATATTCTACATTTACTTCTTTTTTTTTAAATTTTAGGCCCCAAATTGCATTGGAGAATCCCAACTAGTAATGATGCTCTTACCTTCGGGCTCGTTTGGTTCCCTTAATTTAGACCTTTTTTGGTTCCCGAAAAAGAAAAAAAAGAAATTCAATTCTTTTACCTATTATATTATTTGAAAAATTATAATTTTTATTTTCGGTGTTTCAAAAATCCTGACAAATTGAAAGAAAAAGTTGATAATTAAGGGTAAAAAAGTAAATACATGAGGTTAGTGGAGGAATAATTTATTCTTTTAATTTTTTTTACCTGGAAATCAATTTCTTTTTCTGCTTATTTTTTTGGCATTCAAACACATAAAAAGAATTACTTTCCTTTTTCAACATTCAGATTTCGCAAAATCAATTATTTGTTCTTTTCTTTTCTTTGAAAAATTGTAGTTTTTGTTATTATTTCTTTACCGTGATTTGAAAGACTCAATAAAATTAGAAGGAAAAGTGAATAATTGGAAGTAGAAAAACGAATATTGGGGTGAAAGAAATAGCTTTCCTTCAAAGTCCTGATTCCGCAAGCCAAACGTGACAAATACAGAGTAGTGATAGACTACAAAAAAATTCTTAAAAGAATATGGTGCATAATTTTTCTTTTCTTTCGCAAAGAACGAGAAAAGGAGCCAGGGCTCTAAAATAGTTTATAAAAAATATTTCAGATCATAAAAGGAAGAAAATTTTGATATTATCCTCCTACTAGATGTAGGATATTGATATTATCTCCCTTTTCTGTTTCATAAATTGATATTACCCTTCTGAAAGTGTCACTTTTGACTTTAACAACACATTAAAAACTCTTTAACGACACTGTCAGAAAGGTAATATCAATTTATGAAATAGCAGAAAAATATTCTGCATCATCTAGCGGGGGGGGGGGGGGGGGGGGTAATATCCAAAATGTCCTAAAAGGAATGCTTCCAAAGCCAATTCGGTAACCTTGCTCCTATGAGTCTGAACTAAAGACATACTTGTGATAAAGACAACTTTGTAACTTTCAATAAACACCTCAAATAACTAGACAGGCCCGACCCTGGCGCAGGGCAGGCTGGGCCACTGCCCAGGGCCCAAAGTGAATAGGGGCCCCAAGCTGAATAGAGCATCAGTTAATATACTATGCGGCTAAAGAATCGATTCCTCTTCCCTAGCCAGATCTATTTTCAAAGTGAATAAAGAGGAAGTGCTAAAGAAAGAAAGAATTTAGAGAGAGAGAGAGAGAGAGTGAGAGTCAGAGAGAGAATTCTTCCTCTCCATCGGACCATCGATTTCTTCTAGGTTCTTGAGGTACGGATTCTTTTGTTCTTTTTTTGCTGAAATTTTAGTTTGTTGCATCTTCGACTAGTTCAGATCTGGTTAGGGTTTCTACTGATCGCTTCGAATCCTTTTATATATATATCGATTTAATGCCATATTTCGGAATTTAGCTGCTCTAAGTCCTGTTCTTCATCGATTGTTACGTGTGCTTGTCCTTGATTCAAGTATTGAACTTCTCTGAGTTCATTTTTTTTATTTTCGAATTGATGCAATTTTTCTTCAGTTGCATACTGAATCGTGGTTTACGAGTCTGCTTCCATATTCTGATGATTGACCTAAGAAAGCCCTAAATGAGATGTCATAGCTATTTGATTATTGTGTGTTCTTGTCTGTGTAATTTCTCTTGATTTAAGTTTTTTTTTTTAACTTTTCGGTGTTCAAATGCATTAGGATTAGTTTTAAGTTGCATATTTTGTGTTATCAATATTACTATTGCTTTCAAGTTCTGATGATTGAGCTAAGAAAATTGCATAATTGACCTTAACTATTAAGGAAACCTTATTTGCAAATAAAATTCCCTAACAACCTACAGGAAGCACATACACACCAAAAGAATCCTAATTTTTCTTCAATTTATCAAAAAATAATCCTATTTTTTCTTCTCTAATTTTTTTTTGAGATAGCAATACATATACATCATACATGTCTGAATTTTTTCTTGAGAATCGATTTTTCTTCTCTAATCTGCAAGGTATATTCGGCTATTGAAAGATATAAAGTTGTTATTTTTTCTTTGAGATATAAAGTTATGTTAATTTTTTTGGTCATAGACTCATATGTTCATGTTCTGTCACTCTGTGAGACTGTGACTTCTGTCATACTCATATGTTTTTGTTTTCATTCCGGTCATTTGAAACAGTCTTCTTAGTTCTTAGTTCTTAGCTTTTATGTTTCTGATATATAAAGTTGAACCAATTATTTATTTATTTATTGTCTTGGTTGTCTTCTTGTACAGTGAGAATTGAAGAAAGCCTTTGGAAACAAGCCACGGGAAGTCAGAAAAGAAAAAGCCTCTGGTTGTCTACTTGTCTTCTTGTACAGGGAAGAACCGTCGAACACACTAATTTATTTTCGTGATTTTTATTGTTAATTTATTGCCTTATTTCTTAACTACAAGTATGTTTCCTAGAAAATAAGCCTCTGGAAGTCAGAAAAGAAAAAGAAGAAAAATGGTAGAAGAGGCTATTAAAAGCCAAAAAAATTCTCTAGATAAATATATGAAAAAACAAATAATTCTTATGAAAATCCTGTTGAAGAATTGGTTAGTGAATATGTAAACTCCCTCGACCAGATTTCAGTAATTTAGGATTAATTTTGACTAATTAGAATTATTGTAACTTTTTAAAATTTTATTTATTATATATTCTATTGATTGTGCACCTGTTCATTACACAATAAATTAGGGCATTTCACTAGCTGTTAAACCTAAACAAATTTCACATTCCTGCTCTAGACTTGTTAGACTACTTTTTCTGTATTTTGTGCAACTTCCAGAAACCTTATTTGGTGCTTCGTTTTAGTCGCACAAATATCGTTACAAACGTATGTATTTATTTCCTATTTAAATTTCTGCTCTTTATCCATCTCTGTACCCTAGAGATTTGAGGACCAGTAGACACCTGTTTTGCCCAACCAAAAATATGATAATATTCTACTATAATTGTATTACAATTATCGTATTGACACCGTAGAAAAATTATGACCCTAATAGCCTCTAAATAATTAGTGAACACCGTGCGCAGTATTTATTAAATAATAAATACGATGACCCGTATCACCTGCAGAATCAGACCCTGCCTCTGCCCAGACTCACCCCACACTGTCCAAAACATTTTTCCCAGCTATTTTCCCCATTTCTGTACAATTCAGTATTTCGGGGAAACAGTATTTAAAATCAGGTAAATTGCGAAATTACGCAAAATACAAATTTTAGGCTTTTATGCAATTTAAGAAAAGTTAGGGGTTTTTATGCAAAATACATGTGAGGTGGCATAACCTAATTGGATAGGGAATAGGTGACATGGGACCCACCTAATTATTCTGGAAAAACCTGTTTAAAATATCCCAAAAACCAAATTACTAAAATACCCCTAAACTTCCCCATAATTACCTAAATGCCACTCCCCCTAAAACCCTATAAAACCCGACCCCCCTCTCTTCAAAACTCCACAGCCATCCCCTCCGACCACCACCGGCTACCCAACTCCGGCCAGACCCTCGCCCCTACCCCACCTCCCCTCCGGCCAAGCCCCACCGCCTGCACCACCCTGCTCCGCCGTCGGCAGCCCCCGCAACCCCAAACTCCCAACACCACCACCCACAGCCACCACCACCCGAACCACTTCCCCCACCGCCTCCGGCCACCGTGCACCGCCACCAACCCCACCACCCGACTCGCCCCGACCCCCTCTCTCCGACCACCACCCCCTCACCGCCCCACGACACTCCCTCCGGCCTGTAGCGCCCCGTTCTTCCGGTGCGGAGAGCGCGGCTAAGAAACACAAGACGGTATCGTTCGATCGGGATAGATTGAATTAAGAACTCGTTCTCGTTATGGATTTGTTTCTTCGGAATCGATTCCCATATTCAGTGGACCGTGCCCCCGGGATCGACTTAGCGGCAGAGTCAGGAGGGACCTCTCCGCTGCTATCTTTTATTGCCTCGATTTTCGATGTCGCTTGTTGCTTTCATGCTTTGAGTTGGTTTTGGGATTTGCTTGTTTTCCTTGAACGGTTTCGATGGTTTTTATTGTTTTCGTTCATCGACTTGCACTTCTATTCCGAGATTGGAAAGAGAGGAAGAAGTATTAATCGAGCTGTTCGTGTGCAGGTGAACGAGCAGTAGGCGGCTTGCGAGCGGAGTCGTGAAGCGCCTCTTTCCTTCTCCCTTTCAATAATCTAAGTGAGTGGCTACCAACCCGATTAGCTAGCCCTGCTTCCAAGCTTCACAGCTAATAATCTGCAATCTTCTTTGCCCCGATCAAACGATACCAAGTAATAATAAAAAAAACCAAGATAAAAGAGAATAGACTTGGTATATTATGCTTGTCAACTGAACTCGTGAACGGTTATATCTTTGCATGCTTGTTCGTTCGAAATGTTTATCATATGCATAGATACAAGTTTAAACGTATATCCTGATGCATGAATTTAACGTAAATGCAATGTACAATGAATCATGCAATGCTTGTCTTGTAATCACGTAGCCTCAGGGCGATTCACGTAGCCTACGGGCGAACGATTGTTAACGTAGCCTCCGGACGAATGATTGTTAATGTGCGATCACGGACAACTTGTGCACAAGGTATAGTTTCTGCGGGCGGCTGCTGGGGCACTGGCACCATTCCGGCTCCGGACGGAACTCACGTTTAGTCTCATGTACTTGGACAAGGTGGTATGCGGCGCCTCACATACTATCACGTAGCAAACCATCTTCGTCACAGACTAGTCCACTATGGCAATCATGCCAGTGATCATCGTGTATATTTAAACCTGTTGCATACTAACTTGTGTCTTCGTGGCAGGGAAGGCAAGGTAAGTATTGTGCAGGTAATTCAGACGAAAAGGTAAAATCCACCGAACGGTGGCACGTTCATTTCAGTAAATTCTATATGCTGCTTACTTGTAAATGAACTAAGGCAAGATAGTAACCCACAAATATGCATGCTTCATTAAAACAACGTGTTGATTGATATAGTCAGGCTAGCTCGCCTTCACCAGCATGTTTCGATATGCTGACCCTCGTTGAAACAGGTTCTCCACACCAAGGCGAACCGAGCGAGGAGCCGAAGTCGTCTTCCCGATCCAATCCAGCTGTTGGCGCATCTTCACCGCGCCCTCGAAGCATCTTCAAGTCAGGAGCTTGCAACTCTTCATACACAAATGCAGCTCCGTGGCAAAGCTATCCTCCAGCCAGGAGATCCTTATCATTTTGAGTTTATAAAGGGATGTAATGTACATGACTGCTATCTCATTTTGAGTTATCTCTTTTGTAAGCCGTTCGGCATATTAGCTAACTCGTTCAAGAGTTTGTAATAGATGTTCATTATCAATAAAGAGAACTTTTCCATGTTTCAAATCTGTGTTTCAATTTATCTGCGTACTCTGAATATGTGCATGCTATGCAAAATCATTAAAGCCTTGTGCGGGCGCAACCCCAGGCCCGCACGGCGGTCACGACTCGGGGGACACCTCGGGGCGTGACATGGCCGCCCTCACCTCCACAGTGCCCCGGCCAAAATCTCGACTACACCACCACCCTCACCTCCGGCCGCCCCTAGTCGCCACCACCGCCGTCGTGGACCTCCGCCACCACCACCAACCTGACCGCCCCTCATTCCTCCGTCGATCCCACACCTTTCCCGGCCACCTCCGCCACTCCTCCGCCGCCGGCAGCCCCCGCACTCAGCTGCTACTGCTGCTGCTGCTATCTGCTACTGCTGCTGTTCCTGCTCCTCCTGCCGCCTCCGGCCAGCTCCGCCGCCGTCCTCCCGCCGTCGACGACGTGTGGACCCCACCTGTCAGAGGGTATATTACCTAAACCTAATATATATGTATTTATATATATATATTCCTATATGTATATGTATATGTATATATATATGTATATTAATATGTATATATGTATATTCATATATATATATATTATATATTATCATTATACAGTATATTATACTATATATATATTATATATATATATATATATATATATATATATATATATATATATATATATATATATATATATATATATATATATATATATATATATCTATGTATGTATATATACTATATACTATTATGTAATAATTATTAATATATATATATGCTTTTTATTTTGTTTATATATATATATATATATATATATATATATATATATATATATATATATATATATATATATCTATAGTATATATAAATATGTGTGTACATATATTTATATATATATATATAGTTATATATGATATGTATACTACATATAATATAGTATATATGTATACTATACATTTTCTTTTATTCATTTTCTGCACTTAATATATTTCCTGCATTTATTTTATATATGTATATATATATATATATATATATATATATATATATATATATATATATATATATATATATATATATATATATATATATATATATATATATATATATATATATATATATATATATATTATCTATATTTATTTATATTAATATTCAGCTGGATAATACAGCTTATACATATATATATTTTCAATTCTTGCAATGTCATTTCAATTAAATACATATATCTATATATATATGATATTATATATTATACTGTGCTGGATATTACAGCCTACAGATATATGTATACATTTACAATTCTCGCACAGTCTTCAATTTATTATATATGTATACTATATATAGTATTATACAGTACATAGATATATATGTAATTACTTTCTGTCCTGTCATTTCAATTTATTTATATTATACATCAGTGGATATACCCTAATTATTATATTATTATATATATATATATATATATATATCAGTGGATATACCCTGACTACTATATTATTATATATCAGTGGATACACCCTGATAATATTATATTATAAATATAGCAGTGGATATACCCTGCTACTATTATAGATACCTGCATTTTTCTGTTCTTAGATACTGCTATATATATTATATCTATATATATACATACTATATATATATATATATCTATATATATATATATACTTATTACAACCATGATATTCACGAACCCTGTCTGTTTTAACAGAAACCACCTTCAGCACAGCCAGTGACCCCCTGTCACCAGCAACCTCAAACCTGACTGAGAGATCAGGTTATCAACACTATCAGGGAGTAGAGAAGTATACCTTGCCAAGTTAATGTTTAAATTCAATTATTGATATCTGCTTTATACTTGAATTTCATATACTATGAGTACCTGAGACTGCCTCTGGTACAGTCAACTGATACGTTGACAAGTAGTATAAATAATTTAGTCTTACAGACTCACCAATACTGTGAGGATATCCTGATATTCTCCTAGACCCTATCACGGGAACACGCAACATGGTTGCATTATATATATGGATGTGAGCTGCGTATTTGATTAGCTACCAGTACGTGGGTCCCGCATCACGGATTAGGATAATTCAGGGAAGTATAACTTGACATTTAGTTTTATTGGGATGGAAAAGATAACTAGTAGACGTATGGGACACCCCCTCCAATAATGTTTTATACCTTCGTACCAGAGATGGTCGATTGCAGAGCTACCCGTGAGTCCGGGGGCATACGACACATATACTAGCCAGTCACCACGATTGGTGAATTACGTCAGCGTATGTCTAGCCACACATTCCCATGCGTACTACAAGGTCTTTACTTGCATTTCACTTAGAATGGTTAGCACCCTGTATTTATTATTTATTTATTCAGTCTTTACATTACATGGCATGTCATTTTCCTGTATCTTGTTACGTCCCACTGAGGACCTGGTTCCCTGCCAGATCTAGACGAGACTTTCTACCCCACTGTGTACGGCCCTGATCAGGAGGCCAGATGTGCTACCGAGGAGGAGCTCGAGGAGACACCCTCAGAGTATGCGTGACCCTAGAGGCCTGCCACCGGGAGATGGAGATGTTTTTCTCAGATAGACACTGCTTAGTCTATCTGATTTTTCTGCGCTATTATCAGTTTTTGTAGTAGGCTTGTATTCTCACCAGTTGTATACTGTATCAGACTCAGTTATATATATTCAGCACTTGCTTTTCTGATATTTTGTTATGGATGAGATAGATTTGACTGTGTTTTACATTTAGTATTTTAGGACAGCGTAGCACGTTCCTTTGGGACCATTCAAAATGGATTAAGCCCTTAGTGACGTGTCAGCTGGCCAGTGACACGTGGCATAGTTCCTGACATTTTGGGACTGGGGCGTGACACGGTTTTAGTGGTGGCCCATGCAGGTCTAGTTTTCATTGCTAGTGGTATGATGACATGCCCAGCAAGCCTGCAATAGGATAGGAATATTAGGTCTCATCCACACTGACACCATCTCTATAATTTTTATTATTGCATCTTGCTTGATTATCATCTATTATCTCCTTTGTGTTTTCTAATTATTCTATTATCTTCAGAAATATGGACATACCCGGAAAACCTGCAAATAATGGGGCTGACCAAGCAACAAACACCTCGCCAAGTGTCCAAGGAACCCCGTACAATCACCAAAATTCTGGCCAGGAGACGACACCAATACCGCAGGCGGAGATACCTTTGCCTCCACCTCCAGCCTTGCCTATCCTGATGCCACAGCTTGAGGGTCAACCTCAAATGTTGCAGTTTCTCCAAACGATGTTGCAGAACCAGTGGCAGCAGACTGAGGCCCTGAGACAGTCTCAGTGGCAACAGACTGAAGCTCTGCGACAGACTTTGATGACGGCCTTGGAGAGAACCATTGCCCCGGCACCAGCACCTGTCCAACCAGTGGGCACAGTCAAAGGTTTCCACCAGATGAACCCGAGGACCTTTAAAGGCAGCAAAATTCCTGAGAAGATCTCCGACTGGATCTCCAACACCGAAATATTGCTGGAAGGATCACAACTCCCTCCTAACCTATGGATGACCGCTGTGAGGGTCCAACTTCTCGGCAACGCCCATCACTGGTGGGAATCTATAGAGCGTAGCGTCGGCAAAGACCAGACTTGGGAACAATTCTTGGAGCACTTCAATACCAAGTACTTCCCCGCAACAGTCCAAGATGCCCTATACTCCCAGTTCCTGCACCTGGAGCAGGGAAACATAATGGTAGATGCCTACGACGCGGAGTTTAGCCGACTGAGTCATTTCGGTGCTGTTCTGATTCCGAACGAGCTAAAGAAGGCTAAAAGATTCTACCACGACCTCAACTACGAGCTCCAGAGGTACACAACGACGCAGTCAAGGATCTCCTACAACGAGGTTCTTACAGAAGCGAGGGAGCAGGAAGCAATTGGTCGAGGAGCCAGACGCTCAAATCTAACCTTCTCGGCCAAGAACCAGCAAGGACCAGGAGGACCTATACATCGTCCCCAATATCAGACTCAGCAGACGACGGGGCCCTACCAGAAGAAGGAGCTCCCGACTTGTCACTTTTGTGGCAAGAAAGGACATTGGGTCAGTGACTGCAGAAAGAAGCTGGGATTATGCCTGCTATGTGGAGCTAAAAATTATATGGCCAGAGACTGCCCACAACGCAGAGATGCAGCACCTCGGCAAGGGCAGAAGCCAGGAGCACAAGCCCAGAAGATGCTACCCTCCACATCAGGAGGATATCAGCAAGGAGCACCCTTGCCTACTCAGGAAGCCCAGTTCAAGGCCAGACAACAACCTGGAGGGCAAAGGCACGGACAAGCCTTTGCGTTAGCTGCAGTTGCAGAAGAGCCTGAAGGGGAAACTATAACAGGTACCATTTTAGTTGCATCATTACCTGCAACTGTATTATTCGATTCTGGGGCTACTTTGTCTTTCATATCCAGTAGTTTCATAGCCATGCACAAGCTAGTTACTTCCCCGCTACCTAAGTATTGGAAAATACTTACCGGAGGAGACATTGTTCCAGTTACCAACATTATTGAAACATGCCCGGTAATCGTTTGTAGTAGAGGACTAAGAGCGCAATTTTTGGTACTCCCAATGCCAAATTTCGACGTTGTCTTAGGCAAGGACTGGCTAAGCCAGAACGATGCTATCTTAGACTGCCGAAAGGGTAGTATTATCTTTAGACCCCCAAATCATCCGGAGTTCGAATATGTCCGAGGTACCATCGAGCAAGGAGTAGGCCAGACTCCTAGAGCTTACATGGCGATGGAGACAGCACTTCCATCAGTTGTAGCAGAGTTTGCAGACGTATTTCCAGAAGAATTGCCAGGCTTACCGCCTGACAGAGAAGTGGAGTTCATTATTGAGCTGATACCCGGAGCTGCACCAGTATCCTCCAATGTATACCGACTGGCGAAGAAGGAGCTTGACGAGCTGAAGCTTCAACTGGAGGAACTACAGATCAAGGGATTTGTTCATCCTAGTGTATCACCCTGGGGAGCACCAGTGCTGTTTGTACCAAAGAAGGACGGAACATATCGCATGTGCATTGATTACAGAGCCCTCAACGCTCTGACAATCAAAAACAAGTATCCCTTACCGAGAATTGACGACCTGTTCGATCAACTAACAGGAGCCGTGGTATTCTCAAAAATAGACTTGAGATCAGGCTATCATCAGGTCAAGGTACGGAGAGAAGATATTCCAAAGACAGCATTCATGACTCGTTATGGTCACTACGAGTTCCTGGTGATGCCGTTTGGACTGACTAATGCACCTGCTGTATTCATGAACCTAATGAACCGAGTCTTCCATCAATATCTGGACCAGTTCGTAGTAGTCTTCATCGACGATATTCTGGTGTACTCGAAGAGCCACGAGGAGCATGAAGAGCACTTAAGACTGGTACAAGAGACGCTGAGACGGGAGAGCCTTTATGCTAAGATAAGCAAGTGTGAATTCTTCCTTGATCGTATCGCTTTTCTTGGACACGTTATCACCGGAGAAGGCATCTCGGTGGACCCAGCAAAGATTTCATCTGTGGAGACATGGCCAACTCCGACCAATGTCTCAGAGGTGAGAAGCTTTCTAGGACTTGCCGGATATTACCGGAGGTTCGTAGAAAATTTTGCAAGAATTGCGGAACCAATTACCCGCCTTACCCGCAAGGAGCAAGAGTTCATATGGACTGAAGAATGCCAGACAGCTTTTGATGAGTTGAAGAAGCGTCTGACTACAGCCCCCATCTTGACTATACCATCTGGATCCGGAGGTTTCGTCATCTATAGCGATGCATCCGGAAAAGGATTTGGTTGTGTCTTAATGCAACATGGGAAGGTTGTAGCTTATGGCTCAAGACAGTTGAGGACTCATGAGAAGAATTAACCCACTCACGACCTGGAGCTTGCCGCAGTCATCTTCGCCCTGAAGCTATGAAGACACTATCTATACGGCGAACGAGTGGAGATTTTCACCGATCACAAGAGCTTGAAATATGTCTACACTCAGAAAGATTTAAATCTGAGGCAAAGACGATGGCTCGAAGTGATGACGGATTTCGAGATTGATCTGCAGTACCATCCTGGGAAAGCAAATATGGTAGCTGATGCTCTAAGCAGAAGACCCTCGGCATTCTTTATGATCACCCAACCAGATCTGTTGAGAGATCTAGCAAAGTTGGGAATAGAGGTCATTATGCCAGGACTTGACGGCCAATTATCAAACTATCAACTGCAATCAACCTTGGTGGAAAGAATTAAAGCTGCTCTACCAACAGATGCAAGATTTCAGAGGCTTCGTCAAAGAACAGAGGCTGGACTCCAGACAGGATGTCGCATACACGAAGATGGGACTCTAAGATGTGGTGATCGTATTTATGTTCCAAATGGAGAACTTCGTAATGAGCTGATGTCAGAAGCCCATAGCTCAATATACTCTATACATCCGGGAGGCACAAAGATGTATAGAGATCTGCGACAATATTATTGGTGGCATGGAATAAAGCGGGAGATAGCACGCTTTGTAGCTAAGTGCCTGGTGTGTCAGCAAGTCAAGGCTGAGCATCAGAGATCTTCCGGTCTACTTCAATCCCTCCCAATACACTAGTGGAAATGGGAACACATTACGATGGACTTTGTTACGGGCTTCCCAAGAAGTCCTAGTGGTCGTAATGCTGTCTGGGTGATCGTAGACAGACTCACCAAGGCTGCTTATTTCCTACCTTTCAGAGTCGGCCAATCTACAGAAGTCTTGGCAGATATGTACATGAAAGAGATAGTGCGTCTGCATGGAGTACCAGTCAGTATAATATCTGACAGGGATACGAGATTTACGTCTTACTTTTGGCGAAGTATGCAAGAAAGTCTTGGTACCCGCCTCAAGTTCAGCATCTCGTATCATCCACAGACAGATGGCCAGTCAGAGCGCACCATCCAGACCTTAGAAGATATGCTGAGAGCCTGCATGCTTGATTTCAGCGGATCCTGGGAAGATCACTTACACCTGGTAGAATTTTCCTACAACAACAGCTATCAAGCGAGCATCCAAATGGCTCCCTTTGAAGCTTTGTATGGAAGGAAATGTCGTTCCCTAGTATGCTGGAGTGATATTGGCGAGAGACAGATCTTGGGACCAGAACTAATTATTCGTACGGTGGAGAAAGTAAAGAAGATCCAGGGACACCTACGAGCTGCACAAGACAGACAGAAGCACTGGGCCAACATTCACCGCCGACCTCTAGAGTTCCAAGTGGGAGAGCATGTGTTCTTGAAGATATCACCTACCCGTGGTACTATCAGATTTAGAGGAAGAGGAAAGCTAAGTCCAAGGTACATTGGACCCTTCGATGTGCTAGATCGCATCGGAGAAGTTGCTTACAGGCTAGCTCTACCTCAGACCTTGGAGGGAGTACATGACGTCTTCCACGTATCTCAGCTGAGGAGGTACATTCCAGACCCGAGTCATGTGCTGGACTATTCAGAGATCACCATCGGGCCGAGCTTATCATACCAAGAGGAGCCTGTAGAGATCCTGGACCGTAGCGAGAAAGTATTGCGGGGTCAGACTATTCCTCTTGTTCGTGTTGCATGGAGACATCATGCACCAGGTGAATCCACCTGGAAACGAGAAGAGGATATTCGACAGCGTTATCCCCATTTATTTCTAAACCAGGGTATGTCCAATATTTCAAACTCAATCTTTCTTAATCATTACATGTCCTAATTCAATCTTTCATTTTCATTATATGGTTGTTTTTATTTCGAGGACGAAATATTCTAAGGAGGGTAGATTTTAAACTCCCTCGACCAGATTTCAGTAATTTAGGATTAATTTTGACTAATTAAAATTATTGCAACTTTTTAAAATTTTATTTATTATATATTCTATTGATTGTGCACTTGTTCATTACACAATAAATTAGGGCATTTCACTAGCTGTTAAACCTAAACAAATTTCACATTCCTGCTCTAGACTTGTTAGACTACTTTTTCTGTATTTTGTACAACTTCCAGAAACCTTGTTTGGTGCTTCGTTTTAGTCGCACAAATATCGTTACAAACGTATATATTTATTTCTTATTTAAATTTCTGCTCTTTACCCATCTCTGTACCCTAGAGATTTGAGGACCAGTAGACACCTGTTTTGCCCAACCAAAAATACGATAATATTCTACTATAATTGTATTACAATTATCGTATTGACACCGTAGAAAAATTATGACCCTAATAGCCTCTAAATAATTAGTGAACACCGTGCGCAGTATTTATTAAATAATAAATACGATGACCCGTATCACCTGCAGAATTAGACCCTGCCTCTGCCCAGACTCACCCCACACTGTCCAAAACATTTTCCCCAGCTATTTCCCCCATTTCTGTACAATTCAGTATTTCGGGGAAACAGTATTTAAAATCAGGTAAATTACAAAATTACGCAAAATACAAATTTTAGGCTTTTATGCAATTTATGAAAAGTTAGGGGTTTTTATGCAAAATACATGTGAGGTGGCATAACCTCATTGGATAGGGAATAGGTGACATGGGACCCACCTAATTATTCTGGAAAAACCTGTTAAAAATATCCCAAAACCAAATTACTAAAATACCCCTAAACTTCCCCATAATTACCTAAATGCCACCCCCCCTAAAACCCTATAAAACCCGACCCCCCTCTCTTCAAAACTCCACAGCCATCCCCTCCGACCACCACCGGCCACCCAACTCCGACCAGACCCTCGCCCCTACCCCACCTCCCCTCCGGCCAAGCCCCACCGCCTGCACCACCCTGCTCCGCCGTCGGCAGCCCCCGGAACCCCAAACTCCCAACACCACCACCCACAGCCACCACCACCCGAACCACTTCCCCCACCGCCTTCGGCCACCGTGCACCGCCACCAACCCCACCACCCGACTCGCCCCGACCCCCTCTCTCCGACCACCACCCCCTCACCGCCCCACGACACTCCCTCCGGCCGCCCTCACCTCCACAGTGCCCCGGCCAAAATCTCGACTACACCACCACCCTCACCTCCGGCCGCCCATAGCCGCCACCACCGCCGTCGTGGACCTCCGCCACCACCACCAACCTGACCGCCCCTCCTTCCTCCGTCGATCCCACACCTTTCCCGGCCACCTCCGCCACTCCTCCGCCGCCGGCAGCCCCCGCACTTAGCTGCTACTACTGCTGCTGCTATCTGCTACTACTGCTGTTCCTGCTCCTCCGGCCGCCTCCGGCCAGCTCCGCCGCCGTCCTCCCGCCGTCGACGACGTGTGGACCCCACCTGTCAGAGGGTATATTACCTAAACCTAATATATATGTATTTATATATATATTCCTATATGTATATGTATATATATGTATATATATATATATGTATATTAATATGTATATATGTATATTCATATATATATATTATATATTATCATTATACAGTATATTATACTATATATATATTATATATATATATATATATATATCTATATTTTATACATATATATTTATATATGTATATATGTATATGTATATGTATATATATATCTATGTATATATACTATATACTATTATGTAATAATTATTAATATATATATATGCTTTTTATTTTGTTTATATATATATATATATATATATATATATATATATATATATATATATATATATATATATATATATATATATATATAGTATATATAAATATGTGTGTACATATATTTATATATATATATAGTTATATATGATATGTATACTAAATATAATATAGTATATATGTATACTATACATTTTCTTTTATTCATTTTCTGCACTTAATATATTTTCTGCATTTATTTTATATATGTATATATATATATATATATATATATCTATATATCTATATATATTACCTATATTTATTTATATTAATATTCAGCTGGATAATACAGCTTATACATATATATATATTTTTAATTCTTGCAATGTCATTTCAATTAAATACATATATCTATATATATATGATATTATATATTATACTGTGCTGTATATTACAGCCTACAGATATATGTATACATTTACAATTCCTGCACAGTCTTCAATTTATTATATATGTATACTATATATAGTATTATACAGTACATAGATATATATGTAATTACTTTCTGTCCTGTCATTTTAATTTATTTATATTATACATCAGTGGATATACCCTTATTATTATATTATATATATATATATATATATATATATATATATATATATATATATATATATATATATATATATATATATATATATATATATATATATATATATATATCAGTGGATATACCCTGACTACTATATTATTATATATCAGTGGATACACCCTGATAATATTATATTATAAATATAGCAGTGGATATAGCCTGCTACTATTATAGATACCTGCATTTTTCTGTTCTTAGATACTGCTATATATATTATATCTATATATATACATACTATATATATATATCTATATATATATATATATATATATATATATATATATATATATATATATATATATATATACTTATTACAACCATGATATTCACGAACCCTGTCTGTTTTAACAGAAACCACCTTCAGCACAGCCAGTGACCCCCTGTCACCAGCAACCTCAAACCTGACTGAGAGATCAGGTTATCAACACTATCAGGGAGTAGGCAAGTATACCTTGCCAAGTTAATGTTTAAATTCAATTATTGATATCTGCTTTATACTTGAATTTCATATACTATGAGTACCTGAGACTGCCTCTGGTACAGTCAACTGATACGTTGACAAGTAGTGTAAATAATTTAGTCTTACAGACTCACCAACACTGTGAGGATATCCTGATATTCTCCTAGACCCTATCACGGGAACACGTAACATGGTTGTATTACATATATGGATGTGAGCTGCGTATTTGATTAACTACCAGTACGTGGGTCCCGTATCACGGATTAGGATAATTCAGGGAAGTATAACTTGACATTTAGTTTCATTCACTACCAGAAAAAGTCAAATTAGCGACGTCTAAAAACGTCGCTAAATAACCAAAAATCGTCGCTAATTAGGTTTAGCGACGTAATTAGCGACGTTTCAAAGCAGTCGGAAAACACCAAGTCGCTAAAACAAAAAATGTCGCTAAACGTCGCTATGCCGACGTTTTTTTGCGACTTTAATGTGTCGCTAAATTTAGCGACGTTTTGCGACGCCAAGTCACTAAAAAGCGACGTTTAGAAAAGTCGCTAAACGTCGCTGATTAGCGACATCTATCGCGACGTTACACCGACGTCTTTAATGACCTGGCTATACTGCCATGTCAGCAATTGGCGACGTTTAGCGACGTAATTAGCGACGTCCTTAGCGACGTTTTATAGCGTCGCTAAGTAGCGACGTAATTGGCGACGTAAATTAACGTCGCTAAACGTCGCTAATAACGTCGCTAATTTTTAAAAAAAATAAAAAAAATAATGTGCAGAAGCAAACATTGGTGATTCCCTGCAGTTTTACATCATCTTCATCATACACACCAACATGATTCAATCTAGTTAACTATATAATCCAATTAAATTAAAGACCACAAGAAGTATCAATCCAATTAAATATGGATAACTATATAATCCAATTAAATTAACTAAAAAATTAAAGACCACAAGAAGCATCATACATCATGTCTATTGTTGAAGTATCAATAATTCATAAATAATAATAAAAATAACTATACTACTACGGATCTGCAGGAGGCTGACCAGCGGCGCGCTTGAAGGATAACAACTCCTCATACTCGTCCCGTGGAATCGACACCGATGTCGATGGAGAAGGCAATGACGTCGGTGGAGGCCGTGCCCGCTCCAAGTCTGCGAGTCGCTGGTTGTAAGAATCCAGGGTAGATAACAGCCTCGTACTGCTATCACCCATTGAATCCTGCATCCTCGTCAGGTTCTCGCCCATCGATAGCTGTGACGCATGCATCCTCGTCAGCTTCTCGCCCATCGATAGCTGTGACGCCTGCAGCTCCATGATGTTGCGATCATTGGAGGCTCTAATATCATTTGTCAATTCTCGTAGCTCCGTCATGCTGTGGTCGAGCATATCCAATCGTGCGATGAGCATCGGATCATCCGCCTGCGGTTGGGACCGGGACTGGTCCTCCATACTTCGCAGCAAGTCGTCACGGAGAGACGCAATCTGACGGTCAACGGCCTCCTGGACGGCCTCCTGGACTCTGGCCGACGACTGCGAGGGCTGCGACTGTGAGGGGTGTGTGGAATGCACAGCTGTCGGGGAGGCCCTAGATGACTGCGTCGCAACCAGGGCGCCATAGGAGCCCGTACCGTAGTACGTACCCCTCTGGAGACCACCAGCTGCGGTCACCCACAGGTCGTCCGCCGACGGAGATGGACCGGGCTGCGACGAAGCACCAGCCTCTCCAGGTGTAGGTGCACTAGCAGTCGCCCGCTCACGAAGCCTAAGATACTCGGCCTAGAAAAGGTTTGGAAACTCAATAATTGCCTAAGTTATATTAAAATAAACACAAAGTAAAGTAATACTTACATAGGTCTGTGAGGCCCTCTCATCAATGAGATTTCCGTCCTTGCGATGGGTGGCCAAGAAGACGGTCACCATGTTTGCATCCTCACCCCTCTGTACCTGTTAAAAATATATTTTTTATTACTAAACTTAAATATTTTTTCCAAGTACCATTTTATGGTACTTATATTAAAATAATATATTTTAAAAGAAAAAACATACCAAACAACGAAAATGTTTCGTCATCAGAATCGAGCCACCACACCACTTGGCAGTATTCTGCCTAGCCGCCTTGGCCTTCTTAGACCTTTCCTTGTAGCTCGGATCGTCGAATCTAGCCCTCATCGTAGTCCACTGCTCAGGCGTGATCCAACCTTGGATCGGTTTTCCAGCACGATCACGAGCCTTCTGGTCATCCAGAGCATCTCGGATAAGCTTGGAGGCAACGGTAGGAAAGAGCCGCTCGATCAACTCGGCCCGGTGCGGAGGATAAAAATACGTTTGCTACAATAAATAATTCATTAAGTTAGCATCACGAATATGCATAAATTAGAGGATTTATTTAATATACTTTTACCTGGAAGTGCGCAAACCAGAACGCCTTCCTCTCCTCCGGAGCCTCAGAGTAGTTGATCCAAGGGCCACCGTAGTTGTTCCTCAGAAATTGGCCCAGGCGTCTCTGAACCGACGATGGACGATATCTATACAGAAATAATAATTTAGATTACTGAAAAAGTCAATATACGATGAATAAAGAGGAACACAAATATATACTAAACCATCTAATTGACTTACTTTGTACCGTCGGCCCAAATCTCTGTCCTCGTCTCCTCCGGTGGTGCGCATGGAGGATCTTGCTGATGCTGGAACAACGTCGGCACGACCTCCTCTACATGCTCATCTGTCTCCATGGTTCCGTCAGCAGGAGGAACGCTGGACGAGGGAGTACTATCACGCCTGGAACTACTCGTCCCAGGAGTGATGCCACGCAACGTCGTCGCAGTCGGAGATGTGACTGGTCGATATACTGGAGTACTGGGCGACGATGATCCGGAACCAACAGTAGGCAGTACCGGAGTGGCACTCTGTCTACCTCGGGACCTGCCGAATCCTCCGCGTCGTCCTGTCATATCTGATAACAACATATGATGAATATAGAGAAACACAAATATATACTACATTCTACAGTCGAAATGTGATACATATCTCAAAGCATTATACAGTCAAAATATAATACATATATTCGTTAATGTCAACATCTACTTCTACATGCAATATTAACAGTCCAAATACAGTTACATTCTACATGGAATATTTTATATTTTCAATCATCTTCAGAAAATTTATCTTGTTCGCCTTCCTCGTCCTGCTCTTCCTCTTCCTCGTCTTCACTTTCATCTACTTCGTCGTCCTCTTCGGATAATTCTACATCTTCTACATTATTACTCGTGTAATGAGTAACTTCCGTTGAGTCCACATCTACAATATTTGTTACAAGAGGTAGATCGTTCTCCTGATAAGCTATTTCGTCAATGTCAAAGGTATTTTTAGCTTTAGTCTTGCATACTGCCCACCAATCCGACCTCGCTGTCCCCCGTCTAGGATAAGTTGTGAAGTACACGAGCTGAGCCTGACTTGATAGGACAAATAGTTCGTAGCCTTGATATCTAAGCTTGTAGTTTATATCCACAAGGCCATGCTTGTCAATTTTCCAACCTTGATCTTGAATCGGATCGAACCATTCACACCTGAATAGCACGATATTAGCAGGTTCTGGGCCATAATTATATGTCAACTCCACAATCTCTCGTAAGATGCCAAAAAAATCATTGCCCGGATTGACGTCTTTGTAGTTTGTAGATTTGATACACAAACCACTGTTTTTTGTGGAATCAAGATCCAGAAAGCTGTCTCTGATAGGAGCATTTGTTGACTTGAACCTGAACCCATTCACACAGAAACTTGGCCATATTTTTACGGCAGTAATTGGTCCCTTGGCTAGAGTCCTAATAGATTCAGTCTCGGGTGATATTAGACGATCGACCTAAATACCAAAGTAGCGATAGTAAGTTATTTGTTTTGCAAGTGCAGAAATAAAAAGTAATTACCAAGCATCTTACATATGCGCTTAACCAAGAAGAAAAATGGCATCTCATATCTTGTTCTACTTCTTCGTCTGTTATGTAGGGTCTAACCGACCTCAACTCATCATTATATGTGCTGAAAAATAATGAAGCAACTGCTGATTAGTAGCATAATAGTATCTTATACTATTACATTGAGATGATGTAAACGTGGACGTATTAATTACTTACCCCTCTAGCTTCTCCACTTCATCCTCGTCGCAATTGAGTAATATATACAATTGAGCAGCCCTTAGCTCATCGTCATTCAAATATCTCTTCTTCATTTTTCCCGAGGGCTTTCCGGATGCATTGAATACTTTGAGTATTGCATCATTAGATTCCTGATATGCGTCGTCATTTCTGGGAGCTTTCGTCCTATTAGTAGCAACATGCGGTTTGAAATACGTCGAGCAAAAGTTTGTAATCTCCTCGAGAACATAAGCTTCACAAATAGAGCCTTCAACCCGTGCCTTATTTTTCACCTTTCTCTTTAGGTGATTCAGATGGCGCTCGAAGGGGTACATCCACCGATAACCGACAGGACCACCAACACGTGCCTCATAGGAAAGATGAATTGGCAAATGCTCCATAGAGTCAAAGAATCCAGGAGGAAACACCTTCTCGAGCTTACATAGTGTTATCGCAATGTCCCTCTCTTGCTTTTCTAGACGATCGACGAGCAACTTAGTACAACAAAGATCTCTGAAGAATATGCTCAGCTCTGTCAATGGGTCCCAAACGACCTGCGGTAAGAATTCCCGAAATGCAATCGGAATTAACCTCTCCATGAATACGTGACAATCGTGGCTCTTCATACCTATTAGTTTGTTCTCCTTGAGGTCGACGCATCTTTTTAAGTTTGACACGTACCCGTCTGGAAACTTTAGACCCTGAATCCACCTACAAAGTCTACCTTTATCCTCTTTATCCAGTGAGAAAACTGACTTAGGTTGCTTTAACTTTTCATTTCTCTCCTCTATCAAATGCAATGCAGGACGTCTACATATGTCTTCTAAGTCCAACCTCGCCTTCGGATTATCTTTCATCTTCCCCTTTACATCCATTACAGTATTAATTATGTTACCAAACACATTCTTCTCGATATGCATGACATCAAGGTTATGTCTGATCAGATTGGTGCTCCAATATGGCAGATCCCAGAATATACTCCTCTTCGTCCAGTTATGGGTGCGACCAAATCCGTCACACTTGTACCCCTTAGCAGGCTCTTGGATAGCACTTGGTAAATCTTTTACCTCTTCCCATATCGTGCATCCGGGCCACCTTGGCGGTGGATTAGCCTTCTCCACAACTCCCGCACGAAAAGCATTCTGATTCCTCCGGTACGGATGATCCTTCGGCAAAAATTGTCGATGACAATCGAAGAAGCACGGTTTGCCTTCGTGTTTCAAACGGAAAGCCTGAGAACGGTCCATGCAATACGGACATGAGAGACGACCATGGGTGCTCCATCCCGATAACATTCCATAGGCCGGAAAGTCGTTGATGGTCCACATAAGTGCTGCCCTCATATGAAAATTTTGCTTTCTAGAAACATCGTACGTGTTGGCACCGACTTCCCACAGCTGATTCAACTCATCTATCAAAGGCTGTAAATACATATCGATGTTCCTCTTCGGATTGTTCGGACCCGGGATAATAACGGTTAGGAACATATACGGAGTCTTCATGCACATCCAAGGCGGTAGATTGTACGGAGTGACGATCACAGGCCAACACGAATACTGGGAGCCCAAAAGTCCGAATGGGGTAAAACCGTCAGAGCAGAGCCCCAATCTGACATTACGTGCTTCCTCGGCAAAATATGGATACTCTCGATCAAAGTGCTTCCATGCTTCTCCATCGGATGGATGATCCAATACTCCTTCGATCTGTTTTCGCCTGTGCCAACTCATGTTTTCTGCAGTCTCCTTAACCATAAACAATCGCTGCAACCGCGGCGTCAAAGGCAAGTAGTGCATCGAATCGGTAGGCTTCCTTGCACCGACAGACTTTCCTCTAACAGTGGCCTTGTAGCGATCAGCACCACAGAATCTGCACGCATCTTCATCCTTGTCGTCTTTGTAGTACAATATGCACCCGTTGCGACATGCATCGATTTTCTCGTATCCCATCCAAAGCGATCTCACCATCCTCTTAGATCGATAGAAGTCTTTAGGCAACTTTGCACCCTCGGGCAAGATCTCTATAATCAAATCGAGCAGTCGATTATAGCATTCTTGCGACATATTAAAATCGGACTTGATGCTCAATAATCTTGTAACCACCTCCAACGGTGAATGATCCTCACAACCAGGATATAGTGGAGTCCTTGCATTCTCAAGCAACTCCATAAACTTTGCAGCATCGGCATTCGGTGCCTCCTCAGCTGCATCATAATTGTCCGAATTGAAACTAGGTCCCGCCGTATCATAATTGTCAGGATTGAAACTAGGCCCCGCCGCATCATAAACCATGTTCACCAACCCGTCGTCATAAGCATCGTGGTCTTGGACATCCATATACGGCTCCACATAGGGCTCCGACTCTGATGCTAGAGATACAAGTTCTCCGTGCGCGGTCCACTGATAGTAATTCGGCGTAAAGCCCTTCGAGTATAAATGATATGTAACTTCCACTTCAGGATGATATTTCCTGTTGCGACATCTCACACACGGACACTTAATTGTGGTACCGTCCATGTATTGAGGGAACGCCTTTGCGAACTGCAGGAACTGCTGTACACCCTCAATGAATTCATCCCGTACACCGTACATGTCATCAGGATGACGGTTGTACATCCACGAACGATGACGCAGATAGTAATTCATATCCATTTCTAGAAACTTCTACAAAATTGACAGTATGTATCATATAAATCATTATATGCAAAATTAACCGTACTATAAAAATCATAACTGATATAATACATATTTTCATTTATCAAAACTGCAGCTGCCCCCAACCTCATAGTACTATGAACTGCACTATAAGTGTGCAGTCAACACTACAAATAGTGTGTCATACTATAGAACTGCAGCTGCCCCCAACCACACTCCTAGGTCAGTGTCCGTTATGGGAAAAGCAGTCATGGCATTGCACTAAGGCACCTGGTGCTTGAACAATTTTTGCATCAAAAGTTTCCCAAGTACACGGGCTATTGCTCTATGAAATGGATAACCCCATGCATTGTGGCTGTACTCACTCACATTTACCGGCAGATTACTGCACTCCCTTTAGTAAAAAAAACCTAACCCCCCAAACTGGCACACTGATACACACATACACTCTTAAGAATTCTGTAATCAAAACTCACCTGGTACCAACAACACCTATTAAGTACTCTAAATTCTATACTTCATATAAACACTCCATCTATACTCATATAAACACTCCATCTATACTCCCAGATCTGGGATACACCTATATGAATGCTCAACCTTCACACCTATTACTTATTCTCTTCAACACATATATTCACTCAAACACCTGACTAATACACCTCTTTAAATCAGTCACCCACTGCTACTGCTTACCTTCTTCCTCAATATTTGATTACCCCTTATTCCGAGCTACACACTCATGTGTGCACTATAGTATCACTATGAATACCCAATCTTCTCTCAGATGTTGGTGTTATATCTGACACTTGCCCTCATGTCCTTCAAATCATACGAGTTCAAACCCCATCTCAAACACATCCAAATCCTGCCTTGCACTAGTTGCTGACTGGCTCAGTAAGTTGCTGCACAAGGATGCAGTGTTTATACTGTATTAGGACCCCCTCACACCTGCCTGCAGAAGCTAACAACCAATTACAATGCACCTAAACCTTAATGCACACTATGTTCAGCTGTGCAGTGCCTCCCCAAGTTGCCTGTTGCACATTGGGCTGATGTGCCTCAAGTCTCCCCCTGCTCACTGCTGCTGTTACCTCTCTCGTCGACTTAGGCCAGTCGGCTCTAACCCTAACCCTAACCCCATGTCAACAAACCTAACCCTAACCCTAACCCTAGGTCCTGATCAGTGTCTGTGTCAGTGTGTGTGTGTGCCGTGTCTGTGTCTGTGTGTGTGTCGTGTTTGTGTCAATGTCACATGTGTCCTGTGAGAGAGAGAGAGAGAGAGAGAGAGTAGGGTTTACCGGAGTAGTCGCGGTGGAGAGCGGGTCGACGGAGCGCGGGGGGGGAATTTTTTTTCTTTTCGAAATTTCAGCAGATGGGGAAAAATGAAACCGATCCCTAATTAACCAAAATTTAGCGACGTTTAGCGACGTCCAAGAAAAACGTCGCTAATTTAAATTTTAGCGACGTCAATGCGTCGCTAAACACATTGCTAAATATTTTCAATATTAAGGTCGCTATATACGTCGCTAAACGTCGCTAAATTACACATATTAGCGACGTTTAGCGACCTAAACTGAACTTATAGCGACTTTTCTTTTAAAATCTTAATAAAAGTCGCTAAACGTCGCTAAATGTCGCCATTTAGCGACGTCTAGCGACGTTTTAATAAGGAGTCGCTAATTTTTATATTATTAGCGACGTTTCTTTTGACGTCGCTAAAATACGTCGCTAAGACCGCTTTTTCTAGTAGTGATTGGGATGGGAAAGATAACTAGTAGATGTATGGGACACCCCCTCCAATAATGTTTTATACCTTCGTACCAGAGATGGTCGATTGCAGAGCTACCCGTGAGTCCGGGGGCATACGACACATATACTAGCCAGTCACCACGATTGGTGAATTACGTCAGCGTATGTCTAGCCACACATTCCCATGCGTACTACAAGGTCTTTACTTGCATTTCACTTAGAATGGTTAGCACCCTGTATTTATTATTTATTTATTCAGTCTTTACATTACATGGCATGTCATTTTCCTGTATCTTGTTACGTCCCACTGAGGACCTGGTTCCCTGCCAGATCTAGACGAGGCTTTCTACCCCACTGTGTACGGCCCTGATCAGGAGGCCAGATGTGCTACCGAGGAGGAGCTCGAGGAGACACCCTCAGAGTATGCGTGACCCTAGAGGCCTGCCACCGGGAGATGGAGATATTTTTCTCAGATAGACACTGCTTAGTCTATCTGATTTTTCTGCGCTATTATCAGTTTTTGTAGTAGGCTTGTATTCTCACCAGTTGTGTACTGTATCAGACTCAGTTATATATATTCAGCACTTGCTTTTCTGATATTTTGTTGTGGATGAGATAGATTTGACTGTATTTTACATGTAGTATTTTAGGACAGCGTAGCACGTTCCTTTGGGACCATTCAAAATGGATTAAGCCCTTAGTGACGTGTCAGCTGGCCAGTGACACGTGGCCTAGTTCCTGACATTTTGGGACTAGGGCATGACAGAATATGAACAACATATTCATTCTGATGAATTTGTACATAATGAGAATGAGATAAATTTAGAAAATTTAAATTTAAGTGGAAATAAAACTGAGCAAATCAATAGTGAAGAACCTAAAAAAATTTCGAAAATGAGCAAATTGAAAATGATAAAAATATCAATGTGCTTGATTAGTCAGAAGCTAAAATGACTTTGAATATTTTTGATCCAAGAGTGTGGGATAGTTTAGATGCAAAATTGAGAGACTTATTGGTGGAAAAAAGGACCTGTTAGAGAAGCCAATTATATTTATCCTAAAGATAATCAAAATAGATCATTTTCTTTTGATTATTATAATCGAAAACTAGCAAATGGGGAAGTTTATGATAGAAAGTGGTTGGTTTATTCAAAAGAACTTGATAGAGTATTTTGTTTCTGTTGTAAAGTGGTAAGGAGAATTCACACTAGAAGTCATTTAGCAGATGAAGGTGTTAGTGATTGGAAACATCTAGGTGATAAACTTAAAGAACATAAAAACAGCCGTGAACACCTCATTAACCTTAAAGCTTTGGTTGAGCTACGAATCAGATTGAATACAAATCAAAGGATTGATAAAGAATTACAAGAACAAATAAAAAAAGATACTGATCATTGGAAACAAGTTATGGTGCGATTAATTGTTGTTGTGAAAAGACTTGCAATGAATAATTTGTCCTTTCGTGGAACAAATAAAAAAATATATGACGTATCGAATGGGAACTTCTTAGGTTTTCTTGAAACAATAGCAGAGTTTGATCCGATAATGATGCAACATTTTTGACTCATTCAAGATAAAAGTGTTCATTATCACTATCTTAGTCATAAAATTCAAAATGAGTTGATACTTACATTGGCATCAAGTGTTAAGAGTTTAGTCATTCAAAAAGTAAAAGAAGCAAAATATTTTTCGGTGATTCTTGATTGCACTCCTGATGCAAGTCACCAAGAACAAATGACTTTAATTTTAAGACGTGTAGATGTGAACAATACCCCAATAAAAATAGAAGAATAATTCTTAGAGTTTTTAAATGTGCAAGATACTTCTAGATTGGGACTTTTTAATGAATTACAATCTACTCTACACTCTCTTAATCTTGATATTGATAATGTGAGAGGACAAGGATATGATAATGGGTCTAACATGAAAGGAAAGCACCAAGGAGTTCAGAAAAGATTGTTGGATATAAATCCTAGAGCTTTTTATATGCCATGTGGCTGTCATTGTTTGAATTTAGTACTTTGTGATATGGCCAATTCTTGTTTAAAAGGAAAATCTTTCTTTGGAGCTTGTCAAACCATTTATAATGTGTTTTCTAATTCAACAAAGAGATAGAATTTGCTCCTTAAATATGTTGATCACTTAACTTTGAAATCATTGTCTGCCACACGTTGGGAGAGCCATATTGAAAGTGTTAAAGCAATAAAAACCCAAGCTCCTCAAATAAAACTAGCTTTGAAAAAATTAATTAAAGTTGCTGATGATTCCAAAGTAAGTTGGGAAGCTGAAAAGTTAGTCTCGGGTGAGTTTTCAAGTTTTGACTTTATTTTAAGTTTGGTTATTTGGCATGAAATTTTATACAAGATAAATTTAATTAGCAAAATCTTGCAATATGAAAATATGCTTATTGATGTTGCTGTTACAAACTTAGAAGGACTAATTTCATGGTTTAAAAAATATAGAGAAAGCAGCTTTACTTCTGCCATTATTGATGCTAAAGAAATTGCATCTGAATTGGAAATTGAGCCCATTTTTCCAATTAAGCGCAGAGTTTCTAGAAAGAAATATTTTGATGAGATTCCAAATACGGAAAGAGAACAGCAATCTGCTCAAGAAACCTTTAGAACTGATTACTTTCTTGTTTTAGTTGATATGGCTCTTTCTCAGTTAAATAGCAGATTTGAACACATGAAAATTTTTGAATGTATTTTTGGATTCTTATTTGATGCATCTAAGTTAGTTTCATTGGATGATGATGAAATGAAAAGTTCTTGTTTGAATCTTGAAATAGCTTTGAAACATGGTAACGTGTCTGATATTGATGCAAAGTACTTACTTTCTGAGTTACAAATATTGCAAGAGATGCTACCTAGTAAAGCATACGAAGTGCATAAGTCATGGAATTCTATTAAAATTATGGAGTTTGCAAAAAAATTGAAAATGTTTTCCAATATTCTTATTGCATATAGAATTTTATTGACTGTACCTGTTACTGTGGCATCCGCAGAAAGAAGCTTTTCAAAGTTAAAATTAATTAAATCTTATTTGCGGACCACCATGACTCAAGACAAATTAAATGGATTAGCAATCTTAAGTATTGAAAAGGATATCTTAAAAAATATCGTTGTTGATCAAACAATTGATGATTTTGCCTCAAAAAATGCAAGAAAAAATCATTTTAGATGAGAATTTGTTTGATTTGGTGTTTTGTTATGTAGGTCATTGAAGGAAGCCAAAGTCCTAAGTAATATGTACTAGAAGATCGCTAGAAAAATATGAAGAATGTGGTTAAACTTTTTGAGTCATTGGAGGTGGGCCAGGTGACTTCTACTGGAAAATATAAAGAAAGTGCTTTAATTTTTTTAGATCATTGGAGGAGACCTATGTCTAAGGAATATGTACTAGAAGATATACAAAAGAATATGAAGAAAGTGGTTTAACTTTTTAATCGTTATTGGACCATATTATTTTTGTTGTCATGTGCTTTTTGAAAGTTTTATCTTTATTAATACAATTTATTTATTGAAAAAAATAGACATTTATGAAAAAAGAAGGGCACAATTTTTTTTTCCGCCCTGGACCTAATAAACCTCAGGACCGGCCCTGTAACTAGATTTAAGTTTGGTCCCCACCACCACCACTGTAAACCCCCTCGATTTATTCTGTAGATAGTTAGAGTGGATCTGGAAAATTTTGATAGCAGATGTCGAGGTTTAGAGTAGAGGGAATTTATCTGGAATTTAATTTCAATTAATTAAAATCCTTGGCGCGCCCTATCTTTTTTTGATTTTTCGGAGCCCAATATCAGCCCATAAATTCCGTTCAATTATTGTACTTCTGACCAGACCCGCCAAATTAGGCACTGGACTTTTCCGTCTTCATAAAATAAATTTTTGTGTGCTCTAAATTAATTGCGCAACATTCCGAAAATCGTAACCCATATTTAATTCCGTGTCGGACACCTGTGTCGTTACCCTCAATTTGGAGGTACCAACTTAACCCGTTGAGCCGGACCAACTAAAGGGTCCAAGACTGACTCCAAGCCCCCACCATTTTTGACCTTTACGTCATTTTCGGATTTTGACCCCAAGTGCCCCAATTAAATTAAATTCGCGGGACGCTTTACTTCTATTTAAACCAGGGATACTGACTTTGTAAATCCCAACTTTAACCCTAAATTAATTCCAATGCCTTCCTAATTAAACCCGTGCCTAACGCACAATCCCCCCTCACCATAAAATTTTTTAAATATATTTTCTCCATAATTTTTTATGTCATTTTGTGTGTCCATGCAATTTTCCGAATTTAAGGGGCTATGTTGCAATTATTAAATTGTGTGGCAACATCCTATTGGCCATGAACATATGATAGGGTCCCATTCTCACCCACTCATTCCCTCATGAAGAAACCTCATTCTCTCCATGTTAAATCCCAACCATCCATTTTGAATGGATGGATCCCAACCCTCCATCTCCTCCACACACATCCCTATAAAGAAACATTTTCCCCCACCCTCAACACATAACACCTACCGGCCCTAATCCCCATAAAAATCTCTCACTCCTCCCTCTTCCAAATACTCTAACAGACGCCACTTGTACCTCACCTTCATTGGAACTACACCCTGTCCCAACATTACTTCTACACACTGGTGCGACGGTGGAGCTTCACCGAGCGAGTCCCTGACCCGACCAGATCTGCAACATTGCACCGATGGCCCGAACCTCAAATCCCTCACCCCCGGGCACAATCTCGTTCACCACCTCCCTCGCGAACTTCACCGACCCGAGTTTGCCTCAGACTCAGAGCACCCGCTTGTCGACGGCGAGAGGCAGCATAACCCCCTTCGAGTCACCGCACTGATTCCTGCCGCTAGTTCCATGCAGTCTGATATCGCCCCCACCCCGCCGCGCCTGGCCGGATCGACCGCAACCGCGCCCGTCGATGAAACTCGGGCGCCGCCACCTCTCGCGGGTTTATCGGAGCCCAAGCTCTCTAACGACTAGACCACAAGTTCGCCAAAAGCTCGACATCATCCATTGCACTCCTCCCATATACTGGCCGCAGAATTGTAGTTGAAGGCAGCAGCAGCTACAGCTACAACAGCCTTTAAGGAGGGTGCTCACCTAGATCCAGTAGTTTCGAAATGAGCTGGGGCCGCAGCGCCACCCCCATCGGGAAGCACATTCTTCACTTGGACTGCAAACTTCAGTTTCCTATCGGTATAGACTCTGAACGGTTTAAACAAGCACTCGAGCTTCTAGCAGTAAAGGCACACATCGGTGTGTTTGCTGGACGAAAGATCAAAAGCTTACTTGCCAAGTTCATAAAACTGTTGGACGCAAATGGCAGATTTGGAACACTAACTGTTGTTCCTATACACCACCTTACCCTACTCCGGCCAGGGACGGCCACCGGTCCTCACAGCCAAGGTGACGACTCCTCCCCCTATAATTATGAAGTATAGTTTCATATCGATTATTAGGTGATATATATTAGCTATTGATGGGGATTATATACATTGAGTTTAAAGGTTATGTGTGATTTAGATTTAGTTTAAGAGTTTACTATACATTAAGATTTTAGGATTTAGAATGCATGAGTTTTAAAGTTTATTACATTTTAAATATGTGTGATTGATGGTACTATGCTAAGTTGAATATTTATGGGTTAAATATAAATTGATTGAGATTATGAAATATAGACAATCGATGGTTGGAAAGGTTAAATATAATGAGGTTGAGGTCTAAATACCATATAAGATTTTTAGGGTTTATACATAATGATATATGCATTGTTGATCGATTGAACGAGTATAAGCCGTAATCCTGAAAAGTTGGTCATTTATTATGGGATAATAATAATAATGAATTTAATTGAAGAGAAGTTTATTATGAAATGATAGAGGATTGTATAGAGGAGGATTTAATAATAATAAATTATTGGAGGATGAAATATGTCAACGTACATGGTAATGACTGTGAAGACCAGGGTAAAATTTGAGGATTTGATCATGACTGGAACTACTGAACATTGTGGTGAGATATAAGATCGAGGATTTGTTGATGATATTGTGTAGGTGATTAATCTGATTTGACATAACGTACCATTAGACAACCTTGGTCAACCCTCTAGTTTCGTGTCCAGGAAACTTGTAACTAAGATCGAACATAGGATTAGATGTGTGTTACATCTTAATTCAGTCTCGTGATAGTTATTGATTGAACTTGTATCTCTTCACTAGGTACTGCGGGACCTGAGGACTTGGACGCGGTACCAGATCCCCGTCATCAGCAGTCGCACGCAGGCAAGTGTACCTTGCCACCCTGTATTTCAGTTTACAGATATTGTTGTTCTTTATGTACTCGTGCGCGTATTTATGTTGACGTTCGATACTCCGTGTCCGGTTCACAACCGGGTGTTGACATTCGACGTAACGTCTTAGAATAATTGCTAGATGCTTCACAGCACATCGATGCACGTACCTGAGTACATCGATACCCCAGGACACATTCATACACTGTGATCGTGCCAGATTCCTGTTTCCTGATACTGACATCATGACCAGAGACTGGGACGACCTTAGGGTCGCGTCTGTTGAGTTATCTTTCGTGTGTCGAGACTGTAGTTAGAGGTTCAGGTTCAACGCACAATCATTGACCGCTTGGGAAGGGGAAGACAGTTACTAGACGCTTGGGCTCCTCTGCACGCGCTTATATATATATGTAGTATCTATGTAGTGATCCTGTATCTAGTGTAGTAGCTTCACCCGTGTGACTCTTTGCCCGGAGCTGCTGTACGTGCCGTGTGTTTCCGTGTCCGGAGCTACGGTTTTATTTTGGACAACCCACGCGTCGAACATTGTCTTTAAACTGTGTCACACTAGTTGGTCATGATAGAGTACCCTGTCGTGCACTTGTACTTTCTGTTTACTTGGCATGCTATATTTCTGTACCTTGTTACGTCCCTCTGAGGACTTGGTTCCCTGCCAGTTTTGCAGCATAGACGATTACGGAGCACTTGGAGATACTGATGGAGTGGCATATCTTGCGAGCATGGTACCAGGTACTCACATTATATCTATCGGCATTATGGTTATTTTATATTGATTATTCATCTGCTGTTGTAGCCTAGTTTTGTAGACTCATACTTCTTCTCGAGTCTATTCGAGTTAGTGTGTTATTGGGCGGCCGACCTTAGCACATATAGCTCTTTCTTGTATACTGATGTACATTGTGGATTGAGACATAGAGGTTTACATTTATGGAATATCTAGATAGTGGCCTTTATATTACAGCTTATACGTATTCGAGTCAGACCAGAGTCTGGTCGAATGCGTAGCTGGCGTGTCACGTATTCCTGGTCCTACGTATTTTGGGACTGGGGCGTGACATATTTTTGTGGTGGCCCATGCAGGTCCGATTTAAATCGTCTTGGTCACCTGACTGTGCCAAGCGAGCCTGCAAATTAGGAATAGATGTTATGATTGTTGAATAGGATCTCAATCCATAATCGATTTTAAAAACTCTTTGTATGTGATTATCGCCCTTGGACTTCCAATTTGCATTCGTTCGATCTTCGTCAATATCGCTATCCTTGTTTCTCGTCCCCTATTGTTCGGGAAGACGGACGCTTGCGCCTGATGGTTTCCTCCAGAAGAAGATCGCAGTTCAGACAGCAGAAGACGTGATAGGTGCAATAATCTCTGAGAAGATTGTTACCCTCAGTAGGGTAGGCTGATAGGTTCTTTTGGATTTTAGAACTAGTATGGATGGGTAGCAAGAGAGTTGGACCTAGTAGTATCATACCCGTATTTTGGGTAGCAGTGATCTTGGGAGTACTGAGAGCTAGAAGGGTTGTTGATCATGACCTAGAATGATTTATGAGAATGCATAGCCTAATGATGGAAACTAGTGGTTGTATATGATAGCAATACCAGGAATGATATTATGGACTAGAGGAGATAAAATTTCAAGCTCTCACTTGGAAGATGATGATCTAATACCAAAAATTTTAGTTATGTGCTTGGGTGACGTCATTATTATAATTGCACTATGTGACTTGGAGAGATAAATAACGAAAAGAAAAAACTCGAGGAATAAAAAATTTTAGGGAAAATTTGTGGAGAAGAAAAATTTTACATTAGGCAGAAGAAAATTTTCTTTTGGAGGATTAGTGTGGTAAACAGAACAGGAGAATTTATTTTGAGGTTAAGTCTGGACGATGACACCGTCCTAGCATGAGTTGATTGAGCCAATACCACGCGACACTAGATTGTCGACGTAGTTGCATTTATATTTTTTTGGCCACCAGGTTACCCTGAGTTGAGTTCAGGGAGCCCAGGAGTATGGTGCCCAACTACCTTAGGGGTATACAATGCAGGAGGTGAACCAGTGTACCACCATGTTATATCAGAGTTGAGGATGTTTTTCTAGAGGATCTTCTGGGCCTGCCACCTGATAGAGAGATGGAGTTTGTTAAAGAGTAGACTCCCAGAGCCAAGCCAGTTATCCTCTCGTCTTCAGACTAGCACCGATATAGTTGGTTGAGTTGAAGATCCATAGTAGAGGATCACTGGGACAAGAGTTTTAGTCGGGCTAGTGTATCTCCATGGGGGAAAAACCCATCTTAATTGTGCCGAAGAAAGACGGGACGGTACAGTTGAATCAGCTAATCTAGAAGATCGATCTCAGATCTAGCCACCATCTGATCAAGGTACCAAGAGAAGACATTCTGAAGACGGCGCTTCAGACGAAGTATGTGCTCTATGAGTTTCTAGTCATGACCGTTTTGTTTGACCAACGCGCCAGCAGTATTTATGAGCTTGAGGAACAAGGTTTTCCACCAGTACTTGGATAAGTTCGAGGTGGTGTTCATCGACGTCTTGAATATATGTTTAGGTAATTATAATAATTTTAAGATGTTTCTACGTAAGGGAAACACTTACACGGGTAGTTAGAATTTTTTTTAGAATTGTATAAATATTAATTGGTTGAGTATTTACTTACGACTTAGACGTCTAGAAGTCGTATTATAATAATAGAGATATATTTAATCATACAAAATTTAACTGAGGGACAGTTCTTTGTTAACCATGCACTATATAAAAGTAAAGTTTTATAATACCACAAATTCATTATATATAGGGACTAAATGTAATTTTCTTTCCTAATCTAAACCAGGAAACTAATAATGTAAGATTATCTAGGTTTGTAAACCCTAAAAATAATAATGTAAACAATGAGAACTTGACAACATAAGAAAAAGTTCGGAAGTGCAGCACTACTCTAGTAGAAACGCAGCAGGCATCCGACATGGCCGGGAGAAGTTCGAGTCTCCAAGTCTGTTTGGGTGTAAATATGTGTGAGTATTCATTAAAAAGAAGAAGAAGTTAATTTCGAAGTTGAACAAACTTAGAAGAAGAAGTTAATTTGGATGTTGAACCAACTTACTCATATACGAGCACTGATGACTGGCACACTCTGAACTCAAGGGACGAAAAGTGACGGATCCGAGGACACCGTTAGTCTCGTACGAGAGCGGTTAGCACGAGCGGTTGAAACGATCGGTCGCATAGGAAGTCCTCGCCATGCAACCTGTGTCAAACAAGATCCGCTTGTAGACGAAAGAACCTGCTTGCGGACGTCCGTGGCGATGATAAAGTTGTCCGTGCGAACGAGGATTCACTCGAATGTCTGAAAAAATATGATGACGAACAAATTCTCAACCCGGAAGAAAAAAAGAAAAAAAAACTTACTAACAACATAACTTTCAATTCTAACTATTAATTAATATTGCCAAGCCTCTTAGCTGCTGCTGCTGCTGCTGTTGCTGCTGCTGCTTCTTCTCCAACGGGGGTTCGGGGATAGAGTTCGACCGCGACATATTATAAAATAAGGGAGATATAAATTTTGTAGTCGAATCATATCATCCAGAACTTTTTAATTAAATATCTATACTAATATGAGATGCTTGAAACAGTTAAAAATGGAGCCATTTAGAATCGTTTATAAATATTTTATTAATTATTTTAAATAAATAATTATTTAACTATCTGATATGATTTACTTATAACTAAACAACTATAACTCTTGTGGTTAGTGTTGTAACGCCCGCAACCGCACGGTGCGTTACGCTGAGTCGGATTGAATGAAACAAATGCTGGTTACATTTGATTTGTTGGATTTTGGGAATAAGTATTGATTGAGTTGTTTCGTGTGCAGATGGCTAGCGGGTTCGATGGAAATCAGGTGTTCGTTCAGAGCAGTACTGAGATAGCTGGATTGGAATGATAATGCCATCTTCCTTAGTCCGATCGGTCGGATGATTTGTAGAGCATGGCCTGCTCGCACGGTCATACCAGTTGAGTAGATCGCGCTTGCATCGGACCACGGGTTCAAGGGATTGGCCGTATCGGCAGGACGGGATGCCTAACGGGATCAATCATTGTGAGTGGGCTCTTTCCCTTCTCCTCTACTCCTTCATGCCTAATAATATGGAAAACACGTAAAGGCTTGAACACTTGAATAGAAATATTGGGAATCACTACACTGAGGCATGCATGGTGTGGACGTCGTTGGCTTGGTAGGATTGTGGCTTGATTTGGTTTGCGCGTTGGATAGTTGGAGCTAGAGTTGGAATATTGCATTTAAGGCAGTTGGTTGATTGATTGGAATTATGCTTGGACAGTTGGAATGAGTCATTGATGCATTGGGAATATCGGGAATCTGGGCGAGCGAGTGTGCACCCGTGTACGAGTATCACTTGGTCGCTTTGTCTAGCAAAGCGAGCAGTTGTGGTTCGAAACCGAACAACTGCATTGGCGAGGGTGTTGTGCCGCTTGATGGGGCATCGTGCCACGAATGGGGCATTGTGTCACTGAAACGGCATTGTGCCATGGATTAGCTTTGAGCATGGGTATTGCACCATTGGAGACACTGTGTTGAGAAGAGGCATTGTCCCTATGGAAATAACTTGGATTTGGTGCCTTGGGCTATATGTTGGAAGAATGGTTATGGATGTTTTGGTTAGATAATTCATGGAACGAGTCTAGGATCGCTTGGTGGGGCGAGAATGTTCGATCCTCTCGTCATACCTACTGTGTCTGCATAGTCACGGACAACCTGCGTGGCACAGGATTTGGTTTCCTGGAACGGGATGAGGCATCGGGGCACCGGGACCGTTCTACCATGGAGGAAACAATGGGCATCGCGCGATTGGGCGCAGTGCTGGTAGTCCGATACCACCAGGCGGGAGTAGCTGCCCAACCCTGGATCGGGTAGGATTGCCCTATTGATCTTGGTCCGATCAATGTCCTTTATGGCTTTTAGCCAGTGACTCCATATAGTATAGGTGATGGCTTGCTTTTCTTTTGTTGGTTTGGCTTTCGTGTAGGCGCGGCCACCTTGCCTCGGCAAGAGTGTGCACTGTGAGATTTGGATTGTAAGTGTTGGTTGAGGATGGATATTGAGGCTTGGTTGATGGTTCGACATGTTATCGTGTTGCTTGGACTTGAGCAGGACGGTTTGCATGCTAGTTTCCCTCGAGTTGCTTATATATTTGCTTGTCGTTTGGTTTGAGTTGAGTGCTTGCATGCTTAAACTGCTTTACTGCTTTCCTTAACATGTCATCCATATGCCATAAAACGAATCTAGGATTCAACTAGAAAGATCACCATATAACTGTGTGCATTCACTATTTTACTTAGTGTCGGCTTAGGCGAGTGGGTTACCCCGTTCACCAGTACGGTTGTGTACTGACCCACGTTTGTGGGCTTTATTTTAGGTACACAGGCATAGTGGCACTCTTTGGATATACGAGGCATGATGTATGAACTGTAAGTACCTTTGTGGGCTAGAGAAAAGAGCAAGAGCATTTCATCGTCTCCGTGGCATCGCCTTTGTGGCATTGCCTTCGGGGCATTTCATTTGGACCCTATCGTGAGCTTCGTTGCGTATTACTCTGATTTTGTGCTTGGTACACAATACTTGACTTCCGCTGCAACTTGGTTGTTTCAATGATAACATTTGGTGTTTGACAACATCGCCTTGTACGAGCGCAACTCCAGGCTCGTACGGCATCACGTCCCGATGAGAACGATTGTCCTGCGGGAGAGCTGCAACGTGGTGATTCACGTTCAGCGGGGACTATCGAGCTTGCGGGAGATTGGGGCATGACAAATTGGTATCAGAGCGCCTGGTTCATTTCTTCGGACTTGGTCCTTCGCTTAATCACAAACTCTAAATAGCTTCCGCGTGTCGTCTAGCTCTTGACTCTACTCGGTGCCGCATTGGATGTTTCATACAATAAGTCTATATATTGCTGGTTGTAGCTGCATGTTGTTCTTGGTTGTGTTGCCTTGGTTGGTTTTCGTTATATCGCTTAGCCTCGTTAGGCGTTGTTGCATTCGTGCAGCAAGTTGGTTGGCGTTGTTGCATTTGTGCAACAAGTGTGGGCTTTCGTTGGGTTGGCTTGGCTTAGCGTTCGGGAGTTTCTGATTGCATCAGTGGATCTGTTGGTTGGCAGACGAGATTTGGTTATGCGGCATGTTTTGAGTAGAAGCATTCGATGAGAATGGATCGTTGCACGAGTTGCTCGTCTAGCGACTGTGTTGGATAGAAGTTAGAATTTCGGCTGTGGCGCATCGGTTGGGCATGTTTGAGTTTGGCTTGGGATATCAGAATAAGTCTGCACGAGTTGCTCGTATAACAAATGTGTGGAACCATTGAGTATTGGGTTGGATTATTTTGAAGAGAGATCATTGCACGATTGCTCGTGTTGAGAAGGTATCAGACGGCTTTGAGAATAGCTGGAAGTATTGTGAATGGGATATGGCACGAGTTGCATAGTGAGATTTATGGAAACAGTTGGATAATTCAAGCATTGCCTGAGTTTTTGTGTCAGACTTGAGTTGAGAAAGGCATGATCATGCATGGAAAATGGTTCGAACGGATCTTAGATTCGTGCAGGAAAACGTAATATGAGTAGTGACTTGATTCGAAGTGGTATATGGGATCAAACGTGTTGAGCAAGGTATTGAAAGTATTTTTGGATGGACATTAATGGGAATTGCCTGAACGGACTGGTGCAAATGGAAGTATTGTTGGACTTGAGAGATGGACGAGATCGGAACGAACAGTTGGGATACGCTTGAATAAGCGATGGGTGAATCGAATGATAGCGAGCATGGACTACGATTTTGGGCAACACATTTGAGCTGTTGGTTGAGTAATGAAACACGATTTGGTTTGGAGGGACAATGAGATGGATTCACACAAACTTGGAGGATTTTGGATATTGCTGCTCAAGAAGTTGACTCAGGTTTAGCGAAAGTAGAATTTTGGGCAAGCTAGTGCAACTATGGTAGACGGATTCTCCGGAAGACGTGGACAACTAAAGGCAACAACTAAAGGCAAGAATTTTTATGGCGGACAGACTTTTGAAGATAGCTAAACTTGGGAGCAACGTCGGAGCAAATCACTATGCGGTTTGAGCAAGTTGGACGTGCATTGTAGAATGCGGCAAGGGGATAAGAATTGGAGCAAGTCTTGAGTTTCGGAAATCATTGCAGTGGTAGTGCGAGAAGACGAACATGGCAGTTCGGAAAATTTGATGGATTCAGGGCATAACGGCGGATTGATGGAAGACGGTTTCTAACGAGCACAGTTCTCGAATTGTGGCTCGGATAGATAGCAAGACTCTAGGTGGTTAAGCGGCATTGGTTGACAGATCAGCAGAGGTAGTGCATGAGTTCTCGGATTCAAAAGTTTGCTCGGATGGAATGGTTGGATTTTGATTCGGATTTGCAGATGAGATATAGCATGGTTCATAGTAACTGTCCATCGTGATAATTACAATTATCGAGCATAGCTTCGGAACAGCTGACCCTAGCGACTTGCCCGTCAGATCAGAGATTGAATATGGTAGACCCATAGAACGACCCTTGAGGCGGCGTATTTGGGAATGCGTCGAGGGAAGATGTGAGCAATGAGATTTGGCTTATTGACTGAGTGTTGGATTTGAGAGATCCTTGGGATAGCCTTCAGCTGAAGATGCAGTCAGAAGATCAAAGCGATGGTGGAAGTAGCCTTGTCAACTGATGAGATTCAGAGTCGCAGATTTTTATCGATGGCATCGCCTCTGACTCATCGTGCCCTGGAAGGGAATAGCATTCATATGAATTGACGACTGTGAAACTAGCTCGTGAAGTTAAAGCAACGGCTCGTTCAGATCAAATCCTTGCGAATACTGGAAGGGACAGATTTGCCTCAGATTTACAAGATGTCTCGGAACTTAGTCTGGGAAGCGTGCTCGTTCAGAAGGCAAAGGTGATATCCTATGCTTCGAGGCAGTGGAAGCAGCGCGAAGAACTATTCCATGCGCAACCTAGGAATTGTGGCGAGTGTGTCCACGTTGAAATCGTGGCGACACTATCCCTTTGGCATGGCGGCGAGATCTTCGTAGATCACACGAACCTCAATATAGATGTTCACCCAGCGAGGTATTGAGATTGAGGAAGAAGTGTTTGGTTGAGCTGATGAGAGCAAAGTTGATATTTGGGTAAGTCACCTAGCTGGGGTAGTATCAGTTGTGATGATCGTTCGGTGCATGAGATATATTTGGAGATGTTGCTAGTGCGGATTCAGAAATAGTGGGATGGATTGAGTTGGAACACGAACTGATTGAGTCGGTAGAAAATTATCATATTTGAGAATAGTGCTCGATCGAATATGTTGGAATGGAAATTGTAATTTGGTTCAATTGGGAGTAAAGCAAATGGATGCCTCGGACATAAAGATACCCTTGTAACTTGTCCAAATTCGCTATCGCAAAGCTCGGCTGAAATGCATGTATTTTAGGGACGCCTTAAATATGTGTACGATCCAAAACTAAGCGATACGAAGAATTCGTATTGAGCTGCAAGGAGGGTGTGGGAATATGGAACTTGTACGAGCGTTCAGCAGAGCGAGATGTTGAGTCAGAATCATGAATATGAGAGTTGCATAGAGCAGATCCATAGAATTGGATTGTGGCATGTGATAGGAATGAGTACCAGCACGGTTCGTGGACGAACCTGATTCTAAGTGGTATATTATGTAACGCCCGCAACCGCACGGTACGTTACGCTGAGTCGGATTGAATGAAACAAATGCTGGTTACATTTGATTTGTTGGATTTTGGGAATAAGTATTGATTGAGTTGTTTCGTGTGCAGATGGCTAGCGGGTTCGATGAAAATCAGGTGTTCGTTCAGAGCAGTACTGAGATAGCTGGATTGGAATGATAATGCCATCTTCCTTAGTCCGATCGGTCGGATGATTTGTAGAGCATGGCCTGCTCGCACGGTCATACCAGTTGAGTAGATCGCGCTTGCATCGGACCACGGGTTCAAGGGATTGGCCGTATCGGCAGGACAGGATGCCTAACGGGATCAATCATTATGAGTGGGCTCTTTCCCTTCTTCTCTACTCCTTCATGCCTAATAATATGGAAAACACGTAAAGGCTTGAACACTTGAATAGAAACATTGGGAATCACTACACTGAGGCGTGCATGGTGTGGACGTCGTTGGCTTGGTAGGATTGTGGCTTGATTTGGTTTGCGCGTTGGATAGTTGGAGCTAGAGTTGGAATATTGCATTTGAGGCAGTTGGTTGATTGATTGGGATTATGCTTGGACAGTTGGAATGAGTCATTGATGCATTGGGAATATCGAGAATCTGGGCGAGCGAGTGTGCACCCGTGTACGAGTATCACTTGGTCGCTTTGTCTAGCAAAGCGAGCAGTTGTGGTTCAAAACCGAACAACTGCATCGGCGAGGGTGTTGTGCCGCTTGATGGGACATCGTGCCACGAATGGGGCATTGTGTCACTGAAACGGCATTGTGCCATGGGTTAGCTTTGAGCATGGGTGTTGCACCATTGGAGATACTGTGTTGAGAAGAGGCATTGTCCCTATGGAAATAACTTGGATTTGGTGCCTTGGGCTATATGTTGGAAGAATGGTTATGGATGTTTTGGTTGGATAATTCATGGAACGAGTCTAGGATCGCTTGGTGGGACGAGAATGTTCGATCCTCTCGTCATACTTACTGTGTCTGCATAGTCACGGACAACCTGCGTGGCACAGGGTTTGGTTTCCTGGAACGGGATAAGGCACCGGGGCACCGGGACCGTTCTACCATGGAGGAAACAATGGGCATCGCGCGATTGGGCGCAGTGCTGGTAGTCCGATACCACCAGGCGGGAGTAGCTGCCCAACCCTGGATCGGGTAGGATTGCCCTATTGATCTTGGTCCGATCAATGTCCTTTATGGCTTTTAGCCAGTGACTCCATATAGTATAGGTGATGGCTTGCTTTTCTTTTGTTGGTTTGGCTTTCGTGTAGGCGCGGCCACCTTGCCTCGGCAAGAGTGTGCACTGTGAGATTTGGATTGTAAGTGTTGGTTGAGGATGGATATTGAGGCTTGGTTGATGGTTCGACATGTTATCGTGTTGCTTGGACTTGAGCAGGACGGTTTGCATGCTAGTTTCCCTCGAGTTGCTTATATATTTGCTTGTCGTTTGGTTTGAGTTGAGTGCTTGCATGCTTAAACTGCTTTACTGCTTTCCTTAACATGTCATCCATATGCCATGAAACGAATCTAGGATTCAACTAGAAAGATCACCATATAACTGTGTGCATTCACTATTTTACTTAGTGTCGGCTTAGGCGAGTGGGTTACCCCGCTCACCAGTACGTTTGTGTACTGACCCACGTTTGTGGGCTTTATTTCAGGTACACAGGCGTAGTGGCGCTGTTTGGATATACGAGACATGATGTATGAACTGTAAGTACCTTTGTGGGCTAGAGAAAAGAGCAAGAGCATTTCATCGTCTCCGTGGCATCGCCTTTGTGGCATTGCCTTCGGGGCATTTCATTTGGACCCTATCGTGAGCTTCGTTGCGTATTACTCTGATTTTGTGCTTGGTACACAATACTTGACTTCCGCTGCAACTTGGTTGTTTCAATGATAACATTTGGTGTTTGACAACATCGCCTTGTACGAGCGCAACTCCAGGCTCGTACGGCATCACGTCCCGATGAGAACGATTGTCCTGCGGGAGAGCTGCAACGTGGTGATTCACGTTCAGCGGGGACTATCGAGCTTGCGGGAGATTGGGGCGTGACAAGTGTGAGCGCATTTTTCTTGTTTGTTTGAGTTCAATTTCTAGAATTGACAATATTTTTAACGGAAAATTTCAGTCAGAGCACAAAAGTTTAATATATTTATAAAAAAAGCATAAAAGTTTTCAAATTTACACCAAAAGCATTAAAACGCCCTTTGTAAGGGCGTTTTACACTTTTCCGTTAACGAAGTTAACGGCCAGTCACTGACATTTAAAAAAAATAAAATAAAAAGGTAAAACGCCCTTTGTAAGGACGTTTTGTAATTTTTTATATTTTTTTATTAATATTTTATCCCCTCTCTCTGTAGAAAAAAAAAATTTAAAACCTCTCTCCTATCTCCTCTCTCCTCTCTCCTATTTCTCTGCGGGAAAATAATATAAATTAAGCTAAAACGCCCTTTGCAAGGGCGTTTTGCAATTTTTTATATTTTTTTTATTAATATTTTATCTCTCCCGTTCATCTCTCTGTAGGAAAAGAAAAAAAAAATATTTAAAGGAAAAAAAATAAAAAATTAATAAAAATTTAAAAAATTTAAAAAAAATTTAAAAAAATTTAAAAAAATTTAAAAAAAATGTAAAACGCCCTTGTGAAGGGCGTTTTACATTTTTTTAATATTTTTTTTTCCAAAAAAAATAAAAAATTAATAAAAAATTAAAAAATTAATAAAAAATTTAAAAAAATTTAAAACGCCCTTGTGAAGGGCGTTTTACCTTTTTTTAATTTTTTTTTCCCGGGGAAAAAAATAAAAAATTAATAAAAAATTAAAAAAATTAAAAAAATTAAAAAAAATTAAAAAAAATGTAAAACGCCCTTGTGAAGGGCGTTTTACATTTTTCTAATATTTTTTTTTCCGGAAAAAAAATAAAAAAATTTAATAAAAAATTAAAAAAAAAAGAGAGCGCTTCTCCTCTCTCTCTCACACTCTCTCCTCTCTCCTCTCTCCTCTCTCTCCTCTCTCTTGTCCGCCCGCTCCCCTCTCTCTCCTCCTCTCTCTCTCTCTCCTCTCTCTCTCACACTCTCTCCTCTCTCCTCTCTCTCTCCTCTCTCCTGTCCGCCCGCTCCCCTCTCTCTCCTCCTCTCTCCTCTCTCTCTCCTCTCTCTCTCTCTCTCTCCTAGTCAAATTTACAAAAAAAGAGAAAACCGACCACCCTCTTCCCTCTCTCCTCTCTCTCACTCACACTCACACTCTCCTCTCTCCCCCCTTTCTCTCTCTCTCTCTCTCTCTCCTCTCCTCTCCTCTCCTCTCCTCTCACTTCTAATTAACACTACATAATACAGTAAAGTTTAAGCATACAGAGAAGATAATCAAGATTTCATGCTGAAGAAATCAATCACAGAGAAGCGCTAGGAAAAAAAAAGAAAAAAAAAGAGAAGCGCCGAGGCAGTCGGAGAAGCGCTCCCGGTAGTACCGGCTCTTGGGGAAGTTGGGAGAGGAAAGAGGAGAGAGGAGAGAGTGTGAGAGAGAGAGAGGAGAGAGGAGAGAGTGTGAGAGAGAGAGGGGAGAAAGTTCAAGCATTTTTTTTTAATTTTTTTTAATTTTTTTACTTTGACTAGGAGAGAGGAGAGGATAGGATAGGAGAGAGAGAGAGAGAGAGAGAGGAGAGAGAGAGGAGAGACACTACTAGAATAAGCGGGATTAGCGACGTTTTTTAGCGACTCCAGGTAAAAACGTCGCTAATTTAGCGACTCCATGTAAAACGTCGGTAGACGTCGCTAATTGGCGACATTTAACGACGTTTAGCGACTTATGTTCAGTTTTTATAAGATTAGTCGCTATAAGTTCAATTTTGGTCGCTAAACGTCGCTAATATATCTAAGTTAGCGACGTTTAGCGACGCAAATAGCGACGTTTATATTAGAAATATTTAGCAACGTGTTTAGCGACGACCTTAACGTCGCTATAATTTAATTTAGCGACGTCCTTATTTGACGTCGCTAAACGTCGCTAAAATTTGGTTAATTAGGGCTCGGTTTCGTTTTTCCCCATCTGTTAAAATTTCGAAACGAAAAAAATTTCCCCCGCCCCCCCCGCTCCGTCGACCGCCTGCTCCGTCGACCTCCCCCGCGGCTACTCCGGCATCCCCCTCCTCTTCCTCGAGCTCTAGGTAAAGCCTAACTCTCTCTCTCTCTCTCTCTCTCTCTCTCTCTCTCTCTCTCTCAGAACACATGTGATACTGACACAGACACGACACACACACACAGATGGTGACACAAACATGACACGACACACACACACACTGACACAGACACTGATAAGGACCTAGGGTTAGGATTAAGTTTTTTGACATGGACACAGACACTAATATCACATGGACACAGACAGTGACACAGACACTAAGCTCGAGATGTGAGGGATTGTGACAGTTGTAGTAGGGTTATTACCTGCAAGTGATACACTTTAGAAGTATTAGTATGTGGAGTCATCAGTTAGTATATTATCTGTTGTTAGTATTGGTACATGGAGGAGACCAAATGAAGTTTGGTTACAGACTTGGGGCTCTGGCATGGGGCACTGCAGCAGTGCACCCAAATGGTGCCTGTCAGTTAGGCTTGGGGGCAGTCCCTAGGCACTGCAGAGGCATGCCTTAGTGCATCTCAGTTTTAGTTTGGTATCAGTCATCAGTACTTATACACTGATACGTATCAGGGACTGTGTGAGGTATCAGTACAGGCAATTGTAGGAGTTGATGCAGGCAAGGTATAAAGTCAAGTGTTAATAGGGTATATATAGATATGTAGGTTAGTGATGTTTAGAGATGTTAGATAGGAGTGTACTAAGATGGTATCTAGAATAAGCGGGATGGCATGCTCGAGCCTTGTAGTGGGCAGTGAGAAGGAGGTCTGCAACAGTGAGCAGGCAACCGAAGAGGAAAACCATCAGCACTGTGTCATTTCAGCAACCATGTATCAGTAAGTATCAACAAGTCCCACTGTATCAGTATCCGTTTTCAGTTGCATTTAGTGAGCTATGTATACTAGTTTTAGTTAGCTTAGTGTCCAGGTATTGGTTAGTTGGTTTAAGATGGGTTAGCATGAATATTGCTTATTTTAGACTTTGATAAATAAAAGTATGTATTATATCAGATATGATTTTTATAGTACGGTTAAGTTATGAAGCTAGGTGATAAACCACTGTATGTAATAATTTATATGATACATACTGTCATTTTTGCAGAAGTATCTAGAAATGGATATGAATTACTATCTGCGTCATCGTTCGTGGATGTACAACCGTCATCCTGATGACATGTGCGGTGTGCGGGATAAATTCATTGAGGGTGTACAGCAGTTCCTGCAGTTCGCCAAGGCGTTCCCTCAGTACATGGACGGTACCAAAATTAAGTGTCCGTGTGTGAGATGTCGCAACAGGAAATATCATCCAGAAGTGGAAGTTACGTATCATTTATACTCGAAGGGCTTTACGCCGAATTACTATCAGTGGACCGCGCACGGAGAACTTGTATCTCTAGCATCGGAGTCGGAGCCCTATATGGAGCCGTATATGGATGTCCAAGACCACGATGCTTACGACGACGGGTTGGTGAACATGGTTTATGATGCGGCGGGGCCTAGTTTCAATCCTGACAATTATGATGCGGCGGGACCGAGTTTCAATCCGGACAATTATGATGCAGCTGAGGAGGCACCGAATGCCGATGCTGCAAAGTTTATGGAGTTGCTTGAGAATGCAAGGACTCCACTATATCCTGGTTGTGAGGATCATTCACCGTTGGAGGTGGTTACAAGATTATTGAGCATCAAGTCCGATTTTAACATGTCGCAAGAATACTATAATCGACTGCTCGATTTGATTATAGAGATCTTGCCCGAGGGTGCAAAATTGCCTAAAGACTTCTATCGATCTAAGAGGATGGTGAGATCGCTTTGGATGGGATACGAGAAAATCGATGTATGTCGCAACGGGTGCATGTTGTACTACAAAGACGACAAGGATGAAGATGCGTGCAGATTCTGTGGTGCTGATCGCTACAAGGCCACTGTTAGAGAAAAGTCTGTCGGTGCGAGGAAGCCTACCGATTTGATGCACTACTTGCCTTTGACGCCGCGGTTGCAGCGGTTGTTTATGGTTAAGGAGACTGCAGAAAACATGAGTTGGCACAGGCGAAAACAGATCGAAGGAGTATTGGATCATCCATCCGATGGAGAAGCATAGAAGCACTTTGATCGAGAGTATCCACATTTTGCCGAGGAAGCACGTAATGTCAGATTGGGGCTCTGCTCTGACGGTTTTACCCCATTCGGACTTTCGGGCTCCCAGTATTCGTGTTGGCCTGTGATCGTCACTCCGTACAATCTACCGCCTTGGATGTGCATGAAGACTCCGTATATGTTCCTAACCGTTATTATCCCGGGTCCGAACAATCCGAAGAGGAACATCGATGTGTATTTAAAGCCTTTGATAGATGAGTTGAATCAGCTGTGGGAAGTATGTGCCAACACGTACGATGTTTCTAGGAAGCAGAATTTTCAGATGAGGGTAGCACTTATGTGCACCATCAACGACTTTCTGGCCTATGGAATGTTATCGGGATGGAGCACCCATGGTCGTCTCTCATGTCCGTATTGCATGGACCGTTCTCAGGCTTTCCGTTTGAAACACGGAGGCAAACCGTGCTTCTTCGATTGTCATCGACAATTTTTGCCGAAGGATCATCCGTACCGGAGGAATCGGAATGCTTTTCGTGCGGGAGTTGTGGAGAAGGCCAATCCGTAAAAATATGGCCAAGTTTCTGTGTGAATGGGTTCAGGTTCAAGTCAACAAATGCTCCTATCAGAGACAGCTTTCTGGATCTTGATTCCACGAAAAACAGTGGTTTGTGTATCAAATCTACAAACTACAAAGACGTCAATCCGGGCAATGATTTTTTTGGCATCTTACGAGAGATTGTGGAGTTGACATATAATTATGGCCCAGAACCTGCTAATATCGTGCTATTCAGGTGTGAATGGTTCGATCCGATTCAAGATCAAGGTTGGAAAATTGACAAGCATGGCCTTGTGGATATAAACTACAAGCGTAGATATCAAGGCTACGAACCATTTGTCCTATCAAGTCAGGCTCAGCTCGTGTACTTCACAACTTATCCTAGACGGGGGACAGCGAGGTCGGATTGGTGGGCAGTATGCAAGACTAAAGCTAGAAATACCTTTGACATTGACGAAATAGCTTATCAGGAGGACGATCTACCTCTTGTAACAAATATTGTAGATGTGGACTCAACGAAAGTTACTCATTACACGAGTAATAATGTAGAAGATGTAGAATTATCCGAAGAGGACGACGAAGTAGATGAAAGTGAAGACGAGGAAGAGGAAGAGCAGAACGAGGAAGGCGAACAAGATAAATTTTCTGAAGATGATTAAAAATATAAAATATTCCATGTAGAATGTAACTGTATTTGGACTGTAAATATTGCATGTAGAAGTAGATGTTGACATTAACGAATATATGTATTATATTTTGACTGTATAATGCTTTGAGATATGTATCACATTTCGACTGTAGAATGTAGTATATATTTGTGTTTCTCTATATTCATCATATGTTGTTATCAGATATGACAGGACGACGCGGAGGATTCGGCAGGTCCCGAGGTAGACAGAGTGCCACTCCGGTACTGCCTACTGTTGGTTCCGGATCATCGTCGCCCAGTACTCCAGTATATCGATCAGTCACATCTCCGACTGCGACGACGTTGCGTGGCATCACTCCTGGGACGAGTAGTTCCAGGCGTGATAGTACTCCCTCGTCCAGCGTTCCTCCTGCTGACGGAACCATAGAGACAGATGAGCATGTAGAGGAGGTCGTGCCGACGTTGTCCCAGCATCAGCAAGATCCTCCATGCGCACCACCGGAGGAGACGAGGACAGAGATTTGGGCCGACGGTACAAAGTAAGTCAATTAGATGGTTTAGTATATATTTGTGTTTCTCTTTATTCATCGTATATTAACTTTTTCAGTAATCTAAATTATTATTTCTGTATAGATATCGTCCATCGTCGGTTCAGAGACGCCTGGGCCAATTTCTGAGGAACAACTACGGTGGTCCTTGGATCAACTACTCTGAGGCTCCGGAGGAGAGGAAGGCGTTCTGGTTTGCGCACTTCCAGGTAAAAGTATATTAAATAAATCCTCTAATTTATGCATATTCGTGATGCTAACTTAATGAATTATTTATTGTAGCAAACGTATTTTTATCCTTCGCACCGGGCCGAGTTGATCGAGCGGCTCTTTCCTACCGTTGCCGCCAAGCTTATCCGAGATGCTCTGGATGACCAGAAGGCTCGTGATCGTGCTGGAAAACCGATCCAAGGTTGGATCACGCCTGAGCAGTGGACTGCGATGAGGGCTAGATTCGACGATCCGAGCTACAAGGAAAGGTCTAAGAAGGCCAAGGCGGCTAGGCAGAATGCTGCCAAGTGGTGTGGTGGCTCGATTCCGATGACGGAACATTTTCGTCGTTTGGTATGTTTTTTCTTTTAAAATATATTATTTTAATATAAGTACCATAAAATGGTACTTGGAAAAAATATTTAAGTTTAGTAATAAAAAATATATTTTTAACAGGTACAGAGGGGTGAGGATGCAAACATGGTGACCGTCTTCTTGGCCACCCATCGCAAGGACGAAAATCTCATTGATGAGAGGGCCTCACAGACCTATGTAAGTATTACTTTACTTTGTGTTTATTTTAATATAACTTAGGCAATTATTGAGTTTCCAAACTTTTCTAGGCCGAGTATCTTAGGCTTCGTGAGCGGGCGACTGCTAGTGCACCTACACCTGGAGAGGCTGGTGCTTCGTCGCAGCCCGGTCCATCTCTATCGGCGGACGACCTGTGGGTGACCGCAGCTGGTGGTCTCCAGAGGGGTACGTACTACGGTACGGGCTCCTATGGCGCCCTGGTTGCGACGCGGTCATCTAGGGCCTCCCCGACAGCTGTGCATTCTACACACCCCTCGCAGTCGCAGCCCTCGCAGTCGTCGGCCAGAGTCCAGGAGGCCGTCCAGGAGGCCGTTGACCGTCAGATTGCGTCTCTCCGTGACGACTTGCTGCGAAGTATGGAGGACCAGTCCCGGTCCCAGCCGCAGGCGGACGATCCGATGCTCATCGCACGATTGGATATGCTCGACCGCAGCATGACGGAGCTACGAGAATTGACAAATGATATTAGAGCCTCCAATGATCGCAACATCATGGAGCTGCAGGAGTCACAGCTATCGATGGGCGAGAAGCTGACGAGGATGCATGCGTCACAGCTATCGATGGGCGAGAACCTGACGAGGATGCAGGATTCAATGGGTGATAGCAGTACGAGGCTGTTATCTACCCTGGATTCTTACAACCAGCGACTCGCATACTTGGAGCGGGCACGGCCTCCACCGACGTCACTGCCTTCTCCATCGACATTGGTGTCGATTCCACGGGACGAGTATGAGGAGTTGTTATCCTTCAAGCGCGCCGCTGGTCAGCCTCCTGCAGATCCGTAGTAGTATAGTTATTTTTATTATTATTTATGAATTATTGATACTTCAACAATAGACATGATGTATGATGCTTCTTGTGGTCTTTAATTTTTTAGTTAATTTAATTGGATTATATAGTTATCCACATTTAATTGGATTGATACTTCTTGTGGTCTTTAATTTAATTGGATTATATAGTTAACTAGATTGAATCATGTTGGTGTGTATGATAAAGATGATGTAAAACTGCAGGGAATCACCAATGTTTGCATTGCTTCTGCATATTATTTTTTTTTTAAATTAGCGACGTTATTAGCGACGTTTAGCGACGTTTAGCGACGTTAATTTACGTCGCTAATTACGTCGCTACTTAGCGACGCTGTAAAATGTCGCTAAGGACGTCGCTAATGACGTCGCTAATTACGTCGCTAAACATCGCCAATTGCTGACATGGCAGTATAGCCAGGTCATTAAAGACGTCGGTGTAACGTCGCGATAGATGTCGCTAATCAGCGACGTTTAGCGACTTTTCTAAACGTCACTTTTTAGTGACTTGGCGTCGCAAAACGTCGCTAAATTTAGCGACACATTAAAGTCGCTAAAAAACGTCGGCATAGCGACGTTTAGCGACATTTTTTGTTTTAGCGACTTGGTATTTTCCGACTGCTTTGAAACGTCGCTAATTACGTCGCTAAACCTAATTAGCGACGATTTTTGGTTATTTAGCGACGTTTTTAGACGTCGCTAATTTGACTTTTTCTGGTAGTGAGAGGAGGAGAGAGAGGGGAGCGGGCGGACAGGAGAGAGGAGAGAGAGGAGAGAAGAGAGAAGAGAGAGGAGAGAGGAGAGAGGGGAGAGAGAGGAGAGAAAGATATTAAATTAAATATATATTTTATTTTTTTTAAATTTCAGTGACTGGCCGTTAACGGTGGTTAACGGAAAAGTGTAAAACGCCCTTACAAAGGGCGTTTTAATGCTTTTGCTGTAAATTTGAAAACTTTTATGCTTTTTTTATAAATATAGTAAACTTTTGTGCTCTGACTAAAATTTTCCGTATTTTTAATAAATTCACGATTAAAATTATTTTAAATAATTTTTTATGCACGTACACATTACTAATATATATCTCTACTAATATAAGGTGGCTTAAAAACGGTTCAAAATTGAGCCGTTTAAGTCATTTATAAATACTCTATTAAATTTTTTAAAAGTAATTATTTAACTACCTAATATAATTTACTTATTTATAACGAAATAACTCTAACTCAAGTGGTTAAGGAGAGAGGCATTATTCTTGGTTGCCTGAGTTTAATTTTCTAGAGACGATAGTATTTATAATAAATTCATATTTAATTTTTTTCAATAAATTTTGTTTCTACTAATATAATATGGCTTGAAAACGGCTCAAAATTAAAATAATTAATTATTTAACTACCTAATATGATTTACTTATTTATAGCTAAATTAATTGGATTCAAGTGGTTAAGGAGGGAGGCACTATTTTTTGTTGCATGAGTTCAATTCCTAGAGACGATAACCTAGTATTTATAATAAAAGCACGTACAATACATATGCACATTACTGGTATAAATATAAAAAAAGGATAGGATTTGTGTGTATTTGGATAAGAGAATTCGTGGTTATGCACAAAAAATATATTTTAGATAGTTAAATTAAAAACTAATTGCTGCCCCTAAACATGTTTCTTTTTTTACAGTTCTCACTTCAGTGGTGATGTCATGTAACAATTTAATTTTTTTATAGTGAAAATCAACATTTTATATGTTCCTATATCAATGACGCTTTTTTTTTGGCTAATTCTAAAGGCACTACAACAATTACTTAGGCTAGTACAAATTTCGGTTTTTTTATTTACAAATTTGACATCGAAAAAATTGCTCCAACTAGTCCAATTTTTTTTTTTTGCAGGACTGTCACAATGTTGGCAGGACTTCCAATTGAAAGGACTGTCAACATTTTTGACAGTCCTAATAATCAATATTGTGACAGTCATAAATAATTAGGAATGTAAAAAAAAATTGGAAGGACTGTCAACAGTCCACAAAAAAAATTATAAAAGGAGGAGGATAGAAGAAGAAGAAGAAGAAGAAGACGAAGCAGGGGCGGGGTGTGGGGGAGGATGACGGCGAAGGGGTACGTGGGCGGACGGTGGCGAGGGCAGACAAGCGACGGGCGAGCGACGACAACAACAGTAGCGGCAACAACAACAGCAGTAGCGGGGGCGAGCAGCCTCCGCCGTCGTCTCCTCCTCCTCCTCCAGCCTCTGTCTCCTCCTCCTCCTACTCCTCCCCCCTGCGGTTGGTGTTGGGATTAGGGTTTGGGGTGGGAGTGAGGGGTGGTTGGACTGTCATGCGTAAATTTTGGACTGTTCTAAGTAAAACTTACAAAAATCAGAACCGTCCTGAAGTAATGGGCTGTCATAAACAATTTTTGGAGTGCCTATAGAATTAGTCTCTCTTTTTTTCCTTATTTTTTAAGTTTTTTTTTTACAAAAAGTTTACTGTACCGATAATAATTTTCTATTAATTAAATACACTAATAAAAGTTTCGAAAAATTTGAAATTCTAATACATATCACTATCAGAGATGGCAAAAATTAGGAAGTGCTCGATTTTCGCCGACCCAGTTGACGAAAATTCGACGAAATTCGACGTGACATTTTTTTGAGTGGAGAAAGTGGGAATCCGGTTGGATTTTTGCCAAGTGGGTTGGCAAAAATCCAGCGGTTTAATTATGTGGTCTGACTGTGGTGGTTGGTTTAAATATGGTGATCGGTTTAAATGTGGGTAGTTGGTTTGATATGGTGGTTAGTTTAATATGGTTGGTGGGTGTTGGTGTGTTCATATTATAAGGAGGGAGGGAGGGGAGAAGGAAGGGTGCAGGAAGTAAATCAAGAAGAAGAACAGAAGTAAGCAGAGAAGAGAAGGAGAACGAGAAGAAATATTTGTAACATTTTTTTATTTTATTTTTTATTTTGATAAATATTATTAATTCTAATCCTATCATAATTATAATTATAATCCTGTCATTCTATTAGCGATTACTATTTTAACCATTATAATTGTAATCTTCATGATAGTAGACATGCTAACACTAAATATTTGATTACATATTTTAACACTAAGTATTAAATATTGTAGATGGGTACCCAAAATGATGGACATATTTCGGGAGGGCCTACCACATATATGATTATCCAGCTGCGTGAGTCGCACATTTCTAGTTTAGTATTTTCTGGACAGGTATATTAAAATAAAATTATTTAGTCAATATAATTTATATTTTTTTACATGTCTAATAATAACATCGTTTATATATCTCATATATAGCAATATGATTATCATGATACGTTTCGAGCACGAGAGCATGTCGCATGGCGTTATGAGGACGACGTTGGATACTGGATGTTGACTGAAGAACAACATGGTATGGTGAACGTATTTGGTTTTGATCATATTGATCAGATACATTTTCTACGTCACGACGGAGACTTGATCTTCAGTTTAGTTGAGCAGTGGTGGCCCCGAAGAAATACTTTTCAGTTACCGTTCAGAGAAATTACCATTTTACTAGTAGATGTGGCAAATATTTTAGGATTACCTATTACGGGTGAACCTATAATATTTGAAAATGATGAGTCATTTTTCGGCAAAACTGTGATTAGGAAGTACTTAGGCGTGGAGCTGCCTACCATATATGGTAAAAGTTTCATGACGCTTTCATGGCTCCGTCATAATTTTATGCACCTAGATCGTATTTGTGAGGAATAAATCTTCGTGGATACGGAACGAGTAAGTATAACATTTAATGTTATTATTTATGTATTATATATATTTTTATTTAGTTTAACTGATATTATTTTTTTTATCTGTTCAGGTTACTGCTTCCACCAGGGCCTACTTACTAGGTCTAATCAACGAAATTTTGTTTTCAAACTCCGGATTTAGGACAAATTTAGGTTTTTTACCTTTTCTGAAAAATCTGACAGAACCAACCCGTCATGTATGGGGAGCTTCTGTGTTGGCATATTTGTACAACTCCATGTCAAATTTTGTTCATTTTATTTCAGTGGATAAAAGACAGAAAAATTTGAATAGATGTATGACATTATTATAAGTATAAAATTTTCATATAATTTTATTTACTAAAGAAATATGTACATTTACATGATCTAATTTTTCTAGGTTTGGTCCTACGAGCACTTCTATATTGGTAGGCCAGTCTTCCGTATTGATACCGAAGATTGTGTCTTTCCATCAGCTTTACGCTGGATGACAGCTACAGCAGATCCAACTCGATGTGCTCACAAGGATATCGCAGTACATCGGGACCAATTCGATTCACTAAGGTTTAACGAGATAAATTTTTTATAGTCTCTTATATTTTTTTATTATTTCATACAGTCAATATGTTTATTATCTTATAACTTTTTTGACATGGAATAGGTAATTTTTTTACCATACCGGCTTGGGCAGAATTCCCTTGAGTTACAAACAACAGCCTTTGGATTGAGTCTATATAGATTTTTCATAATATTCCACGATAACATCATGTATCATCTAGTTGATCGTGTTATGCGACAGTTCTGGACGATACAACACATTCCTGATGAACCACTATATCTCAATCGCGACAAAGGCAATGCAACTACCAGAGCACGTAGATTGATTCCTGGGTAAAATTCTAGATTTGAGACACATAATGTGGGACATTTGTCTCAAATGATGTCCTCTATTGATGATGGTAAGTTATTCCAAAAGTTTAACAAATTTTACTTCAAAAATTATAAGGAATCATATGCTCATAATTTGTAATTGTGCAGCCTACGGTGATGATGCATATAGATCTTGATGGAGAGCTCCTCTTATCAGCAATAGAGCCTACCACTATGAGGAGTTTCGATTCCAACATCGAGCCATAGATGATTATAGTCCCCGTGGCTATTATGATTATGTAGTAGGGCTGGTACGTCATTTTTATATGAAAATGTCTATCTATGTAGTACTTATTTATGTCCACTATTGAATTCTATTTAATATTTTAGCTTCCAAATTTAAATACAGCATACTAAAATTATCAAGTGAGCGACCCGTTGCGCACAACGGTTGACGAATTTTTGGCTGCTATGCTGTAACCTCCATATCCGAAAATTTTAGCTTAAATGTTATTATTAGGTTAATTTGGGGCTATTGTAATTTTTTCACAATTTTTTGTTAATTAAAAACTAGTAACACTAATTTTCTAGGGCTTTCAAGAATTTATTTTAGTGACAAACATAATTAAAAATATCCCAAAATTTTATTTTATGTTCTAAATAATCAAATATATTTTATAGAATTTTCTCAAAATTGTTTGAGTATTTTTAGTATTTATTGGGAGTTATTTAGGCTAATAACTAATTTTCTAGGACTTCTAGAATTTATTGTGCAAGCCAAGTAACATAGAATGGACCCAAGTAATTTTCTAGGGTTTATATTATTATTATTTATTTTCTCAAATTTTTCAGATTTTTTGGAATATTTTGAATATTTATTTTTCGTTAAATAGGTAAAATTAATTTTTAGAGCTTCTCCTAATTATAGTACGAAACCTATGAACATAAAACTGTCCCAAGTTTTTTTCTAGGGTTTGTGGGTTCAAAATATATTTTTTTATAAATTTATCATATTTTTATGATTATTTTTAATATTTATTTTGAGTTATTTAGAATTAAAATGACTTAAATAATATTTTGATAAAAATAAATCAAAAATAAATAATTTAAACAAACCACCCAACCATATTCTGACACGTATCCAGCCTATCCCTTTTCTATTAACCGCATACCAATATATATATATATATATATATATATATATATATATATATATATATATATATATATATATATATATATATATATATATATATATATATATATATATAATAACCTTAATTAGCCGATTAATTTTAGAGAGAGAAGGGTTGGGGGATTGTGATATAGGGTTCTTCGATCTTCCATAAACCATTACTCATAGCTCCAGACTATAAACTTGTCCCCGTTTCTTGTGTTGGAACCGTATTGAGGTTAGTTTTCTGAATATGTAAATTATTTTACAAAATTATGAATATTAAATGCTGAAAAATTCGTAGAGCACAGCATGTCCGAAAATAGACGCGTCTCGGTGTTTTCACGATTCCGGGAGAACCAGGAATCAGAATCACGAACCGTTTAAAGTTTCGGAAAGATAAAATGAAAAAGTTTAACATATGTTTTATCAGAATTTAATTCGAATTATTTATGTGCTGTTTATTCTGTAGAACTTGTAGGTTAGCAATCAACCACCGTTGCACAATACAATTTTGTATGTGCAATAGTTTCCAAATAAATTTGAATCCGGATGAACCGTAAATTCCAGCATGTTTATGATGCTAAAATCTATAGAAAATCATGCATGAAATTCGAGTTTGTATCGGTTGACTTTTCGGTCAACGGATCGCCTCGATTTGCGTGTCATGAGTCTCGAGTTGTTAAAATTTGGTTTCTTTGGACAAAATTTAGGAATTAACCTAAAAATCAGAATAATAAAATTAAAATAGGATTTTAGAGAAATTTTTTTAGAATTAAATAAATTAAATAAATTATCTTTTGATATGGTAAATTCGTAATACATAGGCTATTTGGACTTTGACTTGGATTCCGACTCGTACCAGCTAAGGACCACAGACAAATACATTCTCTGATAGTTTTTATTATTTAATATTTTCTACGATGCATATTTATAGTAGTGTTTTACCTGATTTCTGACACGATGGATACACGGATTGGTATTGTATGGATTTATTTTCGTGATCTACGTATTTTCAGTCCTATTGATTTTTTTCCTGGACTAATGAATTACTGGACTAATATATTTTCTGGCCTGTTGATATCTTCTGGACTATTGAGATTATTCGTGTCTGGACTTGGATCCATGAGTACTAGGCGGGCCCAAGTTATGATTTAATTGTAAATTGAGAATATTGTAAAACTATGTAAATGTTGTGAATGAGCAATAGATTTAAAACACCCAATTGATGCTTTTTCGTAATTTTTTAAACTTTTATGCTTTAGATGGAATTTATACAAATTTTGATGCTCTGGAAACAAATTTCCGAAAAAAAATTCTAAATTTTTCTTTACAATTAATTAATTTTAATTATATTTCGTTAAAATAAATTTTCTTAAATCTAATTACAAAACAAAACTAAACAAATAAAACCAAAACATAACTAATTAAAACAAACTAATAAAAAAACCAACCAAACAAACCAAACCGAACCAATCAAATGAACCCGTGGGCCCCCACACCCAATTTCCGCCAACTGTGTTGGCTGAAATTGGTCAGTGTTGGCAAAAATTGGCTTGTGGGGCTCACTTTAAATTTTTTAATTTTTTTTTCCGCCTACGTGTACGTAAGTTGTGTTTTCCGCCAACACTGTTGGCGGACTCTGTTTTTTTTTGAATTTTTTTTTACAAACTTGTTTCGTTTGTATGAATTTAATATAAATTTATTTCGTTACAGTAAATTTTCTGATCAAAATTTTAATTTTTTTAAATTTTTTATCAATGTACTTAATTAATATAAAATTATTATTGATACAATAAATTTTCTGTTTTTTTCATCTTCCCTCTTTTTCACTTTATTCTCTCGAGAAGGAATTCCGCTAGAAAACTCCTCGTCCTCGTCCTCGTCCTCCTCCTCCTCCTCCTCCTCCTCCTCCTGAGTAATTTCCCCAAAAAAGAAAAATAAAATCTCCGAAAACTCCGGTCATGGCTTCCGATGGGTTCACCGACAAGAACGTAGTGTTCAGAAAGCTCAAGTCTCGGTCGGAGAACAAGGTGATTGATGTGTACTCTATTCCCTCCTTACTCGTTCGATTTCGGTTACATTTTCTGGATCTGGAGTCGAAAGCTGGGATCTAGGTCCAAATTTCTAGATCTGACAGTTTTTTCGCAATGGATCTTTGATTTTGTTCCAGATGTGCTTCGATTGCAATGCCAGGAACCCGACGTGGGCGTCGGTGACGTACGGGATCTTCCTCTGCATCGACTGCTCGGCCGCCCACCGGAGCCTTGGCGTCCATGTCAGCTTCGTCAGGTGCGGAGTTTGATTCTAGTGTTCCAAATTTGATGAATTATACGTTTTCTTTATTACGTCACAACTACAAGCAAACTCGTGGATCTAGGTTATAACTGTAATTTTAGATGACAAAGAAACATTTCTCTTGTGACGAAAATGCGGCCAGAATCATTTAAAAGACAATAGGTCGAAGTTCTTGGAACGTGCATGTTGAATTGGTTGCTTGAAATGTGAGTTTGTTGAAGAGCTGATTCGTTGATTAAGCAGTATGTTGAATGAAAACTGTGATATGTCTAGACACCATTTTGCATCCTTCTTGCGTTTGGATCTGCGAATGTAGAAGAACGGACAGAATCATAAACTTTTGAAATTCGTTATTTTTTGTGCTTTTATTGAATGTTCATTTTAACAAGGGGGAATTGACAATTACCGTTTCATTTGTGTCCATAGACATTACAAAAAAGAGTTTCTTTATTGCAAATTACAAAATAAATACAAAGAATCCTAACAACTGGAATTCTAAGTACAAAGAATCTGGAAAAGTGTGACGATGGAGTTCAAGCCGTGCAATTGACTTCTTTACTCCGTTGACGATCCGAGGACGAAGAAGTTTTGTTACTCTGGGTCACTGGCAGACCCGGACAACAATTATGCTCAAAAGTACTCAATTTTCGATCTTACTAGATGGTTTGGGAAGCACCTGTCCCAGCTATTTATAGTCATTCTCATCGTAACGGCTATGCGTGCAGAGAAACTGAAAAGACACTGTTTTCTGCTTCATGCACATAAGAATATGCCTGCGTATATGATCCTGCAATAACTGTAGCGCATAAAGCGGATCTGAACGTATACGCATATCACGGTCTACCCGACACGTGATATGTGTTACAACCATTCAAAAATTTATATTAATGCGGTGGCTGTTAATTGAAACATATGCACTTTAAATGCAAAATTAAACGTATACGCATTAAATATGCATAATCTTTTCGGCTTCATAACGGCTATGCCGCATATGATGAGGAGAGAGAACTCCATGGATTCGTATGCGCTTTCATCCTTAGTCTAATAGATCCTCGCCGCATAGTGCCATGTGGCGTCGCTCCGCTGTATACAAACAAACGCAAGGTAGTCAAAGGCGCAAGGCCCACTTAAGGCGCGCGTCCGAGCGACACGAGGCGCAAAATTTATATATATATATATATATATATATATATATATATATATATATATTCACATCGGATTTCTACATTGATAAACATGTGTGCTTCAAATTCTCCCATGTCTAGGTTGCAATCACTTTGAATTGAGTTGGTGAGAGAGAGAAAACAATAAAAAAAAAGTACATCAGTTCAAAAAACAGTTTAAAAACAGTACAACAGTTAAAAAAGTAGTCTAAACATGTTATTTTTTCACAAGATTTTCAAGGCGCGTCTAGGCGCACCTTAACTATTCCAAGGCACTCGAAAAAGGCGCACCTAGGCGCGCCTTAGGTGCGCCTTAAGAATTGCGCCTCGCCTGGAGTGCCCTGAGGCGCTGCCCCTGCGCCTAAGAGCAAGGCGCGCCTGAGGCGCGCCTTTGACTACACTGAACAAACGTAATAATTTGCTGACGTAAGCGCTGACGTCTTATGTATAACAGTCGTATGCACGCGTTACGGAGTGACATGACTCTCAATGTTGTGTCAGAACGACCCATGCAGCTAGACGTTATGCGCCTAATGCTCTTACCTCATAGACTTCCGAAGAATCATTGTCCTCGGTGCATAGCTTTTAACACATAGCACATGGTCTTCTTAATAAAACGTCAAAGTCCACTGTCTTTGGCCTTCGGTGCGCATAGGGTGGTGTGCATAGTGCTGACTTCACTGGTTCAGACTGTTGAATAAGTAGATCGGCGCATAGCGGTTATGCGCATGAACCTGGTTTTTCCATGCTTCCAGAGTGTCTGAATTACTTCAACACATCCATACTCTTTAGATGTCCTCTAAGCCATGCAATTCACATCTTCTATCTCCTGAATTGCATTTACTCTTCCTATGTGGAAAAGGACACGAGCACTTTGTCTCTATGTCCTTTATTTCTTTTTAGACGAGACGCGAGAGGTTGGCAATGGATTTTTTTACAAATTATAATGATACCCTCCCGGCATTCCATATTACAACCTTCAGATTTGTGTATAGATGTAATTATCTATATTTGGATAGTTTATCGTATTTCTAAATAATTTTGGAATATTTTCTGGAAACTTTAATTGAAACTAAAAATTTCTACTTATTAATAATTAATTAACTATCCTTAATACTACATTATATACTATCTTGAAGGTGATCACTAATATATGAAAAGATTCAAATTAGTACAATTATAGGTATTAAGTTTTGCATATACGAAACTACAAGAGTATCACAAATTATCATATTGTTCTACCTAATACAAATTCACATATACTAACAACAAGACAAATCTAGTACTTTTATTATCATTTATCATGGTAGTCAAATGAGCGCCTTGCCGAAAGGCGCAGTAGCTGCACCTCGCACCTCACTAGGCAAGGCGGCTTTCTCCAGGCGCATCCAAGGTATGCCTTAGGTGCACCTTTCTGCAAGGCGCAACTAAGAAAAAATTGAGACATGGAGATAATCCTTATCTCGTACAAGTAATTCGTTACAGTTTAACTGGAAAAATTAAAATTTACTAAAAGTATGGTAGGAATAATACAAACTCTTGTTCTCTTGACTGCTAATGTTGCTCTACTAGTTCACTTAGTTATGTTTTAACATATTTTTGTTGGTTTTAATACATTATTTGGTTTTATTTCTTACATTACTAATTTATTTATTTATCTATGTATATTTTTATTATATTTTATATTTGCGTCTCGCTTCACTCGGATGTGCGCTTTGTCCGCCTTGCGCCTCGGACGATATGGACCTTTGACTACTTTGAATAATATGGATTGAAACTTCACTCATTTAACTTTCCTTTCCCATTATCTTTATGTGAAACCTTCTTGGCAAAGAGTTCTCCAGAAACCTGGTCTTTTGCAAATTTCACTTATACAACTTTCCTTTCCATTCTTAGTTATTGCTATTTCAAACGACAGCAATAATTCCTATATATGGAGTTGGCAACATGAATACTTTTTTTTTCATTAGGCTTCTTCTAAGGACCATCTCCTCGTATGATTATTACAGAATAACCCTTTTTATTGCCTTGATCTGGGTTCATTTTGGTCTAATCCAAGGCTCAGAAACTCCAACTCTGACAATGTTCGTTATGTTGGATTGTTTCCATGGATAATTATTTTTTATATTTTATTTTTGTATATATAGTCAGATATGGCTGTTGATATTCAGGTGCCCGTAATTTTTTTTTTTCTATAGCCTTATATATGGAGTGGAATTTCACGCAAATCTGTTATCTATATGTGAAACCTTCTTGGCACATAGTTCTTAAGACATGGTCTTTTGCAAATTTCACTCTTATAACTTTCCTTTCCATTATCAGTTATTGCTATTTCAAGAACAATAACAACAAAAAAGCCTCTATGTGGGGTTGGCAACATGAATACTTTTTCATTGAGCCCTTCTAAGGGCCATCTCCTCTTATTATTATTACTGACTTATCCCTTTTTATTGCCTCGTTCAACGTTCTTTTTGGTCTAACCATGGTCTGGAAACTCCTCCAACTCTGACCCTATTCATTATGCTGGATTTTTTCCACAGATTATTAGATTTTAGTTATACACCGAAATGGCTATTGTTCTCGAGGTGTTTTTAGTTAGTTTTGTCTAACGCCTAAGGTCTACTTGTTCATAAATTGGTGCCGTTCCTTCTGACTTTTCTACTTTGGGATAGGCCCTTGAGAATTTTGGTGTGAATCCCTTGGACAGATAAAAATAGTTGTCGTAATTAAAAACAGTATACAGCTAGTAGTTGTGTAGTTATACAATTGCCGTGTACTAATTTTAATTGTGTGGTCATGGTACCATCTTTTCTTGTTGTACTGCTTGTATTTGTATTCAGCTATCTTTTATATGTGCCAGACAAAAATTCTCTCTCTCTCTCCATGATAGAGTGAAATGTGAGAGGGATCCAAGGCAAACCGCGCAACCGTCTAGGGCCCAAAATTTTGAGGGATGCCAAAAAATTATATTTTATATATATATATATATATATATATATATATATATATATATATATATATATATATATATATATGGGCACCACCATTTTGATTTTTGTCGTAGGCACCCAAAAACTATGGACCGGCCCTGGAGGGACCTGCACCACCTTATAAGAAGTTAAAGGGACCAAATCTAATTTCCGTATTACATATATGGGTGGCATGAGGTTTTACTCCAAAAAGAATGAAATTCATGGTTACATGAATGTTAGGTGCGAAGGGGGTGGCTTCCCCTTCTGAAACTGCATGAAACTCAAGTTTAATGAAGTCTCATGCATCCAACTAGCTGATACCCAATGAAACCAGGTTGTAAGTCTGGAGATTTTAAAGTTTACGATAGCTTGTATGTTGTGAAACCTAATCTTAGCTATAATATCATTGTCATTGTTATTTCAACATTAGCTGTAAAGTTTTTATCAATAATAATGTCATATATTAGATGCAAGTTTCAGATATTGCTCCGTTGAGATTTCAGTTTTTACTTGCAGATCTACAAATTTAGATTCATGGACTCCGGAGCAGCTAAAAACAATGGCTTTTGGGGGTAACAATCGAGCACAGGTTTTCTTTAAGCAACATGGGTGGACAGACGGAGGCAAAATTGAAGCAAAGTATACTTCAAGGGCTGCTGAGTTATATAGGCAGATACTTTCAAAAGAAGTTTCTAAAAGCAAAGCTGACAATCCCCTCTTGTCTTCTTCTCCTGTTGCATCTCTTACTCCAGATACAACAAACGGCTTTCCTGAGTTGAAGCTTCCAGAAAAAACTAAGGAGAGCTCCATTGATAGGCATGAAATCCCTGAGGTTACTCGATCACCCAAAGCTCCTATTCATTCAGCAGTTATTGGTTCTGTGAAGAAGCCAATTGGTGCAAGAAAAGCTGGATGTAGGTCTGGGGGGCTCGGTGTCCGGAAGCTCACTACAAAGGTGATTTTCTTGTGACATCAATGTATGATATATACTTCTATAAACTTCAAAGTTTATTTCGTGCCATAAAAATTATTAGATTTTGTTGGTTTCCAAAAGCGCCAACCTGTAGAATCTCTTTTAAGTGTTCAACTGCTCATTCTTCTCCTTTAGGACCCAATACATCAGTCACTTGTTCTAGGAACCTCCGCCTGTTCCTTGTGAATAATAGTTGTTGTTCCTAATCTATCCTTCAACGAAAATGGCCTTTTAATTCTAGATCTGTCTTACTTGCAGCCAAGTGAGAGTCTTTATGACCAAAAACCTGAAGAGCCAGCTCCTGCTGCGACTTCTTTGGCTACTTCCAGCACTACAAAAGCATCATCTTTTCCTTCTCGATTTGAATACGTTGAAGATTCACCAGGTGCCGAGAATGGTTCTGGAGGTGTCCAAGTTATTGGACACGTAGCACCACCAAAATCTTCAAGCTTCTTTGCGGACTTTGGAATGGACAGTGGATTCCAGAAAAAAACAAGTTCAGCATCATCTAAAGTTCAGGTACAATTATGTTATTCTTGACAAACTTGGCAGTATTACACATAATGCTGTTTACCTTGCACGATGAATATGCCATCATTTTTTGCTAATTCATTAGTTTGTAAGGACCTAATCAAGATTGATAAATCAGGCAAGATCTTTGGTTTATGTTTCTTTGGCTAATTTGTCATCAATGTCATGCCTAAAGTCTTTTTTTGTTCCTAAGGCGCCAACTGGAAGAGTAATTAGGGAGTCGATAAATTGTGGAAATCAATTCCTAATCCAAAGAGGAATTGGGCCTAATCCATGAATTCTGTGTTTCTCAACCAAACAACAATTTGACATCTAGGATTTCAATTTTAAGAATTAGGTCCTTTGTTATGGCTCAAGAGTTATAACTCAGAATTCCCAAATCCATCTCCACCAGGAATTTAGGAACTAGCTAAACCAGAAAAGGTACCCCCAAAAAATGAAGAATACACTTTGTAGGTGTGCAAAAATTGCGTCGACAGGAATTAGCCAAGAAGCTAGGAATTGGCCAAGAGCAAAAAAGACATGAAATTAGGATAGTTTGATCAGAATTGAGGAATTATTGTTCATGTGCGTGCAAAAATAGTGGTTGGTTGGATTAGTAGGAAATGGCTCCTAAATTCTTAATTTGTCACCCTAATTCCTCTATAGAAGCAGCACCTAAAAGCGTAAAGTTTCAATAGTTTGTAGAGAACAAAAGTAGTGTGTTGTGCGTGGTAAATTCTTATTACGAAGATTCAGTCTACATGATCTTCTGCTTTGTACCTTCAATAACCAAGTAACTATTATGGAGAGAGAGCTCCCTTTGTCTTTTACGATACTCACCTGTTCACACGTCCAATAGTTTCAGACTCTTTGTAATTATACATCCTCATAGTTTGCTTAAGGGTTGATGCAAACTTTTGTGGCTTGTATTAGGGGGTGCTAAACGTGACTATGTTGTTACTTTTTAATTTTATGTTGACTTATTATTCTTGGATAATGCTTACTAGCATTCTTGGATAGTTTATTTTAATATTCTTATTGAACTTATATTGCTAGCTTTTTTTTGTCTATTTTAATGATACTGCTGCATCTTTAGTATTCTATGAAACTGGCTCAGCAGTATATGATAGTACACAATAAAATTGCATCATGGAATCTCAGTCGCGTTGACTTGGCTGATGTTGTCAACAATTTCTGTGTCATTCTATCCCATGGCATAAAATTATAGTTACAGGCTTCAACTCGTCTTTGGGTGTAGAGGCAGACTGGTGTCAAATTGAATAATGTTCTGTGTTTAGGACACTCACCTTTGACAGGTAATTCCATATCTTTTATTATACTTTCTGATAGTTGGGAATAAGGTGCAATCACAGCACCTGCGAATCAGATATTTTCCATATTTATGTTTGTCCTCTAATCACGTACCAGATGGATAAATTGAAAATTGATTAAATTGTGGTCAAATTGCATTCCAATGATATTGTCAAGGGGGGAACTATTGTGAATGTGGATTAAATACGGCAACCCAGTTTGTGAATGGATACAGTTCTTATTTGGTGAATGCCAATTACGTATCAGATAAAAGTTATACAACTATAAGAGTACAAACATGATTTAAGTTGACACAGTATCCTGATAGTTTAATTATTTCTGCATATGCTGTAAACATAATAAAAGAGTAAACTAGAGAAAGAATTAACTTTACACTCGAAAAGTTATTTTTAATCCAAATAGTCCCCGAGTTAAAGATTTCTTGAACTCCACCGTCAAGAAGGCGAGAGAGAACTCATGATTAGTCAAAGTTTAGATTTGAGTCTGTTTCGAAATTCTGTGTTGGCTCGTGATTAAGCAACCTTTGGTTAAATCTAAGTAAGCTGTTCACAAGTATCATAGTTAAGTCAATCTGCTACTGATATATCATTCAAGTTTTTAGATATTGTGAGGGTGTTTTCCTGCATCCTGGAGGATGCGGGTTCGAGTCCCAGAAACACCCTCTCCATATATATATGGGGGCAAGGCTACAAACATCTTGACCTTCCCTCGACCTTGCATAAACGGGATCCTCTTGGCTGGGATGCCCCATTAACTTATGAATAACCCAGTTTTCAAAAATAAAGGATACCCTCAAATCACTATATGTTTATCACTATACACCAGACCTGATACAAATAACCTAATATAAACATTTAGTGTTCAAAAGTTTGTTGGAACTAGATTTTTATGTTTCTTTGCAAGGTTTGCAGGATCGGTATTGGTATCAGTCGGACCCTTTCTATGAGTATCGGGATCGGCAATATCGCCGGTTTATGATCAGAGCATCTGATTTTTTTGGTACCAGAAAGCAAATAGTTCATGATAATTTAGTTTTTTTTTTTTTTATATACATTTAGGCATAATTGTAAGTATTTTGTTGTTGTTTCTTAGTAGTTTTCAAATTGAATGAAATAATAGTCACCCTTGTTGATTGATTTACATGTGATAAATAAGTTTTCTTCATTTGCATGCTTTTACAACCTTACTATGCTCTTAGACCCTTAATGATTGGTATTTTTTTTCCGTTCAATTCTGTGCCGATTTGACTGGGAAAGGTCGATATGCCAAACTATATCGGTATCGGCAGTATTGTACCAGTATTGGCAGATATTGCAAACTATCTTTTTTTGGTGAAAATAGACCTGAATTTGTTATCATCATACCTACCAGCTAAGTATTTTGATATTAGATGTGACTATTATATTTTATGTTCTTTCTTCGTATTACATGATGTATTTCACATGAATGATCTGAATACCTAAAATCTTTATACTGAAACCATGTCTAGGTTTGTTTCATACCACATCTAAATGGGTATGAATATTCAGATATCTGGATTTCTCTCCAAATATACCTGCATTGCACCCCTAGTTGAGAGACATCTTAAACATGCGATATTTCTTAGCACCTCACAGATATCATTTGTTTACTGTAGAGTCATTGCATTTAAGACAGTCAGATCAGTAGATGAACCATCTTATGCCTTGTGGATTTCTGGAAAGCTAAAAACATTGTTTTTTCTTAATCTGCACTCCTTTGTCATACATAGATGTTAGTCATTTGACCAATTTGATGCTCCAGCCTAAATTTGGCGCAGCATAGTCAGTGATAACTGTTATTTTATGTGTATAAAATTAACTTGTTCTTTCATTCATTATAGTTAGCTGTAGGCAGGGATGGGCCCACATGGAAGGCAGTGGGGATTCAAGCCCGCTGGATTTCAGCAAATTTTTTTAGAGTTTTCTGATAATTTTTGCTAAAACATACAAACTAATTTGGGCCTCCTCTACTCAAGTCATCAACCAATGTCGGTCCAGTTAGTGAACTACGTAGGTTATATGTTGTAGTTCTCAGTTTCAAAATTTTGACCTCCCACGTTAAGGCATTTTACAATTATTTGTTTCTCTACTTCTCAAGTCGTTTTTGTAACCATACTGTGGGCACCCATTGACTAAAATTCCTGGATCTGCATCCCTTTAGTGCTTCCGTGCTCAACATTTATACTTGTTTACACTCAATATTATGAGTCATTTGCATACCTATTCTCATTTTCTGGTTTAAAGCGGATCAAGTTCAAAGAAAATGTGCCTCTAAGTGGTTTCAGTTCCGGTTCATTTGCAAATCTATGCTCTTTGTTGCCTCGAAGTGTTTCAGTTTAATGGAAATGTGCTTTGACTTGTTCTAGAAGCTATTTTTTTTTTTACCAATTCCAGAATGACTTTCCCAGACAAATTGATTATAATAGTTTCTTCTAGCCAAATATGACCAGCGGATGATAATTCACCTTCATGTGTATAAGCTTGGAGCATGTCGGTGGAATATTGCGGGTGTATTTGTAAGACAAATTTTTTAATCGTCGTCGTCATTGAGATTGTCAGGTAAATCCGCATTGTGTTGATATTAGACTCCTGAGGTCCCGAATGCATGCTACTTCGAGTGGATTCAACATTCAATTTTCTCTTTTCGCACAATATCTTCATGCTTGTTAATGCCTTTGCATATGCTGAGTTTCATTATGAAATTTATTCTTTGATCTTCAGATCCAAGAAGGTAATGAAGCGAGACAGAAATTTTCAAATGCAAAATCTATATCGTCGGCCCAATTTTTTGGGGATCAGGTTAAGCCAGGCGATAAAGAGGCTCAGATCACCCTGCAGAAGTTTACAGTATGTGCAAAATATTTATATTTTTACTTGGAAACAAGTTATTGTATAATGCTGAGGTTCCATCATTCCTTGCTCGGTGGCCAATTACAAAAAGATATATTTATATAGAGGTTTATTTAAAATGTTTTTTTTTGCCTTGCGTGCCATCATGCTTGATTAATCATTGTTTAGTTGTGAAGGTTGCTGACGTTATGAAACTGCCTTTTGATAGAGCTCATCATCGATTTCGAGTGCTGATCTTTTTGGTAATGGCATGGATGATTCTCGTCTAGACTTGACTGCTACTGACCTTATAAACAGAATCTCCTTCCAGGTAATATAGGTTTAGAATCTTTTGGTTTATCCTGTGCTTGGTTCCTGTTAAAGAGGAATAATCTCCTGATAATTTATCAGAACATTTTCTTATATGCTTCATATATTTTTCTGTTCAAATTAACCGTTCATGCTACAAGATCTTAAGGAATGGGACTTATTTGATTACTGAATGTAATACAAGATCCTGTAAATTCTGAATTGCTTTATCCATGGACTTACTGAACGTGTGGTTCATTTTATAGGCATCGCAGGATATGTCCTCCCTCAAGAACATAGCTGAAGAGACCGGGAAGAAGTTGACTAATATAGCTTCCAGCTTTATGAATGATTTGCAAGACAGAATCCTCTGAGGTTTGCTGCCATTTACAGTTGTTGTACCCAACGTACACTATAGTTTCGGTTTGAGATATCATTGTAGACATCTTGGGGAGGTTGTTCATGGGTGGCGGCTTGATATCTCATCGGGTTTTTCTCAAGGTACGCAAATTTTACGAACTTCGATTGGCTATGATGTGCCTGAGCTACTTTTGTTGCGACGAGGAGCAATTGGAATTATGGAAACGAATTACAGGATGTTGTGTATTTCGACTAAAAATAATATTTGTGAGGTCCTCTATTTAATTTCAACTATGTATCTATTAGTACAATTCATTAGATTTGGAATCTGAGTTCACTGCTTGTTGTGATTCACAAATGCACGAGAAGAATGATTTTAAGGAAAAGCAAATATTATTTATTTTCAAGCTCGATATTCTGTTCAAATAGACAAGTTCCTAGACTCATCATTAATCAAGTCATTACCTGTGCTTAAAAGTCTTAACAATAAACTTGTGTTTTCTTTGAGATATAGTCCCTACGTGAACAAGTACAAGAAGGAAAAAAAATATGGAATGTGAAGTTGGAAAAACTTAGAGATAGTACCTCATCCCCACTCTTCTTCTTCGCTTGCTTGCTTGCCTGCCGTGTTTTCCCGTGTTCTTGAGTAAAGTAGGTGAAGTTTTGATCATTCTTGTGATGTTTGCTTTAGAGTTGAAGGATTTTGAAACCAAATTGTGTGATGGGGAGGGATATAAATGTGTGATTCGAAGTTAATGCTCGGTTCCTTTGCACTTGTGTCGACACACAAGATAAATGCTAGTTTCCTCTTATCACAAGGCTTTTCTGAACTGTCATGTCTTCAAGTTTCTAATCCATCCTAAATTCGATCCATAGTTTCAGGGACTTGAAGATTCTGACACAACCCAAATAGGGGTGTAAACTGAACAGGATGGTCCATCGTCTGTCCAAGTCCGACCGTGGAATGTCTGAACCACTATATGAACCGAGTTTGAACAAAATTAGTAGTCTGATATTTTAACAAGTTTGACGTACATGTCCAGTTCGAATATGCACGTAAACATCAATAATAAAATAAGACTAAATTTTAACTTGATACCCTTAACTGTTCAAAAATTTCAACTTGATATCCTAAACTTTAAAATTAGATAACTTAATACCTCAACTATAATTGTACAACTTAATATTTCAACTATAATAGTACAACTTAATATTCTAAGAATGTTTATGCAACTTTTGTTTTAAGTTTTTGCTTTCAATGTCTCTACAAATTTTGTTTGTGATATCACAAAAGAAGTTTGAGAAGATGTTGTAAACAAAAACTCAAACATAAGTTGTAAGTTGTATTAGCAAACATTAACTTATGTAACGAGAATAATCTATATCAAAAAAAATATTAATTGAATAATTTATTTACCACTTATATATATATATAATAGTGGTAAAATCTCAAACCCATAGCCCACCTCCAAAAGTCCAAAGTCCAAAGTCATAATTTATATTTTATTTATTTTCAATCTGAAAAAAAAAAAAACTACTTAGCCCATTTTCTAAATGCAAAAACAATCTCTTTCATTGTGTGAATCGACCGAACTCGAATGACTCTTGTGGTTGCCGATGAGAGGTATAAGATCCTGGCTGGGTGGCAGAATGTCAGTGGATCGAGTCACGGGAACGTATTATTCCTTCCATTTATAAATGGTGAGAGCTGGAGGACAGTAGGCCAAAAAGGCATGCAATGCAGTGTGCACAAAAGTCCCGTGCGTTACGCTGGGCCCCGTGAGTTATGCTGAGGCCCGGGTTGGACCGAATTTGGGCCGGTCCGGATCCAAACCCAAAAGAGAACAGGGCCGGAGGCGCGGGAGCCGTATCCATGAACCGGTATCCGGCGGTCCGGGTTGACCTGGCTGGGCCGGTTCCAAGTTGAGCCGGACTGGCCCGGGTCGGATTTTTTTATTTTATTACTTATATATATATAAGTTATATTTTTTTTGTTATTAAATTAGTTATATATACAAGTTATTAATTCTAAGTTAATAAATATAAATAATAAGTTATTTAATTTGAATTAGTTAATAAGTTTAAATGTAGACAACATTAACTAAAATTATAATGTTATATATATATATATATATATATATATATATATAAAGATTTTTGTATATGAGTTATTTGTTAGTATAATTAATAAATAGATGATAGAATTTGATTTAATTAATGAGATAATTTCCATAACCAAAATATTAAATGTAAACAACCCTTATCCTAATATAAATAAACAAATACTTAATTGAGGCAAAATTTTATTAATGAGTCATACTAAGATTACTATTACATCAGAATATTAGAAATAAGATTATTTTTGTTACATAAGCATACAATCTAGATTTGTGTTTCAGCTTTTCAACCTTTCTTCAAAAATTATTTGTAGTACTACGAATAAAGTTTTTAGAGAAACTGAAAGCTGAAACTTAAACATATGTTGCATGAGTTATCTAACAATAATAAAATATATTAAAAATGATACATTTTTAGAAGCAAAAAAAAAAAGATAACTAGATATTCATACACATTTTCAGATGCCTACGTAGTTTTCTTGTACCATAGTTATGGTCCCATTTGAATCGTTTCCTACAATACAAGCATTCAACAAGAACTTTATTCGAGCTTCTTCTTTCCGTATAACGCTCATTGTAAACTCTGCTAAAATGATACCAAATTTTTTATTCAAACTCTTGTTGCTGTGCGGGTTGAGCTCGTTGATCTTGCGGTTGATGTGGTAGTTGATCATTTTTCATGATATTGCCTCTTCACACTATATTGCTTCTAAATTTTGCAAGAGGGAAAAAAAAATTGTTTTGTTTATTTTTCATAAATTATGGCCTATTTATAGAATTTTTGGAGACCAAATGATCCCAAATACCCTCAAAAAATAGTTGTTATAATGAATATTTTGGTTTTTTTAGCAAAATGACCAAAATATCCCTAAAACTGTCATAAATCTGCCAATAAAACGAGAGTATTTTGGTAAAAACTCCAACGGTCGAATCAGGCCTACACCGGACTTAAACCAGGCCGGTCCGGGCTTACGAGTCGGATTCTCCGACCCAGCCCGGACCCGGGGGGAGGGTGGGCCGGTTCGGACTGATCCGTTGACCGGGTCGCCCAGACATGCGTTGACCGGGCCAGGCCAAGACGATTACGGGCCGCCCAACCCATCTTGCACCTTGAAGTCTCTTTTTTTTTTTCAACGGACCAACCTGCAATCAGCCCGAAACTAGCCCAGTAAAACCCGACCAACAATTTTTCAAAATTTGGGCCAAGCTAGATTTCAATTTTGGTTTATTTGGCTCGACTCATTGAAGGAATTTTTTTCAGATTTTACCCCAGGCCGACTAATGTCCGGTCAAAATTGCACGATAGACACCTTGAAGGAAAATTATTCAGTGGGATGAGATCACCACGTGGAAATAGTGATCATTGAGTCCTCTCCATTAGTATAATGTCGCATGTTGAATTTCATGTAAGACTAAAACAGAGATCATTTGTCATTATACTATTGGAAAAGACTCCAGACTCATCGTAAGCCTGTCCCACTGAAAAAAAAAACTCTACCAACAAGTTCAAGTTTGTGTTATTTAATTTTATAGTCTCGTATAATATTTAAAATTTACATTAAATCTCCATATTGTCCTTTAGGTTCGACTCAATATTGATTTGGACTAACCATTAAATCTCCTTAAAGTTCCATAATATTCAAACTTTACGTTTAGTTTTAGAATCTCGTATAATATTTAAAATATATATCTCTCCATTTTAGACACTCAGACAAGTTAACCAACAAGACTGAGACATATACCCCCTTATAGAGAATATAGAAATCTAAAACAAAATTTTAATATTATAGGAAGCTCTAAAACTAAATAACCTTTCAAGTTTATATACATGCAGAATGGCTTATTACTCTCTCCACTAGGGATAAACATTCAATTTAAACCGAAACGAAATAGTCAAAACCGAATAAACCAAAATTCAAAACCAAAATCGAACCAAAATTAGCCAAAACCGAAACCAAATAAGCTATTCGGTTTATTCAACTTGTTCGGTTGTACTATTGATATTGTTTAATAAATCAAACCCAATATTGAAATCGTGATTAAATTATAATTTTATATACATATTTTTTTTGTATTTTAAAATTGTGTACACAGTTGTGCTTCAAAACATATACATAAAATTATTATTTTTAAAATATATACATTTTTAATCACAAAATATGCATAAAATTAAGGAATTTACACGATTGTATAAATCTTATTCGGTTTTAGATTTTAGACCGAAACCGAATTTTGATATTTTACAACTCAAAATCGAATTTAATTTTTTCCAAACCTACTATCCACCAATAAATCAGTACAAAAGACGAGGTGGATGGTAGTTTACAAATAAAGAGACAGCAAAAGAAGGAAAGTATACAAAACAGAGGAGCTCTCTAGTCTAGTATAACAAAAAAGACAGCGGGGAAAAAAAGGCTCTGAGAAGAGGAAGCTCTTTTCGGAAAAATCAAACTCTAAAAATACCACGTACGTTTGAGAGCGATTGGGGAGTGAAGACTCTTTGAGGAGGCCGTCATTAATTGCTGGATGCTGCTTGTTGGTTGCTGACAATGGCCCTCCTCGCCGTCCAAAAAATTGAATTAGAATTCTTTCCTCCTCTTTACAAAGGGTTGTCTTCCCGTAGTAGTAAGAGAAACCCTCTTGCTGCTGCTACGAGGAAGAAATCTCATTAGAGCTGATCTCCGCGAATTTGGCAAACTTCTCAACCATTTAGTTAGACTAGGATCAACAACATTCTTTGCAGTGATGGTGTCCTTCACCTTTGGCGCCACATTGACTTGTGGATTCGTGTTCTCCTTTACCTCCTCTGCCAATTTGTCCAAATTTAGTTATAGATTATGAAAATTATTCAGTTGGAGAAAAAAGAATAACATAAGAAAACCAAAGGAATTAGCCAAGTTTTAGAGGAGGAAAATATGGATGCCACCAAACAGTCGGCCTGTTTTCTTTCAAAGAAGCTTGGCTTCTTAATCAACTCTCTGGATGAGGAAGCCTTACCCGAAGAGTCGCCATCGAGCAGCACATTGATGCAGATATGGTTCGGAGAGGTTAGTTTCGTGGGCTGGGATCGAAGTCGACTCGTGGGGTGGGGGGCACCATTTTGAGGGCTGGTGCTACTGAGTGGGCAAGGACCTTCATCTCTCTCGGTTGTTTCCCTTGAGATACAAGAATGCAGGGAGCAGTCTCTTCCTGGCTGACTGGTGATAGAGTTGTCATGAGAAGCATCATTGTGTGGGCTAGGACTAGGACCTTCATCTCTCTCAGGGGTTTCCCTTGAGCTACTAGTGCTGGTCGCTTCAAGGGAAGATGGAAACAGTCTTCTATCCAGCACAGAAAAAGGGGAAGCCTCCTTTTTTTGGCCATCCATTAAAGTAGAAAACCAGGCCGAGGAGCCCTTCTTTATATAAAACAAGATATAGGCTTTTTCATTCAGCACTTCAGTTTCAGAAACTGGATTCACCTGCAAAGTAGATGTGAGAATTCTCAGTCAATTTGGTTATTTACACATTCACTCCGGAGAAACTTACAGACTTAACAAAGTGCAGAAAATTACTCATTCTAGTAGGAAAGGAGGAAAATCTGTAGCGTGCCAAGCATACTAAATTGTTATGCTTGTATGAGTTACACATGAGAAGGTTTCTCAATAAGTTACAATAACCCAAGATTAGTCCATTTCTTTGATAAATAACTAGACCATAGATTACAAGTATTTTATCAACAAATTGGCACTTAACAGTAAGGGGACAATTATCCAGCCAAGAGAAAAATAAGAATGACTAGGCATCCCTTTCAATTGGAACACTAATTTGTCCATTTTAGCCAAGTAACATTTGCCAGAATCTTACCTTTGAGTCATCCATCGAGTGCCATGTGGTTGGGGATGAACGAACACAACAGTAATAATGCCCACAGTCAGCACCACCAATATGAACCAGGACAGCGTACAAGTCATACATTGTTTGCTCCTGAAATTATCGTGTGGCAGTAAACTTAGAAATTGTTGCAATGAACAACCAAAGTGAAAGAGAAGAACACTCACATCATCTTTTGGACAGCAAAGGAAAGGCTTCAGGTCCAGCTCCAATGGATAGTCAACAGATTTGTCAATCTTCTCGATAAAAAGACCATCATTCTTAAATCTCTTCAGATGAAGTGAAATGACTTCTGGAGCTTCGTCAATCTTAGTCTGCTTTTCCATGAGCACTTGAGCCTTGCATCCCTCACAGGTGAACTTGGTCTCCTCAATGCTTTCAATCTTAGTAAACAACTCGAGTGCATTAATGAGTGAGTCTGCGTCCGCAATATCCAGACTGAGATCAAGCAGGGGTTCAGAAGTGTTCGAACAATGGCCACACTCCGAGCATCGCAGCTGATATCAGTGGAACAATGTTAAATAAGTAAAAATGACATCAATACAAGTAAAATAACAGACAACATAGCCCTTGACAGAGCTAAATGGAAGGAAAGGATTAGAAAAGCCAACCCCAAAACATTTGGGATAAATGTACTGTTGTGCACCAATATAAATAATAAGACATAAGAAAGAATATACTAAGTTTCATATTGATGAGTAATCAAAAGGTACCTGACTTATTAAACGGCCTCCATAGACATGCTTGACAAGGCTATCTTCGTACATAGTGAGTGGCTTGTCTTTTGAGCTGGGGTCAAGACAGCAGTTGTGGAGGTTGTCCAGCAAGCAGTGCAGGAACTCATGGGCATCTTCTTGCTGTCCTAATCGGAAGTAATTTGATATTTCTAATGATAACTTAAGTCAAGGGACTACAATAGACAAGTCACTAATTTAAATGGTTGCGCAGAAAATGGTCAGCGTTAACCTATCGTAAGTAAATGAAAGAAGGGGAAATTATAAAGTAGAAGTTAATGTATCCTTCATATTATGAAAGTTCCACATTTTGAAAAGGGAGAAATCTTGTCTCAGTGTGACATTCCATAATCATTGATTCATAGATCAAACCTAAACTATAGAAGAAGAAAAGAAAACATGATAGTAAAGTTTTTTTTATTATTATTGTAGAATTGAATCATATTGTCAGTTATGTTGCCTGGTGAACAATGAAAGATGTCACCATCATGGAAATTGCACAATATTTTCACCATTTATATTGTTATTGATTGACCTATAAAGTATATATAATGTCACAATGTTTCTTGTAAGTTCAATGGACAAAACCCAAAAAAAAATTTAAAAAAAGGGACAAACCCATATTTCAATGGACTAAATGAAACTCCCCAACTGTTTTGCCACATTGACCTTTAACAAATGCAAACTTTCGTATGGGTACAGACTAAATCAAGTCTGCAGTCATTTTCAACATTAATGTCAACCACAACAGAATCATCGAATATGATTTGCTACATTAGACTGCATACCAGTTCAAAAATAGAAAATCTGTAAATGATTTCCTACATTTTAACTACAAAGGATTTGAAGCCATCATCATCTTGTGAGGCCGTCAACCATCATCATACCCAAAAAAAAAAAATCTAGAAATGATTTAAATTTCAATCTGTACATGCATGCTAAGATGTGAATGCATGCATTCTAATTTGTAAATGGATGCATACTGTATAACCAATGAATTCTTTTTTTCTCACTCTGAACACGTGTTTGTACATGTCTAAATTAGCTAGTCATCACCAAATAAAAATGTCCCTAACAATAAATCGCGACTTGGCATTCCCTTACAAACCATCAAACTAAGATGATCCAACATATTGGCACCAATAGATTTTCTGTGCCACAATGATTCGTGCAATACCACTTCAGAAAGAAAAAGAATGATAAGTACACTAAGGATCTCAACATAGTGGATAAAACATCATATAAGAGTATGGACTAAACAAGTATAATAAACTTAACTATTAAAATAATATAAATATTTAGGCCCCAACCATCATCACAACTCTTGAATTTTGGCACAGTTGCAGGGTCTTGAACATTTTATGAAAGTAACACAGGTTCAAATCTCATCTCCAATATCATTGTAAGAAGGTTAAAAAAAACACTATTCGGCCATGTGTTCTGAACCATTTGACCCAGGGACGGATCTACTGGTAGGTTGGGGTGGACTCCCCGTTAAGGTAATTTTCTATCGTCTATTTCCTTTTTCTTTTTAAAATATGGTTCGATTGCTGGTCTTCCGGAAACATGTTCTCACACACGTACTCCATTTACGTGATTAGTGGAGAACACATATCCTGGATACACGATCCAAATGATCGGTTTAAAAACATATTTATCTGTTTTACAATCTCTCTCTCTCTCTCTCTCTCTCTCTCGAAAATTCCATTTGCACTGTGATCGATCGTTCGATTCGCCACCAGGCGCACGGTGTAGCGGATCGCCGGATTCGTTGTATCTAGGAGATAGATTGTCATGAACATGTTGCATTGTTCATAGGGACGAAATTATATTCCAAGGACAGCTTATAACGTATCTCGAATCCTCTACTTTAATGGTTCCTACAACTTCTGATTGCATGTGTTAGGAATTTCATCCAACATTTTCTTTGAATCAGGCGTCGTGCTTTTACTTGTTATGACTACTTCAACTTTCTCAATCCTATAATAGCTTGTTGTAGTTGTCAACATCTTGAACCTTTGACTCTATGGTCTAGGTTTGAGTCGAAGAATGTGTTTGTAGACCTCTCTTTAGGTTTGAAATTAAGTACCTAGCATTTGGAATTTGAAATTTTTTGTGGCGTCAGGTAAATGCTATTATGGGTGAAAGAGCTGGTTGGTCAAGAATTTCAACAAGTCTTTTTGGTGATTATAAATCTATCTTTTTTGACTCCATTACATGTTGTAAAAAGATTCTAGCAAAAATATCCAGTGAGATCCAAGAGTGAAGCTACTTGTGGATTAGGGCCAGTTATCTTCATCATTATATTATCTAATGGAGGAAATACCCTCACATGTTTATCTTCATCATTAGATTATCATGTCGGTATAGGTAATTTAAGATAATTCATGAACCCTTCATCATTATATTATCTCATGTGAAGAGGAGAAGGATCCCAAATTGGAGGAAATACCCTCATCATGTTTATTTATCTTCATCATAGATAATTTAAGATAATTGATAAACCCTTTATCATTAGATTAACTTCATCAACGAATAAAACTGATATTGCATGAGCATTCGACTTGTGCAACGACAAACGAAGGAGGAACTACAGTAGCTGTGCCAAGTCCCGTCATTGGCACTTTCCTTATCGTCTTAAACCGCCACATCCTCGGCTAGTTCTACCACATCGCGGATCCTCTGTTGATGGTGAAAGATTATACTAAAGACTATTAGTATTTGAATTTATGCCTAAAAGAGTCTATCTAGTAAACTAAATATTTTTTGTCAGATTTTTATTTTTTAGTATGTTGGACACGGTTCTACATTGACCATACACGATATGATATGGACACAATGAAATATAGACATGACGATGCTGACACAATATTCATTTTGTTAAAAAAAAATCAAGACATTTTAAGTTTAACCCAAAATAAATTAAAATCATGGTTCCTCCCTTGATTTGACCTACAAGAGGTACCCTACTTTATCTTTCACTTTATCCACACAATTCAGTACTAACCAAAAACAACCTAGGAATTGGGGTCAAGATTGAGATTTCAAATATTTATACTATTTCACCAACTCAAATTCATCAAAAAAACAGCATGGCAAATTAATATGCTTGAACAATATTGGAACTTAAACTTCACAGGAACATGTTGAACCAAGAAACTAAAAAACAACGATTAAATTGGACCACCTAGTAATTCAAACACATAGCAGAAAATAATAGTAGCAAGGATACTTTCCAAGTTGTTGATAAAGACATTTGGTGATATGGCCCAACCAGAATTCTCTATGCACTCATCAACAAGATGCCTCAAAGCACAGAGCGAGCAAAAATAATCTTTTTCCTCTTCTGCAAATTCCACACAAATTTATAATAAACTCTAACCCTAATTAAGTTTTAAAAAAAAGAGAGGCTAATTTGCGGCTAAATATCCTAAACTTTTGGTTGCTAACATAAACTATTAAATTGTAAAGTTGCTACTATAAAGTAATAAAATTAGCAACTAAATACATTAAAATTTCACCAATTTGAAAACTGCTAATAAAGTATGGTATTATTAAGATGTATGAAAACTACCATAATTAACAGCATAACGATAGCAAGTTGTACATCTGGAAAAATTCAAAGTATTTTGTTGCAAATTATAATAGTTCATGGTAATTTTAATAGTGTAAAGTAGTAATTTGCAAATTCAGAAGGGAAAAAAAAAGATATTTAGTTGCGAATTAGCCTTAAAAAAAAAAGAATTCAATACCTCTACCATCACAAGAATGAGTTGTATGCAAAGATCGAAGCTTCTCGACCAACGGAACGGTGTGAACGGTACATTGGAGAACGGCATTGAGATAGCAAGTGTTCCCATTGTTCAAAAACCCCGCCCCCTTATATTAAAAAAATAATATATCAGATCAAAATTCGCCAAAAAAGAATCGAATTTCCCAAAAAAAATCCGACCAAGTAAACAAATCGAAAGACGTAATCGAGCTTCTCACCACGCGATCGTTGTCGGTTTCGTTCCAGAACAGATCGAGTTCGTCGCTGCGAGGAAGCGGCCCCATAAGACAGTTCTCTTCCTTCTCCTCTCGACCGGGACTCTGAAAACAACAGAAATTGAAACAAAAATTACATACAAAAGAGGGGAAAAAATGTAGAGAGAAAGCATCAAAATTTAGGTCAAACTTACGAATTTGGGAGTCGGCGAGGAGATGGAATCGACTTCCATCCCGAATCGAGCAAAAATTAAGGTTAGGGTTTCCTCTTCTTCGTCCGATCTGGGGATTTTTTATTTTTTATTATCTCTTTCTATGTTTTGGGAATTCTAGGGCTTTGGGGAATTTGGGTATTTATATAGTTGTTGATGTTGGTAGGGAAAGCGGAACTGTATGGGAATTATAGAGCGGTAGTTTTGAAAGCATGGCCGCGCCCAAATTCAATAGGATTCACAATTTCGATCCCGCCTTCAGTGCGCGTCAATTTTCGGGACCCTTTCTATGCGACCTACCGGATCCACCGTTCGTTCCTTTAGGGATTTTTTTTATTAGGAGCTCTTGCTGGAAAATCTTTTTTGAGATCAACTGAAAATATTCTTTTCACTGTTTGGTTTGGACCGTATTTTTATTTTAGTTTTCAAACATCTTTTATCAGTATAATTTTTAACATTTGATTTGATATAAATAATAGATATTCAAAAAATTGCATCAAATGCATCCTAGTTTAAGTTTATTTCATAAAAGGCATAAAATTTAGATTATTTGCATATACAGCATACGATCGTCCTAAATTAGGATGTAAGGTATTAAAAATATTATACAAAAAAGTTACGTCCTAAAAAAGGCATAATTTACCAACTTACGTCATAAAAAAGGACGTAAGTTACTAAAAATATCATTAAATTTTTTTTAATCCCCGCCGCATATATTAAGAAAAAGTCGTTGTATATATATATTTTTAGTAACTTATGTCTAAATTATGCCATTTTTCACTGTTTGGTTTGGATCGTATTTTTATTTTAGTTTTCAAACATCTTTTATCAGTATAATTTTTAACATTTTATTTGATATAAATAATAGATATTCAAAAAATTGCATCAAATGCATCCTAGTTTAAGTTTATTTCATAAAAGGCATAAAATTTAGATTATTTGCATATACAGCATATGATCGTCCTAAATTAGGATGTAAGGTATTAAAAATATTATACAAAAAAGTTACGTCCTAAAAAATGGCATAATTTACCAACTTACGTCATAAAAAATGACGTAAGTTACTAAAAATATCATTAAATTTTTTTTAATCCCCGTCGCATATATTAAGAAAAAGTCGTTGTATATATATTTTTAGTAACTTATGTCCTTTTTTATGACGTAAGTTGGTAAATTATGCCATTTTTCACTGTTTGGTTTGGATCGTATTTTTATTCTAGTTTTCAAACATCTTTTATCAGTATAATTTTTAACATTTGATTTGATATAAATAATAGATATTCAAAAAATTGCATCAAATGCATCATAGTTTAAGTTTATTTCATAAAAGGCATAAAATTTAGATTATTTGCATATACAGCATACGATCGTCCTAAATTAGGATGTAAGGTATTAAAAATATTATACAAAAAAAGTTACGTCCTAAAAAATGGCATAATTTACCAACTTACGTCATAAAAAAGGACGTAAGTTACTAAAAATATCATTAATTTTTTTTTAATCCCCGCCGCATATATTAAGAAAAAGTCGTTGTATATATATATTTTTAGTAACTTATGTCCTTTTTTATGACGTAAGTTGGTAAATTATGCCATTTTTCACTTTTTTGTTTGGATCGTATTTTTATTTTAGTTTTCAAACATCTTTTATCAGTATAATTTTTAACATTTGATTTGATATAAATAATAGATATTCAAAAAATTGCATCAAATGCATCCTAGTTTAAGTTTATTTCATAAAAGGCATAAAATTTAGATTATTTGCATATACAACATACGATCGTCCTAAATTAGGATGTAAGGTATTAAAAATATTATACAAAAAAGTTACGTCATAAAAAATGGCATAATTTACCAACTTACGTCATAAAAAAGGACGTAAGTTACTAAAAATATCATTAATTTTTTTTTAATCCCCGCCGCATATATTAAGAAAAAGTCGTTGTATATATATATTTTTAGTAACTTATGTCTAAATTATGCCATTTTTCACTGTTTGGTTTGGATCGTATTTTTATTTTAGTTTTCAAACATCTTTTATCAGTATAATTTTTAACATTTGATTTGATATAAATAATAGATATTCAAAAAATTGCATCAAATGCATCCTAGTTTAAGTTTATTTCATAAAAGGCATAAAATTTAGATTATTTGCATATACAGCATACGATCGTCCTAAATTAGGATGTAAGGTATTAAAAATATTATACAAAAAAGTTACGTCCTAAAAAATGGCATAATTTACCAACTTACGTCATAAAAAAGGACGTAAGTTACTAAAAATATCATTAATTTTTTTTAATCCCCGCCACATATATTAAGAAAAAGTCGTTGTATATATATATTTTTAGTAACTTATGTCCTTTTTTATGACGTAAGTTGGTAAATTATGCCATTTTTCACTGTTTGGTTTGGATCGTATTTTTATTTTAGTTTTCAAACATCTTTTATCAGTATAATTTTTAACATTTGATTTGATATAAATAATAGATATTCAAAAAATTGCATCAAATGCATCCTAGTTTAAGTTTATTTCATAAAAGGCATAAAATTTAGATTATTTGCATATACAACATACGATCGTCCTAAATTAGGATGTAAGGTATTAAAAATATTATACAAAAAAGTTACGTCCTAAAAAATGGCATAATTTACCAACTTACGTCATAAAAAAGGACGTAAGTTACTAAAAATATCACTAATTTTTTTTTAATCCCCGTCGCATATATTAAGAAAAAGTCGTTGTATATATATATTTTTAGTAACTTATGTCCTTTTTTATGACGTAAGTTGGTAAATTATGCCATTTTTCACTGTTTGGTTTGGATCGTATTTTTATTTTAGTTTTCAAACATCTTTTATCAGTATAATTTTTAACATTTGATTTGATATAAATAATAGATATTCAAAAAATTGCTTCAAATGCATCCTAGTTTAAGTTTATTTCATAAAAGGCATAAAATTTAGATTATTTGCATATACAGCATACGATCGTCCTAAATTAGGATGTAAGGTATTAAAAATATTATACAAAAAAGTTACGTCCTAAAAAATGGCATAATTTACCAACTTACGTCATAAAAAAGGACGTAAGTTACTAAAAATATCATTAATTTTTTTTTAATCCCCGCCGCATATATTAAGAAAAAGTCGTTGTATATATATATATATATATATATATATATATATATATATATATATATATATATATATATATATATATATATATATCAGTTTTTTTATAAAATAAAAAAATTTATAGAACCCAAAATTACATAGATATATATAAATATTTTTTAGTAAATAATTACACACACACACACACACACACACACACACACATATATATATATATATATATATATATATATATATATATGTGTGTGTGTGTGTGTGTGTGTGTGTGTGTGTGTGTGTGTGTGCGTGTAATAAAATCTTTCAATATTTCTGACATGGACATATCTAGCACAGCTTCTGATACTAACATTTTTCTGAAATGGTTAGTAAACAGAATAACATAAAAAATACCATTATATTACTATATTATGGTTAAATAAATTTCTAATTTGTAAAACATAAAAAAAATTAGAGTGCCTTCATGGTTAATCAGTCATAGCACGACTGTCAACTACTTACGGCAAAACGGCTTACCCAGCCAACACAGCCTACGCGACTTTGGTGTCGTTCCACTAGATGAAGATTATTCCCAGAAGTAGTCACTCTAGAGTTTAAATAAATTACAAAATCAGAAATTTCTTTAATCATTACATAGTTAATGATAATAGTATTAATTAAGACATGAAACAAAATTCTACTAACATCATCTCATAAAATAGGGAGTAGAATCACCTCAGATATTTTTTATGTTATTATGTTTACTAACCATTTTAGGAAAAGCGGAGTAGACCCTCTCACTCTTTTTTTTGATGAGTAATCCATTGTCCATTGGGGACAACAAAAAATTCCTCATGGAATGTAAATCTATAAAAAATACTCAAATGAGTAAATTTTCTTCAGATCTGGAGGAATTAAATAAATGGACTATCCCTGGCGTTAAGCCAAAGGATATCTATAAAATTGGTTCGCTTGATCTCAAGTCTGCCATAGCCATAAAAACTATGGAAAGAACCGTTCGGGTTAATGATATCGAGCATTCTATAAGGTTTCTTTCTAAAGAAGACCTTGAACCCTATACAGGGAATGATGCTTATAATTTTATCCATATTAATTCAGGTTGCATTAAAACCTTTAACTCTTCAAGGGTTAAATGCTTCCTTCATATCTTCTTCAAGAGATGCCAGATGTTTAGATTGGCAACCATCTCTAATGAGAGTTATGCAGACTAGTATTTGCCATGGACCAGTCTACTTTAACGGTTATCCCAACTTAAGCTTATCTTTTACAGACACAAATTTACTGGATGCAGTAACTTTTAAGTATGCTCTAGTTTTAAGTATGCTCTTTCATTTCCTGTTCTAGTTTTAAGTTCTAGTTTTAAGTATGCTCTTTCATTTCCTGTTGTTCTTCTTCTTATCAACGATCACTTAGTGACGTTATAATAAAATCTTTCAATATTCCGCTCAAAAGGCTTGCAAGTAAGTCTACCTCTGAAGATTGGTATATATATATATATATATATATATATATATATATATATATATATATATATATATATATATATATATATATATATATATATATATATATTAATGCAAGTATCATCTGTCGTTTGGTATATTTTTTATTTCAGATATATTATTTTAATGCAAGTACGATAAAATGGTAGTAGGATAAAATATTTAATTTAAGTACTAAATAATATATTTTTAACAGGTACAGAGGGGTGAGGATGCAAACATGGTGACTGTCTTCCTGGCCACCCATCGAAAGGGCGGAAATCTCATTGATGAGAGGGCCTCGAAGACCTATGTAAGTATTACTTTACTTTGTGTTAATTTTAATATAACTTAGACAATTATCGAGTATCCAAACTTTTTTAGGCCGAGTATCTTAGGCTGCGTGAGCGGGCGACTGCTAGTGCACCTACAGCGGGAGAGGCTGGTACTTCCTCGCAGCCCTCTCCAGCTCCGTCGACGGACGAGCTGTGGGTGACCGCCGCTGGTGGTCTCCAAAGGGGTACGTACTACGGTACGGGATCCTATGGCGCCCTGGTTGCGACGCAGTCATCTAGGCCTCCCCGACAAGTGTGCATTTCCCACAGCCCTCGCAGTCGTCGACTCGAGTCCAGGAGACCGTTGACCGTCAGATTGCGTCTCTCCGTGACGAGTTACTGCGAAGGATGGAGGAGCAGCCCCTGTCCCAGCCGTAGGCGGACGATGCGACGCTTATCGCACGATTTGATATGCTCGAGCGCAGCATCATGGAGCTCTGGGATATGACAGCTAATCTTATAGCGTCGACAGAGCGCAGCGTGACGGAGCTGCAAGCATCACAGTTGTTCATGGGCGAAAGGCTGCCGATGATGCAGGATTCAATGGTTCATAGCAGTACGAGGCTGTTATCTACCATGGATTCATACAACCATCGACTAGCAAAGTTGGAGCAGATACGTCCTCCTGGTGCGCCTTCATCGACACAGACTCCACCGATGTCACTGCCTTCTCCATTGACATCGGTGTCGATTTTACGGGAGCAGTATGATCTGTTCTTATCCATGATGCGCGCCGGTGGTCATCCTCCTGCAGATCCGCAGTAGTCCTAGTTAGGACCGTTTATTCATTCACTACCAGAAAAAGTCAAATTAGCGACGTCTAAAAACGTCGCTAAATAACCAAAAATCGTTGCTAATTAGGTTTAGCGACGTAATTAGCGACGTTTCAAAGCAGTCGGAAAACACCAAGTCGCTAAAACAAAAAACGTAGCTATGCCGACGTTTTTTAGCGACTTTAATGTGTCGCTAAATTTAGCGACGTTTTGCGACGCCAAGTCACTAAAAAGCGACGTTTAGAAAAGTCGCTAAACGTCGCTGATTAGCGACATCTATCGCGACGTTACACCGACGTCTTTAATGACCTGGCTATACTGCCATGTCAGCGATTGGCGACGTTTAGCGACGTAATTAGCGACGTCATTAGCGACGTCCTTAGCGACGTTTTACAGCGTCGCTAAGTAGCGACGTAATTAGCGACGTAAATTAACGTCGCTAAACGTCGCTAAACGTCGCTAATAACGTCGCTAATTTTTAAAAAAAAATAAAAAAAAATAATGTGCAGAAGCAAACATTGGTGATTCCCTGCAGTTTTACATCATCTTCATCATACACACCAACATGATTCAATCTAGTTAACTATATAATCCAATTAAATTAAAGACCACAAGAAGTATCAATCCAATTAAATGTGGATAACTATATAATCCAATTAAATTAACTAAAAAAATTAAAGACCACAAGAAGCATCATACATCATGTCTATTGTTGAAGTATCAATAATTCATAAATAATAATAAAAATAACTATACTACTACGGATCTGCAGGAGGCTGACCAGCGGCGCGCTTGAAGGATAACAACTCCTCATACTCGTCCCGTGGAATCGACACCGATGTCGATGGAGAAGGCAGTGACGTCGGTGGAGGCCGTGCCCGCTCCAAGTATGCGAGTCGCTGGTTGTAAGAATCCAGGGTAGATAACAGCCTCGTACTGCTATCACCCATTGAATCCTGCATCCTCGTCAGGTTCTCGCCCATCGATAGCTGTGACGCATGCATCCTCGTCAGCTTCTCGTCCATCGATAGCTGTGACGCCTGCAGCTCCATGATGTTGCGATCATTGGAGGCTCTAATATCATTTGTCAATTCTCGTAGCTCCGTCATGCTGCGGTCGAGCATATCCAATCGTGCGATGAGCATCGGATCATCCGCCTGCGGCTGGGACCGGAACTGGTCCTCCATACTTCGCAGCAAGTCGTCACGGAGAGACGCAATCTGACGGTCAACGGCCTCCTGGACGGCCTCCTGGACTCTGGCCGACGACTGCGAGGGCTGCGACTGCGAGGGGTGTGTGGAATGCACAGTTGTCGGGGAGGCCCTAGATGACTGCGTCGCAACCAGGGCGCCATAGGAGCCCGTACCGTAGTACGTACCCCTCTGGAGACCACCAGCTGCGGTCACCCACAGGTCGTCCGCCGACGGAGATGGACCGGGCTGCGACGAAGCACCAGCCTCTCCAGGTGTAGGTGCACTAGCAGTCGCCCGCTCACGAAGCCTAAGATACTCGGCCTAGAAAAGGTTTGGAAACTCAATAATTGCCTAAGTTATATTAAAATAAACACAAAGTAAAGTAATACTTACATAGGTCTGTGAGGCCCTCTCATCAATGAGATTTTCGTCCTTGCGATGGGTGGCCAAGAAGACGGTCACCATGTTTGCATCCTCACCCCTCTGTACCTGTTAAAAATATTTTTTTTATTACTAAACTTAAATATTTTTTCCAAGTACCATTTTATGGTACTTATATTAAAATAATATATTTTAAAAGAAAAAACATACCAAACGACGAAAATGTTCCGTCATCGGAATCGAGCCACCACACCACTTGGCAGCATTCTGCCTAGCCGCCTTGGCCTTCTTAGACCTTTCCTTGTAGCTCGGATCGTCGAATCTAGCCCTCATCGCAGTCCACTGCTCAGGCGTGATCCAACCTTGGATCGGTTTTCCAGCACGATCACGAGCCTTCTGGTCATCCAGAGCATCTCGGATAAGCTTGGCGGCAACGGTAGGAAAGAGCCGCTCGATCAACTCGGCCCGGTGCGGAGGATAAAAATACGTTTGCTACAATAAATAATTCATTAAGTTAGCATCACGAATATGCATAAACTAGTATACATAGCTCACTAAATGCAACTGAAAACGGATACTGATACAGTAGGACTTGTTGATACTTACTGATACATGGTTGCTGAAATGACACAGTGCTGATGGTTTTCCTCTTCGGTTGCCTGCTCACTGTTGCAGACCTCCTTCTCACTGCCCACTACAAGGGTCGAGCATGCCATCCCGCTTATTCTAGATACCATCTTAGTACACTCCTATCTAACATCTCTAAACATCACTAACCTACATATCTATATATACCCTATTAACACTTGACTTTATACCTTGCCTGCATCAACTCCTACAATTGCCTGTACTGATACCTCACACAGTCCATGATACGTATCAGTGTATAAGTACTGATGACTGATACCAAACTGAAACTGAGATGCACTAAGGCATGCCTCTGCAGTGCCTAGGGACTGCCCCCAAGCCTAACTGACAGGCACCATTTGGGTGCACTGCTGCAGTGCCCCATGCCAGAGCCCAAAGTCTGTAACCAAACTTCATTTGGTCTCCTCCATGTACCAATACTAACAACAGATAATATACTAACTGATGACTCCACATACTAACACTTCTAAAGTGTATCACTTGCAGGTAATAACCCTACTACAACTGTCACAATCCCTCACATCTCGAGCTTAGTGTCTGTGTCACTGTCTGTGTCCATGTGATATTAGTGTCTGTGTCCATGTCAAAAAACTTAATCCTAACCCTAGGTCCTTATCAGTGTCTGTGTCAGTGTGTGTGTGTGTCGTGTCGTGTCTGTGTCACCATCTGTGTGTGTGTGTCGTGTCTGTGTCAGTATCACATGTGTTCTGAGAGAGAGAGAGAGAGAGAGAGAGAGAGAGAGAGAGAGTTAGGCTTTACCTAGAGCTCGAGGAAGAGGAGGGGGATGCCGGAGTAGCCGCGGGGGAGGTCGACGGAGCAGGCGGTCGACGGAGCGGGGGAAATTTTTTTCGTTTCGAAATTTCAACAGATGGGGAAAAACGAAACCGAGCCCTAATTAACCAAATTTTAGCGACGTTTAGCGACGTCAAATAAGGACGTCGCTAAATTAAATTATAGCGACGTTACGGTCGTCGCTAAACACGTTGCTAAATATTTCTAATATAAACGTCGCTATTTGCGTCGCTAAACGTCGCTAACTTAGATATATTAGCGACGTTTAGCGACCAAAATTGAACTTATAGCGACTAATCTTATAAAAACTGAACATAAGTCGCTAAACGTCGTTAAATGTTGCCAATTAGCTACGTCTACCGACGTTTTACATGGAGTCGCTAAATTAGCGACGTTTTTACCTGGAGTCGCTAAAAAACGTCGCTAATCCCGCTTATTCTAGTAGTGATTGTTTGTGTTTCAGACCTATGATATTTGGTCATTTATGAATATTCTTTATTTTTGAGGCATTTAGACATTATTTCTTGTATTCTTTAGGATGAGGCTTTCAGACTCAGTTGTGTGGATATTTGTTGTATTTTTTACGATGAGATTTTGTCCTTACTTGGTTTGTTAATCTCAATGTTTCATTTTCTTTAAATTTTACTATATTATTCATATTAAATGTATGTTAATTTACCGGTGTTGAGTGTTCAACCGAAGGGGGTCGACGAACCCAGCAAATTCAACGGAGGGTTGCTCCCGGTCTATTTGTACAAATTGTGAATTCATAAACTGCAGGAAGAATGGGTTGGAAATAATTCAATATTCATTTTTTTTATTTTTTTACTGTATCTTTAGCGACGTTTTGCGATATTTAGTGACGTTTACTCACGTCGCTGAATACGTCGCTATACACGTCGCTAAACAAGTCACTGCCGTCGCAAATTGCTGACATGGCAGTATTGCCAGGTCAATATAACGTCGCTAAATGAGTCGCACAACGTCGCTAAAAAATAATAATTAGCGACATATAGCGACAAACTAAACGTCGCTAATTTAGCAACGTTGCATCGCTACACGTCGCTAATATAGCGACGCATTTACGTTGCTGGAAAACGTCGGAATAGCGACGTTTTGCGACGTTTTTTCGGTCAGCGTCTAGCTTAAAGGCGACTTCAACGTAACGTCGCTACAGACGTCGCTAAAATTATTTAGCGACATTTTTTGGCCATTTAGCGACGTTTTGAGACGTCACTAATTTGACTTATTCTGGTAGTGAGTGCACCAACTTCTCTTCTGGAGTTTGTAGAGACGAACTCTTGTGTGAGTCTCAACTTTGTGGATACCTCTTCTTCTTTGATCTGACCTGACTTCGGGACTAACAATTTTCTCATGCATGGTTTTCAAGAATCAATTAATAAAAGAAGTAAATATTTTTTCAAGAGGTGAAGATCTATGTGATCGTCTTGTGGAATTCTTGCTTTATCAGTGTTTTATGGCAATTTATCTTTCAAGGAGAAGGTTCTTCTATATAGTCAGGTAATTCTATCTGCCTTTTATTGTTATGAATTCCATCATTGCAATAGGTGGTTTGAGGTTAGCTATAACATGGTGTGCATTGTTCTTCTTCTTTCTATGTCGTTAGTTTACAATGATCACTTACGCAGCTGCGCTTGTATAGAAAGTTTTAAGGAGTTTCTTCTTCAAATATACTTGTTTTTTACGTGCCTACCAAGTACCAAATCAATGGATTTTCTCATCTAATTAGTCATTCTATTCTTTATATATATTTGCACTGTTAACTCTTAATTACATGTCTTATATTTAATTTTGTTCAAGCACTTTGTTTCGTTCACAACTAGCTAGCCATATATAAGCATATTGTTAAAGTAATAACAGTAGATCGAAGGCCAGTATGTTTTCAGGAAAGTTATTAATTATGATATTTTTTAGAAGCACAGCCGGTTTCAAAGAAAACCGTTGTACTTCACTCACAAAGTAGATTTATGCTCCATATGTTATTTGGCTTTGAGAATCATGACAATGATAGCTTTCTAGAAATTAACTTCATTAATATATATATACCTTCAAGTTAATATATAATGGCAACTGATATCATTCCAAATATTACAAAGATTCATTAGGTATTCTATTAAATTGAAACCGGTTCTAAGCCCCATATATATATATATATATATATATATATATATATATATATATTTTGTTGGTTTTATTTTGCTTTCCAAAAGTTCAAATTCCTCTTCCTTTCTTTAGTCCCACATCGGATGCACCAAAGTCTTCTTGTGTACATATATTACTTTCTCTTCTTTGCTCTATTAAGTTGTTGTATGGGGAACCCCTTGGGCCACACGCGCCGCCGCCGCCGTTCGGCTCGGTTCGGTTCGGTTCGGCGCGTAATGGGTGCGGGTACGCGCCCACATCTGCGGGCGCCGAATGGCCGATCCGATTTCCTCTTCGGGTTCAGGCTGGGACCCTAAAATCCTTTTTTACTCCTCTTCTTTTTTATTTAATTTTCTGAACGTTAGGAAATTAAATTACTGAACGTTACAATGTTTCTGAACCGTTATTGTGTCCAGGTTCATTATTTATTTTGTGTAACGGCTGAATTAATCCTCTTATTAATTCAGCCCGTTACATATGAGTATTATATATTCATCTGTGTTCTTTGTAAACAGAATCAGAAAAATTTGTTTACTCCAAACCTCTGCCAACACTCTGTTCAATTTTCATCGTCTCCAAGCTCTGGGCAGAGCTAAGTCCTGGTCGTTCTCTCCAAGTCGTGTGCGGCAACGAGATACCGGTAGTGCGGGAGTTTTACCACTAGGAGCTTCGGGAACGTCTGCACACAGATCCCGAAAAAACTCTTAGGGCAGTGCTTCGTGCACGACTTCCCCAGAGGCCGGTAACATCTGTTTAATTTAATTTTTTGTATTCTGGAATTTTTCAAAAGGAAAACAACAATATTTCTAACAATCTAAGAGTTTATTCTATGTTAGAATTGTTCATCTAAATCTTGCTATAGAAATCTCAGAAATATTGTTAATATACATATTAAGGAAATTTGCTTAAAGTTGCTGATTAAAAATATTTTCTTAAAGTTGCTGATTAAAAACATTTTCTTAAAGTTGATTAAATTTGCTTAAAGTTGCTGCTTAAAGTTGCTTATTAAGTGATTAGCTTATAGTTGCTTAAATTTGCTTAAAGTTACTGCTTAAAGTTGCTTATTAAGTGATTAGCTTAAAGTTGCTTAAAGTTGCTGCTTAAAGTTGCTTATTAAGAATATTTGGTTATAAAACTTCTGATTAAAAAGAATTTCTAAAATATTGTTAATATACAATTGCTAGAAAAACTTCTACAAATTTCAATTTGCTTAATATTTACCATAGCAATTTTTTGATTATTTGTTTACTTATCAAATTGCTTACTATATTGTCAAATTGCAAATTTGCTTAAAGTGTTTTAAATATTGTTAGCACATTTGATAATTTTGTCAATTGTAATTTTTGATCACAAAATTTCTTACAGTTGTAACATACAATTTGCTTCATTTTTAATCACTTAGTTTTTGAAAGCAATCTAGGACCAAAAGAAAATAGTTTAGTAAAAAGAAAATTGCAAATAAAATCTTCAAATCTAAAGTTTCAAAGTAGAGACAAACTCAGACACAAGCCGAAAGGGTCCTTCTGTCAACCGGGTGTAAACAACCCTAAGCGACACGGTACTTAAGAGTCTTCGGACCACCGCTAGCTGGGAACCGGCCCCTACAGCTAACCTGAGTTGATCAACACTTGAAAAACTAAAGATTTTAAGATTGATTAGCAAAGACCACCTAAACTATTATCTTGGACATTGTTATTAAATAAATTTATATTTTTCAGACTGCAATCATGACTGGTAAGGAGGAATCCTCTACTGCAAAACCTGCTAAGTTTGATGGCTCATACTTTAAGAGATGGCAGAGCCAAATGAAATTTTGGCTCACGACCTTAGGACTTATTTCTGCCATTGATGGGTCCACACCCATCACAAATGATTCTGATGAAACTGAGTCTGACATAGGAGTGTCCACCTCATCGAAACCAAAAACCCCTAAAGAGATAGACTTCCACTATTTTCATAGAATTCTAAGCGCATTATCTGAATCCTTGTATGATATATTTTTTGAATACAAGAGCGCTAAAGAACTCTGGAAAGCCTTGGAAGATGAATACGGCTGTGATGATGCCGGAATAGAAAGGTTTAATTCTTCAACCTTTAATAGGTATTTCATGGTAGATGACAAACCAATGAATGACCAGCTCCATGAATTCCAAGAATACCTTAGACATATTCAAGCCAAAGGGACATCTTTCTCCAATGAACATAAAATAGCATGCCTAATAGACAAGCTACCTCCCTCTTGGTCTGATATGGTTAAGGATCTTATCCATACACAAGGAGATCTTACCTACAATCAAGTCCTAAAGAAAATTAGAACCGAAGAACAAATTAGATTGAGGTCTAAGCCTAAGACTGAATCTAAAGCTAAGGTAAACCTTGTAGAAGGCCAAGGAAAACCCAAGTCTAATTTTCCTTATAAACCCAAAAAGAATTTCTTCAAGAAGAAGAAAAACTTTCAGCCTAACCACCAAAACCATCATCACCAAAACCAAAAACCTAGAAACTTCAGTCAGACTCAGGATCAAAAGAGATTTTGTTTTGTGTGTGGTAAAACAAACCATATGGCCATCAACTGCTACCATAGGAAGAAGGAAGCTGTCCAGACCTCCTACAAAGGAAAGGGCTCAGTTAGACCAGAAGCGAACATGCTTCACAAAGGTTCTTCGAGTTCCTTCAGGTCTGTAAGCTTTCAACCCCTTATTAACCTCTCTTACCATTCTGATGATTGGTGGTTGAATTCTGGAGCTAATGTTCACGTTTCGTTTGATCGCTCCTGTTTTTCAAACTATCAGGAATCAAGTGGAGGAGGTGTGACCCTAGGAGATGGCTCAACGGCACAAATTATTGGAAGAGGAAAAGTTAACCTGAAGATGACATCAGGAAAAATCTTAACTCTTCATGATGTTCTTCATGTGCCGTCTGTCAGGAGAAACCTAGTTAGTGGATCCCTTCTTGTAGCCTCAGGATACAAAATTATAATGGAGGCTAATAAAGTAGTTTTTTTTAAGAATGACTCTTTCATAGGAAAAGGATTTGTAAAAGATGGTCTTTTCATTTTAAGTACAATGAATAAAATGTCTGATTGTTCTCTCATTGTCTCTAATATAGAATCTTCAAATGTTTGGCATGGCAGACTAGGTCATGTGAACCTCGGTTCTATTAAAAGAATGATGACCTTAGATCTTATTCCCAAGACTCCAATAGATGACAAAAACAAATTTAAAATTTGTGTTCAAGCCAAACATACTAGATTACCTTTCAAATCTGTAGAAAGAAATTCTGATCTGCTAGAACTTATCCATAGTGATGTATGTGACTCAAATAGGATTTTGACCAGAGGCGGTAGAAAATACTTTGTTACATTTATAGATGATTATTCAAAGTATTGTTATATCTACCTTCTCAAAACCAAAGATGAAGTTCTAGATAGATTTACGGTCTACAAATCTGAAGCTGAGAATCAATTAGAAAGGAAGATTAAAATCCTTAGATCTGATCGTGGTGGAGAATATACCTCAAATGAAATGATTAACTTCTGTGAAGAACATGGAATAATTCATGAGGTAACTGCTCCATATTCACCTCAATCTAACGGAGTTGCTGAACGCAAGAACCGCACTCTGTTAGATATGGTGAATGCCATGCTTCTCAGTTCTGGTGCTCCTGATAACTTGTGGGGAGAAGCCCTTTTAACTGCATGTTACATTCTTAATAGGATTCCTAGTAAGACAAAAGGTAAGACTCCCTATGAGCTGTGGAAAGGTAAAGCACCTAGGATTAATTACCTTAGAGTTTGGGGATGCCTTGCTAAAGTCGGAATTCCCGAACCTAAAAAGAGGAAGATTGGTCCCAAGACTGTAGACGTTGTTTTTATAGGATATGTCTTAGACAGCTATGCCAATAGATTTCTAGTGACTCACTCAGAAGTAAATGAAATCTCTAACAATACCATTATAGAAGCAAGAGATGCAGTTTACTTTGAAAACATATTTCCTTTTAAGGATAGAAGTTCAATCTCTTCCTCCATACCCTCTACTAGTTCTCAAGTCCAAATACCTAGCTCTCAATCTGAACAAGACTTAGAACCAAGACGGAGTAAAAGGAATAGGATTGAGAAAAATTTAGGAGAAGGATTCTTCACTTTTTTGATAGAGGGTGATCCCTCAACTTATGAAGAAGCAATGTCGTCTCCTGATGCTCCCTTCTGGAAAGAAGCCATTAACAATGAATATAACTCCATCATGGAGAACAACACTTGGTTTCTAACAGATCTACCTTTAGGCAATAAACCAATAGGCTGTAAGTGGATTTTCAAGAAGAAACTCAGAGCCGATGGTACTATAGAGAAATACAAAGCTAGACTAGTTGCCAAGGGTTTTACCCAGAAGAAAGGGTTAGATTATTTTGATACCCACTCTCCTGTAGCTAGGATCACATCCATTAGAACTCTTTTGGCCTTAGCATCCATTCATGATATGCTAATCCATCAAATGGATGTAAAGACAGCATTTTTGAATGGAGATCTAGAGGAAGAACTTTATATGGACCAACCTGAAGGTTTCATTGCTAAAGGTCAAGAAAAGAAAGTCTGCAGACTAGTAAAATCCCTCTATGGCTTGAAACAAGCTCCCAAACAATGGCACAACAAATTTGACAAAGTAATTTGTGAATATGGTTTCTTCTCAAATGAGTATGACAAATGTATATACTCTAAAGGTACATGTAAAAGTTGTGTCATTTTATGCTTGTATGTAGATGACATTCTTATCCTAGGTTTATCACTGGAATTGATAAATACTACAAAGAACTATTTATCTAGCCAGTTTGATATGAAAGACCTAGGAGAAACCAACTTAATTTTGGGAATGCAAGTGACCAAAGGCAAAGAGGGTTATACTCTATCTTTAGCACATTCAACTGAAAAAATGCTAAAAAGATTTGAGTTATTTGATAAGAAACCTGTCCTTACTCCTTATGACAGCAGTATTGTACTGAAAAAGAATGAAGGACCACCTTTGGAACAACATAAATATTCACAGATGATAGGCTCCCTTATGTATATAACAAACAGGACAAGACCTGATATTGCATTTGCTATTGGGAGACTAAGCAAATATACCAGTAACCCAAATCAGTCACATTGGACTGCCTTGGATAGGGTATTTAGATATCTCAAGGGCACCCTAGATTACAAACTTCATTTTACTAGGCACCCTGATATCATAGAAGGTTATTCAGATGCAAACTGGGTAACCGACTGTCACGACCCGCACCCGAAAATTCGGGCACGAGTGCGTGGGTACGTCCAGCCTACGCCGCAGAGTCGGCGGTAGTACGCTGTCTAGGGCATAATCACAGGTAATAAATCTAGCTCATTCACAATAATTAAATAGGCAAGGAAAATAGCAGGAAAAGAATGCTAAGATTTCATAAACTGAAAGTAACAACAGATCCAGAGTTTATTACAAAACCAGAAATTAAATCGGGGACAAACCCGATTACTAAGATGAAAGGAAAACAAATAGCTAAAAGCTAACTACTCTGCAGGGGTAGTCTCTTGGGTGGGAACCGGCTCTGCAACTGTATCACCTGCTGCCTCATAGGGGCCATAATAGGTGGGGGCAAGGTTCTCATCATCGCCTAAACAACAGATCCAGTCAGGAAAGGAGCAAAGTACACAGTGCACAACAAGATTAAACTAAATATTTTATGACAATTAAATATTGGATATCATGTTGAGAAACAGCATTAGCAGAACATTATTATATCAGAGTTAGCTGTAAACAGGAATATGAGAAACAGAAATAAATGAAACAGGAAATGAAACTACAATAGCCAGCAAGAAATATAACATGACCAGAACTATCTGTGTGAACTTGTGTTTGTTTTTAGAATACATAGTTGGCATGTAGGGGTTTATAAGGCTAATCCGGCCGTCATAAACGGCTATTAGACAATTCAATCGAGATCCGGCTGATGGACAGTCGTGTACCAACAGCTATTAGACAATCCAGGGGAAAGGGTAAACTACATGCCTCCTTAGTATTCTCCCACCCGACACGAAAACAAGACCTGAACTCCAGTATTCAAGACATGAAAATCCAGTGTTCTAACACTACGTGTAATCATCCAATGATGCTAGTAGAGCAAAGAATTAATTATCACAATATATAAAGATTAACTTGAGGTGCAGGTACTTGCCTGTTGTTTGGATCTGGTTAGTTAGGTTCTTGGGGGAAATCCAGAGATGAGTCCAAAAGCTGAAATAGACATTACCATCACGCTCAGAAGATATCAAATAGCTAGAAACGCCTGTCCTTGGGTCCAATTTGGAGACAAGGGCAAAAACGGCAGTTTCGGGTCAAAACGGGGTCCGCCGTTGGGCCCGCTTTGCACCGAAAAACGTGTCCGGATCAAAGGTCTCCAAATTCACCAAACTTAGTGTCAACAGGTCAGGAACGCTGATACGAACCCAACAGAACTTCCAGATTTGGATTCCGATGAGCCGAACACAAAATCGCCCGTCGAGCGGGGCCTGTGGGGCCCACGACACGCGATTTCGTCAACGTTCTCAGAATCGAACCAAACTTGACCCACAGGACCAACGTATCGCTACGAGTCCGATGGCACAAGTTTCGTCTCGATCTGACGAGTGTACACGAAGTTAGGGCGAATTGCCAAAAAGGCGGATACGGGGCGATGTCCGCGGATACGCGTTGATTCCGGTGTGCACGCACACCCGAATCAGCTTCCACGAAAACTCACACGTCCGTATCGACGATGCGTACGTATCTGTGAAGACCGCACGCGACCAAGTCATCCCGTTTGGCGGGGCGGACTCAGTTCCGGGGTGAAACAGGGTCTGGTTTTTCCTGTTTTTGGATCGCGGTGTGCGATCACCACAGGACGCGATGCCCCGAACAGTTTATCCGGACACCGAGAGGGTCATACAGGCTTCACAACGCAATTTACGGAATTGAAAAAGGAGCTACGAGGCGAAAGTTATGAGTACCTGAACAGGGCTCGAAACCGGGGCTGAAATCGTGTCCGTGTCGTGTCCGACACGACACAGGCTGTGTCCGACACGAAGAATCCAAATTAGGGCTAGGGTTAGGGTTTCTGGAGGTTTTTCGGCCGTGGACGGCGGAGGGCGGCCGGAGAGGCGTCGGCGAGGGCGGGGGACGGTTCGCCGAGGGGCGGCGCGGCGTCCACGGGGCGGCGGTGGCTCGGGGCGGCCGGCAGCGGCGGCTGCGGCTGCTGTTCGTGCTGCTGCTGCGGTTGCGGGGTCGGCCGGAGAACGGCGCCGAGGGAGGAGGCGCTGGCGGACTCGTCGTGGGGGGTGATCGGCACGGCGAGGGCGGCGGCGCGTGGGTCGCTGGCAGCGGAGGCGAGTGGATCGAGGGGGTGGGTTTAAATAGGGGTAGGGCGGAGCCGTTGGGCGGAGGAGGCGGAGAAAAAGGGGGGTCGTGGCCGCTGGGTGCGGGCGAGGGGGCCGGCGGAGGCGCCGCGTGGCCGGGCGGTTCGGCGGCTGACCGCGTCTCGCGGGGGCGGGGCTGGTCGTGGGTTGGCGGGTCGGGTCGGGGCTAACGGGTCTGGGCAGACCCGCCCGACCCGCGGGGAAAGGCTGGGGGCTAACTGCTGGGCTGGGCTTCGGCCCACTGGGCCGGGCCGGCCCAGAAAAATTTAAATATATAATAAAACAAAATAAATAAATAAATAATAAATATAATAATAATAATAAAAACAGTAATTTAAATAATTAATTAAAAATAGTTTTTAGGCATTTAAAAATAGGTCTGAGGCCCAAAAAAATCCAGAAAAATTACCCTAAGTCCAATTTTCCATTTTACACCCAAAAATAATATTTTCACAATATTTTAATGTTGTTTATTATCAATTAAAAATTAGGTAATAATTCAAAACCCTGATTTTAATTACAGAAAATTCCCGAAAATTCCAGAAAATGGTGAAAAATCCCAATTTTAATATTTTTGAAAAAAATCAGGGGCTTACACCGACTCACATGATATAAAATCTACTACTGGATATGTATTTACTCTAGGAGGAGCTGCGATCTCCTGGAGCTCTTGTAAGCAAACTATCATAGTTAGGAGTACAATGGACTCTGAAATGATAGCTTTAGATACAACTTGCACAGAAGCTGAATGGCTTAAAAATCTTATTATGCATATACTTGTTTCTCTTAGTCCTGTTCCTGCAATTTCTATAAATTGTGATAATAAATCTGTTATTGAACTACTAAAGCATGATTATGTGAATGCTAAGATGAACAAGCACCTACAGCTGCGCTTCAAGTCAATAAAAAGCCTACTAGGCAAATATGTGGTTCTTGACTATATAAAGTCAGAAAAGAACCTTGCAGATCACTTGACGAAGGGTCTGTCTAGGACTTTGATCCTATAATCATCGAGGGGGATGGGGTTAAGCCCATAAGTTAGTCACCAGCAGTGGCAACCCAACCGAGTTTGACTGGAGATCCCAAGAAGCCGGTTCAATGGGTAGAAACAAGCTGAACTTAGGTGACTTTATGGAACACTGACTCGAGATTAAAAGTCTCATTAAAATAAAGCCCAAGCGGCTGTACATGTGTACAATGACTCCCCATCCCTATGGTGACAGTGTTCCTGTGTGATATGGTTAGGATGAGGTTAAACTCTTAATAGGTCCAAGCTGTAATGCTGGGTTGATTCATATCACCAACCATTAAGGACTTACCTATATGAGAGGTCGTGAAGGCCGCGACTATGGGACAGGGCGATCCCAGACAACTCTCATGAATGTGGAAAGTGCGCATGGCCATTTAAAAGCGTCACCCGATAGATCAAGGACCTCTAGCGTACTATGTGTGCTATTTTCTAAATCTGGTTCAAGAAGTCTGATTCAAGGCATAGTCCATCAAGCACTTCTTCAGATTAAGGCAATAGTCACTACGTGAGATTCAAGGCTGTAGTCCATCTCATCTATGCATAGTATTTTACTGCCCAGATGCTCTCTCTCTCTATTTTTACTTCACTCTTATCTCTGTTTCAGAACTTGACCTTTTGGGGGGGGATTGTTGGTTTTACTTTGCTTTCCAAAAGTTCAAATTCCTCTTCCTTTCTTTAGTCCCACATCGGATGCACCAAAGCCTTCTTGTGTACATATATTACTTTCTCTTCTTTGCTCTATTAAGTTGTTGTATGGGGAACCCCTTGGGCCACACGCGCACGCCGCCGCTGCCGCCCGGCCCGGCTCGGCTCGGTTCGGTTCGGCGCGCGTAACCGGTGCGGGTACGCGCCCACATCTGCGGGCGCCGAATGCCGATCCGATTTCCTCTTCGGGTTCGGGCTGGGACCCTAAAATCCTTTTTACTCCTCTTCTTTTTTATTTAATTTTTTGAACGTTAGGAAATTAAATTACTGAACGTTACAATGTTTCTGAACCGTTATTGTGTCCAGGTTCATTATTTATTTTGTGTAATGGCTGAATTAATAAGAGGATTAATTCAGACCGTTACATATGAGTATTATATATTCATCTGTGTTCTTTGTAAACAGAATCAGAAAAATTTGTTTACTCCAAACCTCTGCCAACACTCTGTTCAATTTTTATCGTCTCCAAGCTCTGGGCAGAGCTAAGTCCTGGTCGTTCTCTCCAAGTCGTATGCGGCAACGAGATACCGGTAGTACGGGAGTTTTACCACTAGGAGCTTCGGGAACGTCTGCACACAGATCCCGAATAAACTCTTAGGGCAGTGCTTCGTGCACGACTTCCCCAGAGGCCGGTAACATCTGTTTAATTTAATTTTTTGTATTCTGGAATTTTTCAAAAGGAAAACAACAATATTTCTAACATATATATATATATATATATATATATATATATATATATATATATATATATATATATATATATATATAAAGAAACAATTTTTGTACGATTCAACTAAGTCCCTTTACCTATTCTAGAATATACCTCTCTGATCTCATAGATAACGCATATAATTCTAGATGCGAGGTTAAGCTCAACAGAAATGGATGTGGAAAAAGTTGTCCAGAACTAGTTTGAATCGGTGAAGTGTTTAAAGGTTGTTGTGTACAGCGGAAGCAATAATGGAATACGAAAGAAAAGAAATGAGACACGAGATTTACGTGGTTCGAAGAAATAACTCCTACGTCCACGGTGGTGCAGCCAAGTATTTATTCAACAATACACAAGAGGATTATAAGGTGTTCTTCCTCACAAGTGTCTCTCTTTTCTCTCTAATTTTTGCACACATCAAACAAATAAAATATAAGCCTATTTATAGGCACAAGTAGATGAATCTAGATACATGCAAGAATGTATCACTTATGAGGATTAATTATTTCTTTGACTGAAGTTGGAGAGACATGGTTAGATTCATCAATGAACTAACAAGTTCATGCATCATCTTTAATTTGAGTCAATGTATATTTCCAACAATCTCCACCTTGACGGAATTTTTTCGTATCCTCATAACTGACTTGGCTGCAAACGGGTGCACCGACTATCCAATGTTAATCAGGTCCAAGCAATGGACCAACTTATCTCGAGTAACCACTTTCGTTAACATGTCGGGTGGATTTTCGGCAGTAGTTATCTTCAACAATCGAATATCACCTTCATTAATAATCTTTCGAATAAAGTGAAATCGAACATCAATATGCTTGGTTCGGGCATGATGAACTTGATTTTTTGATAAACAAATAGCACTTTGGCTATCACAAAATACCTCAACGTGCTTTTGAGCAATTTCCAAATCATTCACCAAACCATTCATCCAAATAGCTTCCTTAAAAGCTTCAGTGACTGCCATATATTCAGCTTCAGTAGTGGACAATGCAACTGTAGATTGAAGCGTCGAACACCAACAAACGGGTCCACCAGCCATAGTGAACACATATCCAATAGTAGATCTCCTTTTGTCAAGATCACCGCCATAGTCTGAATCAACATAACCAACCACTAATTTATCAAACTCTAGATCATTTTTTCTTTGAAATTTTAAGCCAAGATCAACAGTGCTACGAAGATATCGAAGTATCCACTTCACAGCTTGCCAATGTCCCTTTTTCGGATTGTGCATGTATTGGCTAACCATACTAACAGCATGCGAAAGGTCAGGCCGAGTGCACACCATAGCATACATCAATGATCCAACAACATTTGTATAGGAAACATTTTCCATGTATCGTCGTTCTTCATCAGAAGTCGGGCATAAAGAAGCACTTAACTTGAAATGAGGGGCGAGCGGAGTACTTACAGGTTTGGTCGAACCATGCATATCAAATTTCTCCAAAATCTTCTTCAAGTATTGAGATTGTGACAACCAAACGGTACCATTAGGATGATCCCTCTTGATCTCCATTCCAAGTATTCGTCGTGCCTCGCTTAAGTCCTTCATTTCGAACTCCTTTCTGAGTTGGGCCTTTAATTTATCTATCTCCACCTTGCTCTTGGATGAAATTAATATATCATCCACATACAAGAGCAAATAAATGTAGGAGACATCATTAAGTTTCTGAAAGTACACACAATAATCAAATTTGCTACGAGTGTACCTGTGTTCCACCATGAACTGATCAAAACGAGTATACCATTGTTGAGGAGACTGCTTAAGGCCGTACAAGGATTTCCGCAGTTTGCAAGCCCAATTTTTTTTTTCAAGAACACGAAATCCATCAGTTTGTGTCATATAAATTTCTTCATTCAAGGCTCCATGCAAGAAAGCCGTCTTGACATCAAGTTGGAAAAGCTCGAGATCAAATTGAGCTACCAACGCCAACAACACTCGAATAGACGAATGTTTCACAACAGGAGAAAAGATCTCGTTGTAGTCTATACCCTCCTTTTGAGCATATCATTTGGCTACCAATCGAGCTTTGTATTGAATTTCCTGAGTGTCATCTTTCTTTGCATATACCCATTTACATCCGATAGCTCTCTTTCCCTTAGGAAGTTGCACCAATTTCCAAGTCTGATTCTTTTTCAAAGACTTCATTTCTTCGTCCATGGCCTCCTTCCATTTCGAGATTTCTGAATCTTGAATAGCATCTTTGTAGCTATTCGGAATTCCCTCGATCACAGGGAGTACAAATTCAACCATATCATCAAATCGAGCTGGCCGTTTAATTTCTCTCCAAGGTCTATTCTTTGTAATAGACTCAGCTACCTCAGGTTCTCGAGTCTCTTCCTCGAGACATTCCTCCACCTGCACGATGTCCTCCACCTGATCGAAGTTTTTCTCATCATAAACCGGTTTATTTTGACAAGATTTCCCTACAGGAATAATCGGCTCAGGAGCAACAATGACTTTCTTAGCCTGCTTAGGAGGTTCATCGGTCTTTTTCGAAAGCATTACCGATTCGTCAAATGTCATGTCTCGGCTCTTGACGATCTTCTTTGACTCCGGACACCATAACCTGTATGCTTTAACTCCTGAACTAAAGCCCATGAAAATGACTTTCTTTGCTCGAGGGTCAAGTTTTGATTAGAAATATGGTAATAAGCAGGGCAACCAAAAATATGCAATTGATCATAATCATTAACAGGTGTACCTACCATTTTTCAAGTGGTGCTTTACCCCCGTTTGCAACAATAGGTAACCGATTCACAAGGTGAACTGCATAGTTGATTGCTTCTGCGCAAAATTCTTTTCTCAAGCCTGCCTGAGACAACATGAACCGAGTCTTTTCAACCAAAGTATGGTTCATCCTTTCGGCGACCCCATTTTGTTGTGGATTTCCCGGAACGGTGAAGTGACAAACAATTCCTTCTTCTCGACATACTTCAAGAAAAAGGATCAAACTTGTATTCTCCACCATTGTCCGATCGTAACTTCTTGATTTTCCGTCCAGTCTGATTCTCCACCATCTTCTTCCACTCAAGTAATATATCCATGGCTTCATTCTTATGGCTCATCGGGACATCCAAACTCATCTCGAGTAATCATCAATAAAGGTGACAAACCACCTTTTTCCTCCAAGCGACGCATTCTTCGTCGGACCCCAAACATCCATGTGAACATAATCAAGGATACTCTTCGTTCGGTGTATAGATGTGCCGAACTTCACCCTTCTTTGCTTGCCAAAAACATAATGTTCACAAAAGCTGATTTTACCGATTTTAGTCCCTTTAAGCACGCCTTAATTTATCAAAGTTTGAAAAGGCTTCTCACCGGTATGCCCAAGTCGCATGTGCCAAAGTTTTGAAGCATCGGATTCCTTGGAATATGTCGTAGCTGCATGTCCGACAATTGTGCTACCCTTAAGGAAGTATAGATTTTATTTTCGGGTCCCTTTGATCGTCACCAATGTGCCTTTAGCGACTTTGAGAGTTCCATCAACCATGGTGATCCAATAGCCTTTCGATTCCAAGGCTCCAAGCGAGATGAGATTCATTTTTAATCCAGGAACATAACGAACATCTCCAAGTTTTCGAATTGCTCCATCAAACATCTTTAACTGAACCGAGCCAATGCCCTCGATTTTGTAAGTATTGTCGTTGCCCATGTAGACGACACCACCATCGATCTTCTTGAAATCCAAAAACATTTCCTTGTTGGGGCACATGTGATAGGTACACCCCGAATCAAGGATCCACTCATCAAGGTTACTGACCTAAAGTGACACGGTCAAAGCCTCGTCTGTATCACTTTCATCTTTCTGGACCACATTTGCCTTGGACTCCTTCTTCTTCATGTTCGGACAGTCCTTCTTCCAATGTCCCTTTTGGTGGCAGTAGGCACATTCATTTTTATCAATCCTTTTGCGGTCAAATTTTCCCCTCGACTTCGATCGAGACTTCCCTCTACCATCATTTTTCCGAGAGGAAGTCCTGCCTCTAACAGTGAGAGCATCCGAGCTAGAATCTCGCTGAACTTGTTTGTCCTTCTTCCGTACCTCGTTATTCATCAAAGAATTACGAACATTATTAAATTTTATCTCAGATTTACCATGCAACAAGGTAGTTGTCAAATGTTCGTAAGACTCGGGTAAGAAATTTAACAATAACAAGGCTTTATCTTCATCAGAGATTTCAACATCGAGATTCAACAAATCAGTGATAATTTTATTGAAACTATCAAGATGCTCAACCATGGTCGTACCTTTACAATAGTCGAAGCAGAAGAGTTTCTTCTTCAAGTGAGGTTTATTTTCCACGCTCTTTTGCATGCATTTGGCTTCGAGTTTATCCCAAAGATCTTTTGGTGAGGTCTCCTTCATGAACGGATATTTTTGGTCCGTTCCAAGACACGATCGAATGATCCCTCAAGCTTGTCGATTAAGCTTTTTCCATGTCGAGTCAGATACATCATCGGGCTTCTCCTCGAGTGTGAGATCCAAATCTTGCAATACCAAAAGATCGAGTACTTCACCTTGCCAAATATCGAAGTTGTTTGTCCCGTCAAATTTTGAGACATCAAAACTCCAAGTCGACACCTTAGGTCGATGCAAGTTACTCGAAGACTCTCCAGTTGTCTTTTTATCTTCAGTATTCCAATGAATTTCTTTCACCAAGTGTATTAGACAAACACAACTACAATCTTAGAATGAAATTCCAAGCACAAATCAATGCCCCAAGATATACAAAATCATGGAGCTCTGATACCAATTATTGTGCACAACGGAAGCAATAATGGAATACGAAAGAAAAGAAATGAGACACGAGATTTACGTGGTTCGGAGAAATAACTCCTACGTCCACGGTGGTGCAACCAAGTATTTATTCAACAATACACAAGAGGATTACAAGGTGTTCTTTCTCACAAGTATCTCTCTTTTCTCTCTAATTTTTGCACACATCAAACAAATGAAATACAAGCCTATTTATAGGCACAAGTAGATGAATCTAGATACATGCAAGAATGTATCACACTTATGAGGATTAATTATTTTTTTGATTGAAGTTGGAGAGACATGAATAGATTTATCAATGAACTAACAAGTTCATGCATCATCTTTAATTTGAGTCAATATATATTTCCAACAAAGGTTACCAACGATAGATTTTGAAGATTGAATTTTGTATTATTATAAAATCATTCGAAAGATGATATCAAGATTGTCTTCGTCATGTCAAATCCTATTGTTGCCATTGATGCAATTTTGACTGTAATTCGCTTGGTAATTGTACAATTGTAGAAGAATGTCGTTCCATATTAGCTACATTGAAATAACAAAAAATTAATTACTTTGTTTAGATCATACTAATTTCCAATCACCCAATGCCTTCAAAATTTTAGGATGTATCCAACAATTATACATAGTTTTCAAGCCAAATGTATTAGCTGTTCGTTGGCTCGCTCCGGCGGTGCAACCGTTGTGCACGCGCGGCAAAACATGACGGTGCCGTCAGAGCGAGCCCCCCCTCCCCCCCTCTTGCTTGGTCTCCCCTCCTTTTGCTCCGCCGGCTGCTCCTCCTCCCCTAGAGCGAGCCCTCGTCCGCCCCCCCCCTCCCCCCCCCCCTTCTCCGCCGCCAATGACACAAACCTCCTTCCTGCTGCTCCTTCATTCTGCTTCGTCGGACTTGGCCACGCACGGACACAACGGGTGCACGCGACACGTGCCAAATAACAGGTTGTCTTGGATTTGACAATAAGAGTTGAACAAGTACAATCACCGTTCTTAATATCTTACTCTCTACGATAATAAAGTTTATCAGCTCTTGCTACATGGAAAAGTAATAATTATATTTATTTTTCTTCCTTTAACAAAAGTAATAATTATATTTATTTTTCTTCCTTTAACAAAAATTAATATATATGTACGTGCATTGTACGCATTTTAACTGTCTATCAATTTATTTATTTTTGTAATTGGAAAACAAAAGTCACCATAAGAGCAAACTATATTTTATATATATATGTAATTATCTAACTTATATTTGTATAGATAGAATAAACTTAATAAATAATTTTAATTAGTAAAATTATATAAGGACATATTTAGAGAGAAAAATTACAGTGAAGACAACTTATAGTAGTATAGATAGAATAAACAACAAATTTTATATAGAGGAAATAAATTTGAGCAATTTGTACAGAAAGTAAAAAATTAACAAATTTACAAACCAAGGGAGAGCCAAAACTCGAACCTCTCATATTTATATTATCTTAAAAATTTAAACGAAATGTTCTATGAAATATATATACATGTATGTCTTTATAATATCAAAATACATGAGAATTTTTTGTTAGCTGATGAAATAATAACATCATGATTTGGAGGTTGTGGGTTCGAATTGTATGAAAATCTCTCCATATTCTGATATTATTTTATCAACTAACCAGAAATATGTATAAGACCTTGTATTTATTTTAAAAAATTTAAATAAATAAATAAATAAATGCGAGAATACTCCAAAATTTGGAGTTTGACATCATTTGCTCTGTCGTCTCACTTCTTTAAGTTTTGAGCGCCATTTGCAATGGCAAGCCGTCCCTTGGTTTGTAAATTTGTTACCAATTATAGACGTCAATTAATTAAAATGTAATTTAACTAGTAGAACTTAAAAACTCATAGCAAATATTGGACACTTCAACTTAGAAATAGAAAATCTCCATGACAAACTTCAAACAACTGCGTCAAATCATCAATTAGAATGGAAATCCTTGGAAACATTAGCTCAATTATTATGACAATTCTAAACTTTCTTCTTAGAGCAAACTTATTAATAATACTTAGTCCGAGATGGTTGATAGTTCACTAAACATTCTTAGTCTCAAACAATTAAGGTGCATATCCTCCTCCTCCTCCGCCGCCGCCACTCCCGCCACCGCCTCCTCCTCCTCCGGCACCTTCTCCACCTCCACTACCATACCCACCGCCGGCGCCAGTTCCGTACCCACCGCCATGCTCCCCACCAGCAGCGTAACCGCCACCACCACCTCCGCCGCTACCACCACCTCCTCCTCCTCCTCCGTGCTCTCCTACTCCTGCACCGTAGCCTCCACCGCTACCGGTGCCGCCACCGCCTGCATATCCACCACCATGTGCCCCTCCGGTACCGTAGCCTCCACCGCCTCCGCTCCCACCGCCGCCGCCGTAGCCAATACCGTGATCTCCGCCTGCACCGTAACCAGAACCACCGCCATTGCCGCCGCCGCCGCCAGTGCCGTGCTCTACACCAGAGCCGTAGCCACCTCCTCCGTACCCGCCGCCCTCTCCACTACCAAACCCTCCTCCATGCTCTCCTCCCACAGCATAACCACCACCTGAGCCTGAGCCTGAGCCGCCGCCGCCGCCTCCACCGTAACCAACTCCATGCTCTCCTCCCGCTCCATAACCGCCACCTTCACCTCCGCCACCGCCACTGCCAATGCCATAGCCTGCGCCATGATCACCTACAACGCCACCGTAACCGCCACCAGAGCCGCCGCCGCCGCCATATCCACCGGAGGCCCCGCCGCTGCCGGCACCATAGCCACTGCCAGTGCCGTGGCCGGCGCCGTAGGGAGATGCCTCAAGAGGGAGGAGGGTTCTAGCAGCTGCAGTACCACATATGGCAGCACTAGCTAGCAGTAACCCTAGGAGTGCAACAACGCCAACAAATTTAGTAGTGATCATGGTGTGGGTGTGTTTGGAACGAAAGAGCGAGCGAGTACATATTTATAGGGGTTGTGGGGAGAGAGAGAGTTGTTGTGGGGGTGGGGAGCACAGCACATGGGTTAGGGGAATATTAATGGAACGAGTCTTCTCCTACTCTCTGCTGTTACAATCATCATATTGGGATCCTTCTTCTCTTCTCTCGATCTTCTCTTTGGTTAATTTCTGCTCTTTCACTGTATGCCACTTTCCTCTGCTGCATGTTACCCATCGTTTTCTTATGGGCATCTGCTCATGTCACTGAGATCCATGATCTGTGTTGCAACATGAGTTGTTCACACGGCAACAGAGAGAGAGAGAGAGAGAGAGAGAGAGAGTTGCATTCTCACATTATACTTCTCAAGTATAATCAGCCTAATTCTAATCAGATCCAATGTTGGCAAATTATTGTGTGTCAACCACAATGTCTTGTTCTATCGTCCTGCTCCACCTTGGGTATGTCGGACCCACCTTTGAAGCCAATATGTGCAATTACCTCCAATATTAGGTATGATCCACGCCTTTCAGACTATCTTATGGAGGATACTCCTAACTCCATCTTAAGAAGAGGGTCCGTATAATCAGTCCGATTATACGCATGAACGTTCAGCACAATCTGTCTCGAACCAATTAAAGTCGTCCAAACCAATCCATAGTTAGACCTATTAGTTGCAAATGGGTCTTCAAGGTCAAGTATCGACCTGATGGGTCCATTGAGCGACGCAAGGCTCGCCTTGTTGTCCGAGATTGTTACTCAGAAGCATGAGATTAACTATGATGAGACATTTACCCCAGTTAATCAGATGGCCACAGTTCGTACAATACTAGTTGTTGTTGTCGCTCGTCAGTAACCACTCTATCAGATAGACGTTAAGAATGATTTTCTTCACGGTTCTTTATCCGATGTTACTATATGGAACCCCCTTTAGAACTCCGTCGAGACATGTTTGTCGTCTTTGTCGTGCTATCTATGGTCTCAAACAAGCTCTTCTTGAGAAGATAGTCCTAATCCGATTATACGTATTGGGAACGACGGTGTGATCCGAACAGAAATTGGTCAGTGGGGTATGATATTGGATTTGACCCCTTAATTTTTTTTTTTTATATAAGATTTAAAATAATCCAATTATCTACACCACATAATTCTTTTTCTAGTCAATGTGGGACTAAATTATGAACCCCATTATCATCCTCTTTCGAACGTTCAACTGGACCGAAAAAGAAATACGATCTACCAATCTTTTTGGTCCCTCTCGGCACCACTAAATCAAAAACACACCTTTGAGCCTTTTCCCCTGTTCATTTCAAACATGGCAGTGGATCACAGTGGTTGGAGGTCACAGGGCTGCACTCCGAACAGACCCACATGCTTATGGACCCATATCGAGATGAAGGTTTCCTATTTAAACCACCACGCCGACCCACTTACAGACACTCTCTCTTCTTCTAGATATGGTGGTACCTATTGGTGGGCTTTTGGAGTAGAAAAACGAAGGCACTAGCAATTATTAGCCTGTGCACCAAATATTTGCTCGCCATGCATGCACACACAATGGACATGCATTCTAGCATTCAGAAAAAAGAACATGAATTCATGAACACATCAACTATTGCATGGTAAGGCTTCTCCCAGGCCTTGTCGTAATATCATACATATATCAACCTCCTCAGTCCATCCTATGGTAATTTAATTTTTGAAACTAAGGTAATCCTGGACCTTGTCATCTTGATCTTGACTTTTTTTTTTAATCGTTGCAGAACTCCGCATACATGGACCATTGATCATAGTGTGATCATAGATGAGAGTACTGAATGTAAATGAACTCATTGCAACCTCAGTCGCAGCCTTGCAGCAAGTGAAAAAAAAACTTCATTGAGAGTGCCAACTGTTGAAAAAATTTCTCAAGAATACAAATTAGAAGATGTAAAATTAAAGACAGAAAAAATGTAGAGGATTCGAGACACGTTATACGCTGTCCTTAGAATAGAAATTCGTCCCCACGAACACTGCAGCGGGTTCCTGGTGATCTATCCACTGCACCGTGCACCTGGTAGCGAATTCCACGAACGATCACAGCCTTGTCCGAAGAAGAGAGATTGGACGAAGGAATTTAGGTTCTGGTGGTTTTTCTTTTCTTTTCCGTCTCTGTACGATTTTTCTTTTCGTTCCGAACAGAGAGCGAGCGAGAGAGAGAAGAGAAAAATCTATTCTGGTTCTAAGATCTCAGAATCGTGTCATGGATATATCTCTCACGTAACCTTTCTCACTCTTTCCGTAACGGGATTATGTAAGAACGGTTCCGCGGAAGACCAGCAACTCACCAGACCAAACCAACGGAAATAAAAAATAAAAATAAAATAAGTTGTGAAATTACCTTTGTACCCATGTCCGTTTCGCGGCGCGACTAATAAACGTTTTTTATTCTGCTTATTAAAAATGTGCATTAAATCACGCGACTAATAAACGCGTAAAAACGTGTAATAAATGCTAAGTGCGCGACTAATAAACGCGCATTAAATCGTGCACCCGCTCGCGGATTGGATGAGATCTAATCCATCCCCCACAAAACCCACTTACACACTAATAGGGATAAAGCAATATATGGAAAGGATAATGACTTCTACTTTTTCAAGGGAGACTAAAAAAAAAAAGTTACCTTTATTGAATCAGATGTGTTGTTTTCAAAATAAAGCCAAAATAACTCTAATACCAACTGCCAACAAAAATGTATTCTTGAACTTCCTTGTCTTTAGCATATAGAATCATCCAAGGTGTTATAACTAATTGAATATTTACTTATGTCATGGTTTGTCTGTAGTGTACCGGCAGTAAATTAGGAAAACCTACTATCAAAAGAGAAAAAGAAATAATAGTAACAGTAATAGTAATAGTAAAAAAATCAGGCAAACCAACCTGTGGGATGTGGCATAAGCATTTCCATAGCATCTATCTTCATGCTTAAGCATGCACATGCAAATGGTTCTGCTCCAGTATCTCAACTAACTAGAATGCATAGTTGTTAGGCACCAAGAATTAATCCATGCTATATGGAAATGCCATTCCTTTCCTTTTGATCATTTGCCAACTCTAGTTATAATGGCGGTCCTCCTCACAATCATTTACACTACAGGAAAAACAATTGATCGATCATATGTAGATGTCATAAAGAACAATAGTTGATACTATATATATATATAGAGAGAGAGAGAAAAAAAAAAGGAATATGAGTCATATATTCATATTTCTACATGAATCAATGTAAATATGGACCAATAGAAATGAGTGTACTAGTACACATGGGATTGACTCATATACCGTTTATATATATATATATATATATATATATATATATATATATGAATGGCTCATGTACCTCATATTACTATATATGACTCACCGTTTATCCATATATAGGAATATGAGCCAATAGAAATGTAGTGTAATAGTGCACATGGAATGTAAGAATATATTTCTATTGGTCCATATGTACATGACTCATATAGAAATATGAGTCTATGGCACATGTCTTGTTTATATATATATATATATATATATATATATATTTCATGCGGATGAAAGTGACAAGGTTAATAGAACTTTGCTGTCGAATGGTGCTTACCAAAACCAATGGAGATTGATGAAGCAAGACCAAGAACATGGATTAATTCATCTTTCCCACCATTTTCCCTTCAAAAAAATGGAATGAAAAAAAAAAATCATGAAAGCAAGCTCTCACACAAAAGAATGAACATGCTCAGTAATTCAAATTCATGATCAAATGATCTTTTCTTTTGGGAAATTAAAAAAACTTCCACATAATCTTCCTATTGAAAATCAACCGTTATGCTAAAGAAATGCCATTGTAGAGATCCATTCAAGTTATTGCATCGATCACAGGGTGTCACGATGTTGTAATTAATGATATGCATCGTTCCAGTTATTTTGAATAGTTAGTCAATTATACATTAACCTGGATCAAAATTCTTGCACTAGCTACTACTCAATGATTACAGCATCCATAATTAATTTAATAAACTCTGTGACAGGTGCCATACACATAATACTTCTAAGGACGGATCTATGGTTCTCTGTTCCACAAAACCAAACTAATTATCTCATTAATTCCACATGAAGTTGCTGCGATTGCTAAATTCTCTCTCGATCTCCACCAAGAGAGATTACGATGATGCCTGGTGTGAATGAAGATTTAGGTTGCGGAAGAACGTGTAGTGTAGGACAGAAGAAGCGCATTACACACTAACACTAGCAAATGCTTGGCCATATCTATATATATATTCCTTCCCATGTGCATTGTGCACTCAACCACTCCCATGCACCAAAAAATGTCCGAATTCCAAACCCTATATATACCTCCATTGCCCCAATCCTCTAATGAAACACACAAACATAAGCTCCCTTCATGGTCATGATGGCTACTACTACCACCACCAGAGTTGTCAATGTTGCTCTCTTAGTTTTCTTAGGGGTAACCCTATGCTCGGCTGCTAGAACTCTCTACGGTCTTGATGTAGGGGCCCATGGCGGGGGCGGGGGTGGTGGATCAGGGTATGGTGCTGGTGGGGGCACGGGAGAGGGTGGTGGATATGGTGCAGGTGGAGGGCATGGCGGGGGCGGGGGTGGGGGCAGTGGTGGTGGTTCTGGAGGTGGCGCAGCAGGAGGGGCCGGGTACGGTGCTGGTGGGGGCTCGGGAGAGGGTGGTGGATATGGTGCAGGTGGAGGGCATGGCGGGGGCGGGGGTGGGGGCAGTGGTGGTGGTTCTGGAGGTGGCGCAGCAGGAGGGGCCGGGTACGGTGCTGGTGGGGGCGCTGGAGAGGGTGGTGGATATGGTACAGGGGGAGAGCACGGAGGAGGACATGGAGGCGGTGGCGGGAGTGGCGGAGGAGGTGGTTCTGCAGGCGCAGCCGGAGGCTATGGGAGTGGCAGCAGGGAAGGTGGTGGTGCCGGGTTCGGAGGGGCGGCAGGAGGAGGAGGCCACGGTGGCGGCGGAGGAAGTGGTGGGGGTGGCGGAGCGGTTGAAGGGTCCGGAGGAGGTCATGGTGGTGAGAGTAGTGGGGGGTATGCTCCATGAGAAATTAACAACTACATCAAGACATAATGCTTGCTATCTTATACGAATTATGCAGTAAGCAGTAATAATCTTGTTTACTAATAAAATATTTCTCTGTGTACTAAAATGTCAGTAAGAAAAAATGTGCTTAATTATCTGGCTTGATGTTAAAGAATCTTTAATCGCATGAATACCTAATGAATCTTTGTAATATTTGGAATGATATCAGTTGCCATTATATATTAACTTGAAGGTATATATATATATTAATGATGTTTATTTCTAGAAAGCCATTATATATTTACCACCTCTGAACATGCCCGAGCGCTCCAAGTTTACATTTTAAAACAACGTGGCTTGGAATTGACCCTCATCAGAAGCCAACTTTTCCAAAATCCCCCAATTTAGTGTTACTTCAGAAGAAATCATCTTTGTTTCCATTTCTTTTGCATGAGAACACTCCCTGGCTAAACAATCCCAATATTTGCATTCCCCTTCTTCAGTCCCTCAGAAATTATTTCATCAAAAATACCAGAGAAGAGAACTATGTCATTCTTCCCAATTGATCAAGATGATATATGTAACAACATTATGATTTCGTGCTCCTAAGAGAACCTGGTCCAAAAAACTTGTAATGCTTCATCAGTCAATATGTGTTTGACCCAAAAAAAAAAAATCCAAATACTGACAGACCGTGAACTTGGGAGGACGTTCCTTCTTCACAGGAACCATCAAGTAATGTTTAAATGTCACATCATCGAAATGGAACCATCAGACATTCTTTCCATTTTCCCAATTTGCAGGAGCCAGGAAATAAAGAGTTAAAGAGCATCTCATAACATGCTATAGGTAAAAATGTCAGGATATGGCCCTTGCACTTTTAGTTCTCACTATAATAGCTCACCAGTAAAATCTGGAGAAATACCTCAATCAACCACCTGCTTGAAACTTCCAAATCTCATGGCTTCCTGTCAATGACCTAGAACATAACACTGATGGATCCCTCTCCAGAAGATGTCGACGACAATTTTTCAAGTGAAAGAACGGTTCACGGGCGCATATTCCACATAGAAACCTCAAATTGAAGAGGCGAAAATCACCACTTTAGCAATCCAACCAAGTTTTAGAGTATGGATGTTATGTATTGAATGAAACCAGGATGGACCTAACCTGTTCAGCCACAATAAATGACATAGTGGCATAGATGATATACTGGGAAGAGCATACTGAATGAGTATACAAAGGCTTTCCGCTTTCAGTACACCATTTGTTCGAATGCATACCTTCAATCCAAAGCATTCCAAATTGACGCCGTTTTTCCACTTTAGTTCTAATCTCCGATGATGACAGAACTGGCTCCTGACTCCACTATAATCAGAACAACAAAGGAGAAAAGATTGTGCCTCTGATGAGAATCATACGAAAATAAAATTGAAGGCAAGGTATAATATAGATGTAATAAAGCAAACTTATCATAATTTGGTTATTGATGTTGTTAGTCCCGAATCTGAGTTGAAGTCGAGATCAGGAGTTCACACAAGAGTTCTCTTTCTGATATCTCTCGATCCAACAAGAAATTATATATAGGATCTGATTACAACTTGAAACAAGATAACAAAAGAATCAGAGAAAACTATCTTCTCGTTCTTCCTTGCAATCGCAGTTGCAAACAGACAGAACAGAGTTTACAACTTGCAAAAGAGAAGAGGAAGAAGAAGAATAAGCTCTGCTTGCTGGGATGATGAAGATCACCGTTGTTCAAAACAAGATTCGCCCCACACGGTCTGCTCCCAGTGCTTGGACTTGCACGAACTTCCTGTACTGCAATAGCGGCTGCTGGCACTCTCTTCGTCTCCTTTATTTCGAAGTAAGTCCTCAATGTAGGCAAGAAGAGAGTATTTATAGAGTCTCGCCGTCCATTAGTTACAAAAAGATTTGAATGAATTTAATTCATATCCCACAAGATTGGAATGAATTAAATTTAAATCTCATATAATTAATTTGAATTAAATTCAAATTCCACATGAATAAATATAAATCCTACATGATTGGAATGAATTAAATTCAAATCCCATAAATATCGAATTTAAATTAATGACTCAATCTTTTCATAACTGATTAAATCTATCTGATAGCAGCGGACCCGCATGCAACCGCCAATGCGGCTGCTCATGCCGTAGCGTATGCGGCCGCGCAAGCAACAGCGCATGCGGCCGCCCATGCGACCGCTCATGCACCCCGCTCATGCATCCAACTCATGCGGCCGGCTCATGCGTCCAGCTCATGCGGGCCGCTCATGAGTCCAGCTCATACGGCTGGTGCATGCAACTCGCGCATAACCGAGCGCATTAAATGCGCACAATCGCCATGCACCGATGCTGATGTGCTAAGTGCAAAGTGCGCTAACAAAGCGCCACTTTAAGCCCTTGAGCCCGAGTCCGAGTCCGAGACCGAGTCTGAGTCGCTAAGCCCCTTTGAGGCTTAGCTCCTATGGAATAAATTCCAAAAAAATGACAAAAATCATAAATTCTTTCATTAAGAGTTAATCATTCTTCATCCTAATAAATTAAATACCCCAACATGGCACCCATGTGCCTCACCACACCCCATGTGCACACCTCAACACAATCAAAGCATTATATTGAGATACCCTCTTGGTGGTGTAGACAATATGGGACTATCTTATATAGTCCAAAGGCAAAAACACCGGCAATCCCCCACATATCTCAATATATGGGTTGAACGTTCCTTATAGTGACTTTCCATCATGCATTAGAATATATGTCGCTTCGACTTGAATCTTCCTGCATGGGTCAAAATAACAGTATGATACAAGAATGGACTAAGCCTTGAATTCTGCACCAAAGTTATAATTTTTCTCACTCACACGATGACATCAACAGTGCTTCCGGTTGCACATTGAAGGCCCTGTGCATGCATGGTTTTGGTGTATGTATTTTGGTTGTCTACATTTTTTTTTTCAAGATATGGCATGTATCTCTTTCCATACACTATAGGTGAGTTCTTAAAGAGTCGTTGGCATGAAGCATTGTGCTTCCTTGCGGTGCTACGCCGCTATGACATGGCCTTCTTCCAAGGTTCACTCCCTCATGTGGTGTCATCCACTATAACATGAGGTTCACTCCCTCTTTGTAGTGCCAAACTACCCAACACTAAGCCTTGCGCTTCCTAAGCTTGCGGTGTTACATCGCTGTAACATGACTTTCCGTCGAGGATTTATATCTTTTACCTTTGTGGTGTCACACCACTATAACATGAGGTCATCGACCTCTTTCTAGTGTTGCCTACAACTCTTTATTCTACAGTATTAGGCCACCTGCCTATCCGCGGTGCTACGCCGCTGTGACATGACTTAATCCCGAGGATTTATATCTTTTACCTCTGTGGTGTCACACCATTGTAGCATAGGATACAAGTCCCTTGTAGTGCTGAAACTACGCGCTTCATGTAAAGCACACCGGGCATTCACTCTATCCGATAACTCATTAAGGCGTCAAAGTTGTCTTTCTACAGAAAATTGTTCTTCATAAATGTAAACCCCCTGATTTTTCAGGATTTTTAAAAAAAATGGATTTTTTTACAATTTTTCTGGAATTTCTCTGATTTAAATCAAGGTATTTTGATTATTATATGATATTAAAAAATATTAAAATATTATAAAAATAATATTTTATGGTGTAAAATGAAAAATTAGACATAGGGTAATTTTTCGGAAATTTATTGGACCCCGGAAGCATTTTTAAAGCCCTAAAAACTATTGTATATTTAAACCTAATTAAATTCTGACTTAACCCGGTTCACTTGAACCAAACCAAACCACTGTTGAACCCAACCGAACCAACCCAGCCTTAACGGGTTGGGTCAGATCCGAATCGAACCCGACCTGGACCCGTTAACCCTAAACCCGAAATTCTTTTCCCCTTCCCCGACCCCTCTCCTTCCGGCGACGGTTCCCGCCTTCGTGGCCGCCGGCGACGCTTCCCCTTCCTCTCCCGCCAACGCCCAGCCGCCTCCCTTCCTCTCCCCTTGAACCGCCGACCGATCTCCTCCCCTTTCCCCTCTATATAAACCCTACTCCGGCCACCGAGTTTTTCCCTTTCCCCCTTCTTCTCCGGCTAGCTCCCTCCGCCTCCGGCCATCCTCCTCCGTCCGCTGCCGCCCCGAGCAACCGAGCCACCTCACACCACCCTAGGCCCAGCCCTCCAGCAGCTCCACCCAGCCGCCTGACTCCGGCCCGCAGCAGCAGCCGAGCCCTAGCCCGCTGCCCCGCCTCTGCCGGCCGCCTGAGCCGCCATCGGCGCCGCCCGACCTCGCCGCTGCCGCATCCGAGCCGCCTTCCTCCGGTCAGTACCTCAGCCAGCCACCCCGAGCCCGGCGAGTCTCTGGACGCAAAAACCGGACACATCCAGGACACAGATCATGTGTCGAAATCGACAAGCGGACACGTGCAACCCTGTTTCGTGAAGCCCTGTTCAGGTAACCCATTCTCTCTCCTCGCTGCCCCATTTTCTGTTTTGTCAGTTATGACGCGTAGACTGCGTAACCCTCTCGATGCCCGTGCAACCCGCTCGGAGTGTCGCGTCCTGTGGTGATCGCGAACCGCGATCCAAAAACAAAAAAAATAATGCCCTGTTTCACCCCGGAACTGAGTACGCCCCGCCAAACGGGACGACTTGGTCGCGCGCGGTCTTCACCGAAACGTGAGCGTCGTTGATATGGACGTGCGAGATTTCGCAGAAGTTGATTTGGATGTGCGTGCACACCGAAATCAACGCGTATCCGCCGACAACGTCCCGTATCTGCCTTTTCTGGATCTCGCTGTAACTTGGTGTACACACGTCGGATCGAGACGAAACTTGTGCCATCGGACTCGTAGCAATACGCTGGTCCTGTGACCCAAGTTTGGTTCAATTCTGAGAACGTTGACAAAATTGCGTGTCGTGGGCCCCACGGCTCCACTTGACGGGCGATTTTGTGATCGGCTCATCGGAATCCAATTCTGGAAGTTTCGTTGGGTTCGTATCAATGTTCTGGACCTGTTGACACTAAGTTTAACAGATTTGGAGACCTTTGGTTCTGACACATTTTTCGGTGCAAAGCGGTCCACATGTGGACCCTGCCTTGACCCGAAACTATCATTTTTGCCCTTGTGTCCAAATTGGACTCAAGGACAGACATTTCTAGCTATTTGATATTTTCTGAACTTGATGGTGATGTCTATTTCAGCAACCGGAGGAGTCCCAACAAACCCCGCTGAGGCCAGAGCTACAGTTGGAGTCAGAACCCCAGGCAAGTGTACCTTGCCAAATCCTGCAGTTCTTGCTACATATTTCTTTGACTTATTTATATATTATTTATTATACATGCTTGATCTAGGACCGTGTGACTTTACTTAGCGTCCGATTAATAGTCGGGTGCCAACTCCGTACGCGGAATTGTGTAACGTCACTTAGACATGGACATCGAGATCCTATACTTCTCGTGCTTGCATTATCAAGTACGTTATACCCAGGACACCTGACACTATTCATGATACAAAATCGTCCTGAGATATTCATGGTGATTCTGTATAGGTTACAGGTTTCATGACATATTCTTTTGCTTAGATATTTATGACTTGATGCATTAGTTATGATCCTACGTGGCATGGACATGAGACGTTGTGAACATGAGACGTATTATTACATTGGGTGGGGAGAGACACACAAACTACATGTTGATTATATATTATGCCGGCGTCTTAGTCTCTCTCCGAGCTAGACAACCACATGATATCACTGCTACCGGCTCCCCGACACAGAGCTTGTAGTGGTCTCAGCCTGAGTTCTAGTGCTGCTCTCATCTTGCATTTCACTTAGCTGGTTATATATTTATCCTATTATTTTATTTATTTGCTGTACTGCATTTATTTTGGCATGAGTTATTTTGTACCTTGCTATGTCCCCTGAGGACCTGGATCCAGATTATGTCCCCAGGATTAGCAGACGAGATCTACCCGAGGTATACAGGAACAGGAGTATTAGCAGGAGTAGGAGCAGACACTGGAGCAGTACCAGATCCGGTAGACGAGTGAACTCTGCGGGTATCTTCTGAGTATATACTGTTTCCATACTCAGTATTGTTGTTGATATCTTTATTCTTGTATCTTGACAGTTGTATCGGACTTATATCGGGCTTGTTCCCCGATTTAATTACTTGTGATTTGATGATGATATTGTTTCCTTTTTGTTGTTATTGATATATTCATTCTATGGATGAGATTAGTATAGTAAACCCTGATTGTTGTAATACAGCTTAAGTACATCCTGATGGGTCCATTAAATTGGGTTTGCCCATCAGTGTGTGCTGCTGGCCAATGCCACGTGGCTAGTCCCTCGATATTTTGGGACTGGGGCGTGACAATAAAGAACAAGAAGTAGACAACAGTGGTTCTGGGTTCGTAATGCCTCAATGTCTCAAAGGACTACCCACTGTTCCTGATATTCTCTAGCCAATGGTCATTCTTTGAACCAAAAGCTAGATGCCTAGTAGATTTCTCTTTGAACTAATAGCATAAAAATTTATGGTAGAATTACATAGACACAATATCAGAATATCTTCAAGCCCATTTTGGTTATTGTGTCCAAACCAGCTGGCGCTTGAGACCCTTGGTGAACGGGTCTGCCAGGTTCTCCTGACTCTGAACATCAATTACGGCAATGACTACAGTCTTTATCAGATCATTCACTTCCCTGTGCCTCAACCACACGGTCCTCTTCTTACCATAGGGTTAGTTCGGTAATTAATAATTATTATTTTTTATTTAATATTTATTCGATAATTTAATTGAACTTTGAAAATCAACCACCATGGTTTTAAGATCTTGAGTGCAACACCAGCATTTTTCTTCCAACCAACCTAGCATGTTCGACTTAGACAAGTCAAATTAGGCTTCTGTCATGACTGTCACTCACAAATTCGTAATTCCATACCTTGTTTTGGTCGCACAACTTTTGTGACACAATTACGAGAAAACGATGATTAATTAACCCTTTTGTCGTGGCGTACGATTTTAAAATACCACCCCAACCCATTGGTTCCAACCAAATCCATACTACGAGCCTAACTGGTCCTATTACGCACATGACACTCGAGTTGCGTTATCCGAACCCCCTGCATGCTCCCAATATAATATTAAGTAGAAAATAAAATTTATAAATTTATTTAACTAATTTAATATTTATTCATAATTAGTAAATATTATTGGAATTGATTTAAATTTAGTTTTAAATTATTTGTTGGAGGAAATATAATTTTTTTAGAATTTTTTCAATTGCCTAACTTTTTTTAGAATTTTTTATATATTAATATTGAATAAATAAAACAAAAGAACATGAAAAGAAATAAAATAAACCTTACCCGCTAACCTAACTAAACCCGAAACCCAAACCCACTAACCTAACTAAAAACCTAACCTAACCCGTGTAAGTCCCCCCCGTTACATATATGTATTTATAGCATATAACTATAACTAAAACCCTAACCCTAAACCACACTACCTCCACCATCACCCACGCCTCCACCCAGGCGACCACCCCGACCGTCCGCAGCATCGCCCACATCGTCGCCCGCAGCGTCGCCGCGCACGAGCAGCAGCAGCAGCAGCAGCCGTGTGGCTTCCTTCGTAAGGAGGTTCCACCCTCCTCGCTAGTCCATTTTGCGTTCCATCTTCACTGGTATGTTCACAACATAACCCTCTAGGATTCTCTTCAAGTGAAACAAATTTAGGCACCCGGATTTGATCAAAAAATCGACCAAAAGTTGGCCGAAAAACTGTTCAAAAATAGTTCAGAAATTCAATCCAAGTACCCTTGTTCATATCTAATTTTCTACCAACTCATTAATTATTTTCAAAATATAATTAAAAGAACTTATTCACAATATAATCAAAAAAATTACTGTTCTTTTAGTTTTTATTAGTTTGCTTTATTGGTTAAATTATTATGATTCTAAAACGACCAAAAACTTATTTTTAAAGAACCAAAAAAATTCCGATATGGGGTGCGTCCCGCCAAACGAGACTGCATCGTCGTGTGTGAATTACACCAAATAGTGCATAACATGAACGCAGACGTGTGAGCTTTCGCAAAACTTGATTTGGACGTGTGTGCATGCCGAAATCAACGCGTATACGCCAAAAAATACTATATCGACCTATTCCGACACCTCATCATAACTTTGTGTGTACTCGTCAATTCATAATTAAACTTATTTCATTGGATTCTCAGCGTTATGCTGGTCCTGTGACCCAAGTTTGGTTCAAATTTGAGAACGTTGACGAAATATTGTTTCGTGGGCCCCACGATTCCACATGGCAGAAAATTTCGTGATCGGCTCATCGAAATTCTGTTCTGGATGTTCCGTTGGGTTCGTATTATTGTTCTAGACTCATAGACACTAAGTTTGACAAATTTGAAAAACTTTATCTCCGACATATTTTTCGGTGCAAAGCGGGCCATATGTGGACCCCGCTTTGACCCAAAACTGTCAATTTTGCCCATGTATCCAAATTGGACTTATGGGTTGTCAATAATAGTTATTTTAAGTATTCTGAGAACATTGGTGATGTTTGTCTCAGCATTCGGAGGTATACGTGCAGATTCCACTTTTCCAGGAGCAGTTGACGGAGTTCAGAACCCAGGCAAGTATACCTTGCCAATCCTGCAGAGATCATGTTATATTGTTTGCTTGTATTCTTTCTATATATATACTTATGTGATGTACCTATTCAACCTAGGACCGTGAGACGTTGCTTAGCGTCCGAACAAGATTCGGGTGTCGACGTTGTACGCAGAGTCGTGTAACGTCACTTAGAGAGTTCATTCCACGATCATATTTTTACGTGCTTGCTTTACCAAGTACGCCATACCGTAGGACAGTTGACACTATTTCATGTGATAAAATCTTTCTTGAATCATTCATGGTGATTCTGTATAGGTTTACAGGATTCGTGATATGAGACTTGCATATTATATGGATATTATTATGACTCGTTATACTAGCTAGAGGTCATGATCTTGCGTGTTATGGACATGAGACATCGTGGACATGAGACATGAGGTTACATTGGGTGGGGAGAGACACACAGGCTACAAGCTGATTATTTATATGTATACTACTGGAGGTGCCTTAGACTCTGTCTCAGATCTTTGGCACATATACTAGAGTCGTGATACTACTTGCTGCTATGGGCTCCCCGACACAGAGCCTGTAGTGGTCTCACCCTGAGTACTAGTGATGCTCTCATTTGTATTTCACTTAGTTGGTGACATACCTTGCCCCGAGGATCTGTTTATATTTACTTGCTGTATTTTATTGGCTTGAGTGTTTATTGTACCTTGTTATGTCCCCTGAGGACCTGGATCCGGATTATATCTCCGGGTGTAGACGAGGAGACCTATCCCGAGGTTTATGGGGCAGGTGCTACTATTGGAGACGTACATATTGCAGAGGACGAGGTTGTTCCGGAGGACTTCTCTTGAGCACACAGTATTCTCACCATTCATTTATTATGCTGTTGGTCATTGTCACGTGGCTAGTCCCTTGGTATTTTGGGACTGGGGCATGACAAATGGACCCATTATAGTGCACTTAAGCTGTAATAAATATAAATACAAGTCTGTCCCATCTATCTCAGTATAATTCTAATCTCATCCACAAAAAGAAACATAATTCAATATGATAGACCAGTCAAGGTAATAGATAAAAAGAAATAGTCCATCATCAAGTCAACATAAGTAGTGTCTCGGGGAACAATCCAACACAATAAAGGAAAGAAAATATCACAAATACATATGTCCATAAGTCCAGATATGAAATAACAAAAAGCATAGATAACTGAGTAAGTAACTGAATACTCAGGAGAAATTCTCTGGCACAACCTCATCCTCTGGTGCCAGTACTGCTCCAACATCAGCTCATGTCCCATAAACCTCGGGGTAATCCTCCTCTGCTATACCTGGGGACATAACCCGGATCCAGGTCCTTAGGGGACATAGCAAGGTATAAGAAACACTCAAGCAAAATAAAATGCAGTAAATAAAAATAGATCCTCAAGACAATCTATATAATCATCTATGTAAAATGCAAATGAGAGCATCACTAGTACTCAGGCTGAGACTACTACAGGCTTAGTATCGGGGAGCCCATAACAGCAAGTAATATCACGAATCCAGTATAAGTGCCAAAGCAAGTAGTATCATGTATTCCAGTAGTATAGTATGTATATAATCAACCTGTAGCATGTGTGTCTCTTCCCATCCAATGTAACCTCACGTCTCATGTTCACAATGTCTCATGTCCATAACACACAAGATCATGACCTCTAGCTAGTACAACGAGTCATAATGATATCTATGTATATGCAAGCCTCATATCATAAATCATGTAAGCCTATACAGAATCACCATGAATAACTCACAAAAGATTCTGTCACATGAATAGTGTCAAGTTTTCTATGGTATGACGTACTTGGTATAGCAAGCACGCAAAAATATGATCGTGGAATCAACTCTCTAAATGACGTTACACGACTCCGCGTACGACGTCGACACCAGAATCTTGTTCGGATACTGAGCAATGTCTCACGGTCCTAGTTTAAAAAGGTACATCACAGAAGTATATATAAAAAGAACTCAAGCAAATAATGTAACAGAATCTGCAGATTTGGCAAGGTATACTTACCTGGATTCTGAACTCCGTCAGTTGCTCCTGTAAAAGTAAAATCTCCAAGTACGCCTCCGGATGCTGAAACAAATATCACCATTGCTCTCAGAATAAATAAAATAGCTAGGTTTGACTATCCATAAGTCCAATTTGGATACATGGGCAGAATTAACAGTTTTTGGTCAAAACGGGATCCACATATAGCCCACTTCGCACCAAAAAATGTGCCAAAGATATAGTTCACCAAAATATTTAAATTTAGTGTCTACGAGTCCAGAACGAAGATATGAATCCAACGGAACATCCAGAACTGAATTCCAATGAGCCGGTCATGAAATCACCTGTCAAATAGAACCGTGGGGCCCGCAAAACGGTATTTCGTCAATGTTCTCAGAATCGAACCAAACTTGGGTCACAGGACCAACGTAACGCTGTGAATCCGACGGTGTAAGTTTCGTTGCGAAACGACAAGCATACACAAAATTATGACAAATGTCAGAACAAGCCGATATAATATTTTTCGACGGATCACGTTTATTCCAGTGTGCACGCACATCCAAATCAACTTCCGTAAAATTTTACACGTCCGCATTGACGATACGCGCCTTTTGGTATAATTCGTACACGACAAAGTCGTCTCGTTTAGTGGAACACACCCCGTATCGAGAAAATTCGGGTTTAAGAAATCAAGTTTTTGACGAATTTCAACAGTAAATAAAACACAGAATAATTCGAATTAAAAGAAAGTGTTTAAAGGGGTTAAAACTAGGTTATTCTTTCTAAATTACTGTTCAAGTAGAATTTTAAAATATTAACTAGGTTGGAAGACAATTAGACACGAACATGGAAGGTTGGAATAGTTTCTTATCTCAAAATTAAGTTATTTTTTTCCTGTTTTGTGTCGTGATTCGCGATCGACACAGGACACGATAAGCTAAACTAATTACACAGAATTTATGGGGGTCGTGTGGTCTTCCCATAGGATTCAATGGATCATTATTTGGATTACTGTACAGGAAGAAACAATAAAGGGAAGAAGGGTACCTCACGCAGCCGCTGCTCGGGATTTGGGCGGGTCTTCGCGGCGGCGTGCGACGCTCAGCAGCGGTCGACGGCGTTGGCGGTGGTCGACGGTGGTCGGGGAGATGACTGAGGGGGTGGTCTGTATATATAGGGGTGAATGGGAGGTTATTGAAGGGGAAACGAAGGGTTTGTCAGTTTCGGGAGGTGAACGAAGCGGTCGGGGGCGGGTACTGTAGCGGGAGGTTTAGGGAAAAGGAATCAGAGGGGGCTGGGTTCTGTTACTGTTGCGGGGAATGGGTTTTGGGTTGGTTCGGGTGCGGGTATGGGTGTGAGTGGTTTTTAGGTTTGGTATTTGGTTTTGGGTTTAGGGTTTAGTTATTAATAATCTATATGTGTGTGTGTGTGTGTGTGTGTGTGCGTGTATAACTATCTATAAATAGTTTTGGACCTCAATAAATTCCAGAAAAAATCTATAATACTCTAATAATAGTTGTACACCCAATAATATATTTTATGTGCAATATTAGTAATTAATTACATACACATAAATACCAATCCATGAATATATATTTATTATAATTAGCTAAAAATACGAATTTTTTTACCTTAATCTCAGTAATTACATAATACCAATAATTAAAATTTAATTCTAAAAAAATTAGGGTGTTTACAATCTACCCAACTTAAAAGAATTGCGCCCTTGCAATTAAAAAAATAAAATGTAACCGGTCAGGAAAGGTTTGCTCCAGAAGAGATGACGCGGTTGTATGACATTTGTTGAAGCACGACACAAAGGATAAGGGACCATGAATAAGAAAAAAATTGAGAGGAAGGGTGAGGTTTTTGTTCAAGCAGAACACGTAGGGAAGCAATGAAAACTTTTTTTTAGGCAATGAGAGATAAGTAACTCAAGAGTAAAGAAGTCTGATTAGAGCGATGATCAACTACAACTTCTGAAAACTTGGATACCTCTTACATATTACTACTCTAGACCAGCAAGTTGTATAGGCTAGGGAATGGAACTAACAGGCACATGCTAAAGTATTACTAGGAATATTTGTTACTATAGCTAGCTATGATAAAACTAAATCTTACTCATATTCACTACTCCTCGAGTCTGTGTATCACGCATGTCTAAAATATGTAGGACTAGGAATACGTAACATCCCAGCTATGCATTCGACCAGACTCTGGTCCGACACGTATAAGCTGTATTATAATGGTCACTATCTAAATAATCAAGTAAATATAAATATCTACGCCTCAATCCATAATGAACAAAATACACAAGAATGAGCTACATGTGCTAAAGTCGGCCGTCCAGTAACACACAAACTCGAATAAACTCGAGAAAGAAATATGAGTCTATAAAACTAAGCTACATCAGCAGATGAATTAAACAATATGAATAAATAACCATAACTCCGGTAGATATGATATAAGTACCTAATACCAATGCCTGCAAGGCAAGCAACTCCATCAGCAACTACAAAGGCTCCATAACCGTCTATGCTGCAAAAAATGGCAGAGGATCAGGTCCTCAAAGGGACATAATAAGGTACAAGAAATAGCATGCCAAAAAGTAAAATAGTATAATGCCACATACTCAAGGGTAAACTACTGTAACCATCTATGTGATATGCACGTGAGAGCATCACTCGTACTCAAGCTGAAACCACTACAGGCTCTGTGTCGGAAAGCCCATAGCAGCAAGTAGTATCAAAACTCAGTATAGGTGTCAAAGATCTGAGACAGAGTCCAAGGCACCCCTAGGGTATTGCGACTCCGGCGTATGTGCCTCAGCACCTCCAGTAGTATAGTGTATATATATATCAATGATCATCCTGTAGTATAGTGTAACCTCACGTCTCATGTCTACAATGTCTCATGTCCATAACACGCAAGATCATGACCTCTAGCTAGTGCAACGAGTCATAATAATGTCCATATAATATGCAAGTCTCGTATCATAATCCTGTAAGTCTGTACAAAATTACCATGGATAACTCAAGAAAGATTCTGTCACATGAAATAATGTCAAGTATCCTAGGATATAGCGTACTTGGTAAAGCAAGCACGTAAAAATATGATCCTGGAATCAACTCTCTAAATGACGTTACACGACTCCGCGTACGACGTCGACACCCGAATCTTGTTCGGACGCTAAGCAATGTCTCATGGTCCTAGGGTAAACACATATATCAACCATATAAAATAACTATAATAACTAAATAATATAATAAAGGCAAGGAACTATAATACATCATGGCAAGGTACACTTGCCTGGGTTCTGAACTCCGTCAACTACTCATGGAAAAGTGGAATCTGCACGTACACCTCCGGATGTTGAAACAAACATCACCATTGTTCTCAGAATACTAGAAATAGCTAGGATTGACTACTCATAAGTCCAATTTGGACACAGGGCAAAATTAGTCGCCTTTAAACTAGTCGCTAACCGAAAAAATGTCGCAAAACGTCGCTATACCGACATTTTCTAGCAACGCAAATGCATCGCTATATTAGCGACGTTTAGCGACGCAACGTTGCTAAAAAAGTAACATTTTTTGTGTCGCTATATGTCGATAAGTTTTTTCTTTTTAGCGACGTTGTGTGACTTACTTAGCGACGTTATATTGACCTGGCAATACTGCCATGTCAGCAATTTGCGACGGGCAGCGACGTGTTTAGCGACGTTGTGCGACGCATTTAACGATGTTATTTTGACCTGGCAATACTGCCATGTCAGCAATTTATGACGGACAACGACGTATATAGCGACGTATTCAACGACGTATTTTAGCGACGTATATAGCGACGTAAGTAGCGACGTTCGTAAACGTCGCTATAAACGTCGCTAAAGATACAATAAAAAAAATGAATAGTTTCCAAACCATTTTTCCTGCAGTTTATGAATTCACAATTTGTACAAATAGACCCGGGGCGACGCCAACTTATGACGTTTAGCGACAAGTAAAAGCAGTAGTATAATGTATTCCAGTAGTATAAGTGCCAAAGCAAGTAGTATAATGTATTCCAGTAGTATAGTATGTATATAATCAGCATATAACATGTGTGTCTCTTTTCACCCAATATAACCTCACGTCTCATGTCCACAACGTCTCATGTCCGTAACACACAAGATCATGACCTCTAGCTAGTACAACGAGTCATAATGATATCTATGTATATGCAACTCTCATGTCATGAATCTTGTAAGCTTATACAGAATCACCATGAATAACTCAAGAAAGATTATGTCACATGAATAGTATCAAGTGTCCTATGGTATGGCGTACTTGGTAAAGCAAGCACGCAAAAATAGGATCGTGGAATCAACTCTCTAAATGATGTTACACGACTCCGCGTACGGCGTCGACACCCAAATCTTGTTCGGATGCTGAGCAACATCTCACGGTCCTAGGTTGAATATGTAAATCTCAGAAGTATATATATAGAAAGAACTCAAGCAAATAATGTAACAGGATCTCTGCAGATTTGGCAAGGTACACTTGTCTGGATTCTAAACTCCGTCAGTTGCTCCTGTAAAAGTTGAATATCCAAGTACGCATTCGAATGCTGAAACAAATATCACCATTGCTCTCAGAATATATGAAATAGATAGGTTTGACTACCCATAAGCCTAATTGGGACACAGGGGCAAAATTGACAGTTTTTGGTCAAAGCGGAGTCCACATGTAGCCCACTTCGTACCGAAAAAGGTGCCAAAGATAAAATTCTCCAAAATTATCAAACTTAGTGTCTACGAGTCAAGAATGATGATACGAACCCAACGGAACGTCAAGAAATAGATTCCGATGAGCCGGTCACAAAATCACCAATCAAGTGGAACCGTAGGGCCCACGAAACGGTGTTTCGCCAACGTTTTCAGAATTGAACCAAACTTGGGTCACAGGATCAGCGTAACGCTGCGAATCCGATGGCACAAGTTTTATTGCGAAATGACAAGCACACACGAAATTATGATAAATGTCAGAACATGTTGATACGGTATTTTTCGACAGATACTCGTTGATTTCGGTGTGAACGCACATCCAAATCAACTTTCGCGAAATCCCACATATCCGCGTTGATGATACGCATCTTTCGGTGCAATTCGCATACGACAAAGTTACCTCGTTTAGCGGGACACACCCTTTATCGAGAAAATTTGGGTTTAAGAAATCAAGTTTTTGAAGAATTTCAGCAACAAATAAAATACAGAATAATTTGAATTAAAAAAGTGTTTAAAGGGGTTAAAACTAGGTTATACTGTCTAAATTACTGTTCAAGTAGAATTTTAAAATATTAACTAGGTTGGAAGAAAATTAGACACGAATATGGGAGGTTGGAACAGTTTCTGATCTCAAAATTAAGTTATTTTTTTCGTATTTTGTGTCGCAATTTACGGTCGACACATGATACGATAAGCTAAACTAATTACACAGGGTTCATGGGGGTCATGTGGTCTTCCCATAGGATTCGACGGATCATTATTTGGATTACTGTGCAGAGAAAATTAGGGGAGGAAAGAAGGGTACCTCACGCTGCTGCTGCTCGGGATTTGGGCGGGTCTTCGCGGCAGCGTGCGCCGCTCAGCGGCAGTCGACAACGTTGGCAGTGGTCGGGGAGATGACTGAAGGGGGGTCTGTATATATATGGGTGAATGCGAGGTTACTGAAGGGGAAACAAAGGGTTCGTCGATTTCGGGAGGGGAACGGAGCGGTCGGGGGCGGGTACTATAGTGGGCGGTTTAGGGAAGAGGAATCAGAGGGGGTTGGGTTCTGTTACTGTTGTGGGAAATGAGTTTTGGGTTGGTTCGAGTGCGAGTATGGGTGTGAGTGGGTTTCAGGTTTGGTATTTGGTTTTGGGTTTAGGGTTTAGTTATTAATAATCTATCTATATATGTACGTGTGTGTGTGTGTGTGTATAACTATCTATAAATAATTTTGGACCTCAATAAATTCCAAAAAAATCTATAATACTCTCATAATAGTTGTAACCCAAATTTTTTTTTGCAATATTAGTAATTAATTACATACACATAAATATCAATCCATGAATATATATTTATTATAATTAGCTAAAAATACAGAAAATTCTTCCTTAATCTCAGTAATTACATAATACCAATAACTAAAATTTAATTCTAAAAAATCAAGGTGTTACAATGTCTAAATTTTTGTTCGACCCTCTCATTCTGCTGAGGTGCACCCACACAAAATATCTGAAACAAAATATTATTTTGTGCAAAGTAGTCACGCAGGCAATTAAATGCAGTACCACTATCACTTCGCATAATTTGAACTTTAGAATTAATTTGCCGCTCAATCATAGAAAAAATGACGAGAGTATCTTGTATACTTCAGTCTTATCAATCAACAAAAACACCAAAACAGTACAAAAAAAATCATCCACAATCGTAAAAAAATATCAAGCTCCATACGAAGAAGGCGTAGGATACGGCCCCAAAGATCACAATGTATCAAATCAAAAATTGTAACAGCCCGAGAGTCACTGACAGGAAAAATACCTCGAGTTTGCTTTGCCTGATGGCAAACTTCACATGCCCTATTCACTGAACTACTAGAGCTACTAACAACAGGAAGAGACTTTACTACTTTATCAGAAGGATGTCCAAGTCGCTGATGCCAAATGTCTAGAGAAGTCATCCCAATCACTGCCAAGTCCTGAGCCTTCGGTACAATACGAAAGTAGTAGAGTCCGTCCCGTCGTTCACCGACGCCAATCAGGGTCCTCAAACTGGGGTCATGTATCACGCACAATTTTTTAGTGAATTGTACAACATAATTTGTATCATCAATAAGATGGCCACAGAAATTAAATTATAATATAATTGAGGTATGAATAGAACATTCGTGAGAACAACACCCAGTGCAAGAGCAATACGCCCGCAACACAAGGCAACCGTAGTCTGTTCGTCCAGGAGCCCAACCGGACATTCCTCCATTTCTGTCACCCCCGACAATAAATTCAAATTTTCAGTAACATGATTCGAAGCGCCTGTATCAATAATCCAATGTGCAATAGACTTACCCACCATACGGTCCTCCAGAGATTTGACCGAAGTTATTCCCGGAACATCGCCTGCACCATTACCTGCTATATTTTTTGTGTCGCAGTCGTTACGCCACGTCCTACCACTGCCGCACGCACCTCTGCATCCCGTCCATGTCCACCACCAGTCGCGTGTCCACCACCACATCCGTCCCTCGTCTGCCGCCACGCGGCCTATCCCTGCACAAATCCGGAAAGCCATATTTCTCGAAGCAAGTGACTTCTTTATGTCCGTTACGTTTGCAAAAATTACAAAATAACTCCAATTTATCCCGAGCATCCAAACGAGATGGCCCACGGTTAACAAAAGGAGTTTTAACCGCAAGCGTCATAACCTCGTCCCGTTCAGAGGAGACTTGTGTGGACGTGCGCAATCGTTCCTCATGTAGCATGGATTGATAAGCACGCGCTAAAGTAGGAAACATATATTGTACCAATAAGTCGAGCGGACGTTGCCATAGAGTTCATGATTGATCCCATAAAGAAACTAATGAAAGCGCTCATCATCAACCCGTTTCTGCAGCTTCTTCGGGGTATCACACGTATATTTGCCGCAACTGCACGCAAGAATAGGTGCATAAGTCCCCAACTCATCCCAAAGAGTCTGCAATTGGCCGAAGTAGTCGACCACGGATGTGAATTTCGTTTGGCGACACTCTGCCAACTAATGTTTAATTTGTTGAATTCTAGCGCCATTTTCCACGCTAAATCGGTCATTCAAAGAATCTCACAGCGGTTTTGCCTCCTCAAAGTAGGGTATCGTCTTCTTCACCGAAGCGTCAATAATGTGCAATATCCATTACACAAGCATCGATTAGATACAGTACCAATCCTCCAATTTGTTATTCTCTGTAGGTTTATCGATAGACCCGTCAATAAACCCAAATTTTCGTTGAGCCCATAGAGAAAGCCGAATAAATATCGACCATTCTTTATAAATTTTTCCACGTAACACCATCTTCGTAATTATATTACCCGGATTGTCATTAGAACCAAGGTAATATGGGGAGGTGGGATCAATCCTTGTTGCTGCCGTCACCAACGTAGAAAACTCGCCACCGCCACTGCTCGTCATACCGCCGGTCAAAGGGAGACTCGTCGCCGCCGTCGTGGAGAAAAAATAGTCGTCGTTGCCGCCGCTATGGAAAAAAAATCGTGCCATAGCCGTCATGTTTTGATACCATGTGAAGAAGTAGTAGGAGAGAATAATCTAGGTCTTTCATTCATCATGATATTACATATATATACATCAACATATCAACTTGGACCTAAGCCACATGGACCAATCACCATATATACAATTTAATCCCAATATATTTGAAGTTTGAAGTAAGAATGGTCAAAAATAGGGGTACTCCATATATACACGAAGTACCCCTATTTCTAAACAAATTACACTGACCATTCCTATGTTTTATATTTATTACACGGAGTACCCCTACTTTAAGATTAAAAAAAAAGTTATAACACTAACTATCACTATTTTTATTTTATTTTCTAAAGGAAGGGTTGATCAGAATAATTAGTTTAAAAAAAATATTTTGTATAATAGGTCCAAAAATTAAAAATAATTAGCATAAATATTCCGGTCAAAATTATACATTGTCTCTAACTATTTACCTCTCCGTTTTAACTTTTTTTTTTCATCCACCACTCTTGTACTTATAAATATCTATTACATCTACTACCATATAGTTGTTGCTAGTTTGCGCCCTTGTGGTTGATGTAAATTAGCAACCATAATTAATTTGAAGTAGTTATAGATCAAAGTGTGTAAAAGTACGGGTCGACCGGAATTCGCAACGGATCTGGCATTCGATCTGAGTCGGTCTGGATCCGATTAACGATTCGGACCGGCTCGGCCCACATCCTCTGCGGGTCCGAACTGGGTCGACAAAATCGACATGTAACTCCGGTCCGATCCGGTCCGGTCCGATGTGCAACATTGCGGATCTGGACCGATTTCGGGTTAGACCGGACCGATCCAATTTTTTTATTTACTTTAATATATATATATATATATATATATATATATATATATATATATATATATATATATATATATATATCCGGGTGGTTTCATATTATGGAATCATTCTATGTTATATGGATTGAATTTGGATCGGGTGGTTGAGATAAAAAGATGGTAAGGTCCACACATTTTAATCTTAATCACATAATCTCAATCCAACCCATGTAATATAGAAATGTTCTATAATATGAAATCACCCGGTTGGTTCAATAGCATTACCAAATATATATATATTTGGTTCAATATATATATATATATATATATATATATATATATATTCAAGTAAATAAAAAAACTCAACTGGCCGGATCCTGAATATATATATATATATATATATATATATATATATATATATATATATATATCAGGCCGGTCCGACTGTGGATCGGTCCGGACCATATATATATATATATCGGGCCGGTCCGACTGTGGATCGGTCCGGACCCAGACCGGTTCGACCCGGTCCTACCCTAATCGGGTCATGGCCAGAACTGGATCGAATAATTTATTGACCGGATCGGACCAGTCTGGCCCATCGCTTTCTTTGACTTGAGCTCGGTCCGGACCAGACCCGATCAAACTCGGTTGGCCCGGACCGTGGGCCGGCCCGAACCGGCCCAATACACACCTTGAGTTATAGATTTATATAAGCGTGTATTAGGGGCATGGTTAATGTAAATTAACAACCATAATTAATTTGAAGTAGTTATAAATTTATACAAGCGAGTATTATGGGTGTCCTTAGGAAGAAATAATGTGCAACATTTTGTAGGAAGAAACGAGAGAAAAATAATAGAAGAAAAAACAAGTGGGTACATGATCCATTTATGCCACCACCACCAAAATAAATAAGAAATCAAGGGGAGTTCAACACCAAACCGTTTTAAACTACTCATTATCAAAACTTGTGTAGTCGTGTAATTTTTACCGTCCTATACTATATAATTTTATATCTTAATCATAATCAGAATACTGAAAAGTAGGACTAACAAGATCAGCTAATATATTTAGAGTACATCGATATTCTGCATATACGGTAAAACTGTAAGACATAAGAAATCACTATTACAAACCAGCAATCAAATATAGGTCCAACAAACCCTAATATCTCAATCACAAGAACAACATAAATAATAACAAAATATAAAATCAAATGCAATATAATAATAAATTGTCTAAAACTATAATGTACAGATGATCATGATACTAGTAAAAACAAAATGAATAAACTAGCCAGAATCTGAGTCATACATGATCAACCCTAGGATATGTCAATCATTCTATTGCCCGTAAGCTAACTGATCAAACCAAAACACGAGGTAAACATGTGCTTGGTGGCTAAACGTCAACAAAAATAAAATGTACATCGGAGTATATTAGAAATATTACTATTTTTTTAACACTTTATTGCTTAAGAATAAAATTTTAATATTTTAAACCAAAACCTATTTAATCTACAAACTAAAATCGATCCAACAAATTGTGATGTTTGAATTTTGCTTGAAATAAATGGTTAACTATATTAGATTAGAATATATATTAAATATTTATGAGATAATATTATTCCTTTTTTTTACTCATACAAAATTTTTTAGTTAAAATTTATTAAACAAAATATTGTATGTAATATATTTTATAACATAAATATAATATAACTTATCATTACATTTTAATTTAAAATTAATTAAATTTGATAAGAGAATATTACTTAATGGATTATGACATATAATTAAATTAAATAATAACATAATTAATGTTAATATTAAAATAATATTAATATGAACTATTTTTTTCCTTCTGTAGTCCTATTATTCGCTCTTCGAAATTTGCATACAAAACTCGTGTCCCATATACTAGTTTTCACAACAAAGGACAACGCACTGATCCATTAAGTAGATTTTTTTTGCAGACTATCTGATTTTTTTTTGTTTGTTTGTTAAACATACCTATTTACTTGATTACAATGATGACCTTTAGGAACCTATATTTGAATAGACATTTTTTTCACAAGCAAATATCCCTCAAGATTTTTTCTCTCAAAGAAGAACTTGCAATATGGTTATGACACTTGAATATTTTTTTTTTTATATTTAGACCCTTAAAATTATATTTACTTTATTTTTGTTTAGATCCTTTAAAAAATAAAAAAATAAAATGCATCTAATCCAATAGTTTTTTATTGATGAGTTTTTTAAATTAGTAACTCACTAGTTACTCTAGGATTTTTATACAAATACTATGTGAAGTAAATCATATGTGGCCCTCTCTTAATGTATAATATATTAAAAATTAGATACATATTTAAATTATATATATATATATATATATATATATATATATATATATATATATATATATATATATATATATATATATATATATATATGATTAACATTTTTTCATGAATATTTTTCTATTTTTTTGAATATATGTTTAATTAAATAATACATTATCGTTAGTTTAAATATAATTTTAATTTGAATATATTATTATAAAGTTATCCATAATAAATTTCAGATTTTTGTTTAGAAAATTATTTTTTGTAAAAAATATTTGATACCATAATTTTATTTGTCAACACTAAATTAACAACACTTCAATTTAAATTATCTATTTGTTCTAAGGACCATGAAAGAAATATATGGCGTTACTTGAAAGGAAACGGGACCTTTTAAGTAACTTTTAAGTAACTTAATTCTTCGGATATGTGTAGTATATAAATCATTGTACATAAGTTCATATCATTTATGGATTTATAGAACAATACATATATAAATTAAACACCTATTCACCGATAACAAATTTATTTTGAATTATATCATAAAAAAATATAATATTGATAATAATTATTAGCTGATAAATTTTATTATTATCCATATTAGTATAGATAATAATAAATTAATTAATATATTAAATTAAATTTAAAAAAAAAAAAAAAAAAAAAAATTTCATGTTTTGCCAATGAGACTAGCGAAAATTGAACATGTCCAATTTTGCTGGACCCTCGGAGGCTGAAAGTTTTTTTATTTTGACTTTTTTGTTTCAAAGATTTGTTTTAAGCCTATTCTATTTTAAAAAAAAAAATCGTTATAACAATTTTTCTGTTAAAGTTAGCTAAGATTTTTTGATGCAAAAAATATCTCAAGTAAATCATAAGTGGCCCTCTCCTACCCCAACGAAAAGATGGACGGGTGGTGATTCATTAGTCGTACAGGCAACACATCCCGCCCGTCATCCGTCGTAAATTCAGACATTATCCGTCGTAATTCTCAATCCATTCCCAACCCTAATTTCAGCTCCGTTCCTCTCATTAAAAACTTCTCTCGAGAAAGGAACAATTTCCGACGTTCGCCTGAAAATTATCGCCTGATCCCTCTGGCGCCCATCCATCAATGAACGATCCAGTCCGATACTTCTCCTCCACCTATTCTCCTTCCATCGAATGGACTCCAACGAGCTTCCACAAAAGGTACTTTTCCCCATTTAGAATTAGGGTTTTTCTCGATATTTGAAATTGTTTGGTAAATCCATCGAAAAGTAGCACTAGTTAATATTGACCACGGTGAGCACGAAGCTTCATGGTTTCGTTTTCATCGACGCGTCGTCGGCAGCGGCATAGGGCTCCTCCGGATCTTGACGTGGTGGCGACGGAAGAAACGCAGCGAAGAACTAGGGAGTAGGGTTTTTAACTGTGAAATTAGGGAACTTTTCGATGCGAAAGACGTGATATAGGGCCTATAGAATCGTGGCGGACGGTGGAGGCGGTTTGGTTGTTTAGGAACATTGACGAGAAGAAGCTTTACCGGCCCGTGAAGAAGAGTGTTCTAGAGTTACAGCGACCATACGCGTGTTGTGCACCAAAAGGCTCGGGGAGGTTTTTGGCACCACAGGCATAAGGCGTAGAGAGGGATGCACATTGTTGCTGAGGCCTCGTCCTGCATAGTTGGTCCATGTGTGGGAATCTAGGAGGCACGGACACTCCAGAAATCCAAGCCGTGCCGTGTTGGATAGCGTTGGAAGCTACCCGAACACTCCAAAATACTATAAGACACACCAAAATATGTGAGGTGTCGGCATGCCGCCATCTCCTTACCGTGTCGTTGTCTGTGCAACATAGATTGGATTGCTAGGAAGAAACAAGTGGTGATTGAGGATATCAATGCTTGCCTGCTGTCGATTTCTTACCTTGACCTCTTATGACGTATTTGTAAGAGGAACTAGCTCGATATTTCGTCCCTCTTGCTCGAGGCTGTAAATTTGATGGCGGGGATGAGGTCCTCTGGTGCGTCGGCAACCAGTGTTACTTATCACTTTTTTGTCTTGTCCGGTACGGACAAGGAGGGTAAATATAGCATGGCAGAGACTGTTGATGATGTTGAAAGGAGAGGAGGGGGAGGTGGCAGCTGCTGATTTGTTCAGCCTGGTTTTTTTATTCAACAAGGAGATTTGGCATGGGCGAGAATTTACCATGGAATGGAGAATGTAGACTGTGTCACTGTGCCCTCAAACTGTTTGGACAGATGAAGAAGATGTGCTTCTGTGGAAAAGGGAACTATGGGCTGACATGTTTTATTGATTGTGAAGCTTTGTGGGAAAGGGAAATTTGCCCCATGAAAGGATCTATTGGACGAGGTAGCTTAGAGGGAAGTCACTTTACATTGCTCCAGTGATATGGTGGATCCTCTCAAGGCTCCACGAGTGTTTGATCCAAATGGTGAGACCATTGGTATTCAAGATAAGCCAACAAAACACTGTAAGAGAGTACTTCCTCAGGAAAAAAAAGAGAGGCTGACACCATCATCTCTAGGAGAAATGGTAATATTCATTTAAAGAAGGGTCAGTGATGGGCCTTTTTTACTTGTCTGATACTTTTGATTTGTTCCTTTAAGGAGTCAAATTTCGGTTATTGTAGTTGTTTGGAGTTTCCTATAGTTATATGGGCACTTTAGTTCAAATCGTATTTGTTCCCCTTGTTGCTGTTTGAAAAATTTAGGACATAAATATTTGAAGATATATTTATGGTTAATTAAAGATAATATTGTAGCTTGATCCGTATTATGTAGTAGTAAACTATGACATCTAGGAAGAGAGGAGCAGAAGACCCAGGAGGATATTCTAAATGTAACTTGCAGAAGGTTATTATTAGCCTTATGAAAAGAACCAGAAGACTATTTTTTGGTTCCCTCGAGAATAAACCTGTTACTATTGTGTTTGGTTCTCTCTTTGTATTTTCTGTTCTCTCATCTCCTTCCTCTTCCCTTCCTGGAGCTCTCATTTGGTAGATTCTTTACAAACTATTAGATAAAATGCTGCATCCCTGAAGATATTGCTTTATTTGCACTGTTAATTAGTTGAGAATTACCAAACCCAATATTCAAGTTACTGGGAGACCAAGAGAAAAAAGCTAAATTTATTGAAAGTCTCAATTATGAGGTCTAAATACTGTTGCATTAAGAAGGCTTATTCTCTTTATGGTTTTTTTCCTTGGTAGATGTTGACAAAAGACAAAATTGTGCGTTAGGCATCATTGTGTCAAACTTGGACTAGCAACCGAAAAGGATATTAATTGGGCATGTGTTTTAAAATGAGTGTTTAGTTCCTCAAAGATGCTGCAATTCCTGTTAGCAAATATCTTCGTCTCTGCTTCTAGATTCACTGTGTAGAACTTTTGGTTCTTGTTTACATGAGCTTATTTTGTGTTTGCTTGCCGCTGAACTGACTTTCTTGGTATATGTTAAGTCTTTTCTTGCACTTAGTTTGCCAGGAATATAACACCATCTGATAGGTCTTAATATTTGGTCAATATTTTAGTGGAACTTTCATAGTTGTACTCCATAGCTGGCCCCTTCACATAGAAAATGCTTAAATAAAAATGACTATGAGGCAATGTGGATATCTGAAAGGGCATATCTAACTGATAATGAACAAAGAAAATCATATAGTAATTGTGAAAAAATAGACGATAGTATTGAAATGACTGTTGAACACTTCTTACATGAAACCTGCTCACTCTGTGCAAAGGGTGTGTGATCAGAAAGAACTTTACTGATATACATTGTGTTAAATTTTCTCAGGACTATTACAAAGTCTTAGAGGTCGATTATGATGCCACAGATGAGGTTATTAGACTCAATTATCGAAGATTAGCATTGGTAGGTTATTTGTCTTTTGTAAACCTGATGTTCATAGAAACTCAGGTGCATAACATTTTGTTTGATGTATTTAATATTATTCAAAGTATAATACTGCATTAACTTTATTTTCTAACTATGACTAGAAGTGGCATCCTGATAAGCATAAGGGAGATGGGGACATCACTTCAAAGTTTCAGGAGATAAATGAAGCTTATAGAGGTATCTTCTATAATTTTATTTGCAAGGACCGTAGTGTTCTTCTGTATGTGCCTTGCTTTTTTAATAGTGCAATATACTGTATACTGTATAGTGCAATATACTGCAAAAGTTTGGAATCAGTAGCCAGGAGTGACGTATCTTATCGGAAAAACATTACCTGTAGGCTATAACTGTGTTGCACCAACATTTCCATGCTGGTGATACTTGGCACATTTCAGATGCGCCTTTGTACGTCTCGTAAGTTTCAAATACTACTTTTGTATCTGTGGTGTATGTATGACATAGCAATGTATTGTTTTCTTGGTGTGGAAGAAGAAAAGTGATGTTGATGAAAGGTTGAATTGACTGCTGAGTTATGTACATTGTCAGTGCACTTTTTAAAATTTTCTTTTATATTTTTAATAAAAAGTATCAAGCGATTAATGCTTTTTAATTTAATCAGTCAGAAACTTATAATTTATATTCAGTTTAAGTGATTTAGGCCTTTTGGTGTGTACATATAGAATTTTACATGCATCTCACCTCTCTCTCTCTCTCTCTAGGGCGGACACACATTGGGACAAGTGTGGTTGTAGAAGCATGAAAAAGATGCATCCATGCGTCCAATGTCCATGCGCCCCAGAAGAGAACTCAACAGATGTTGGACCGCATGGACACCATGCGGCCCAGAAAAGGGACACCCATGCGGTCCAAACAAGCGTCCTGACAACTGGCCGCAGGTCGACCTGACATGACCTCATGACAACAAAGATGGCGCCTAACACATAATCCTGACAAAAATGATTTTCTTGATCGCCTCGAAGGACGAGAACACACTAAGAGACAGAAGTCCCAAGGATAGTGCAGAGCTACGTGTACAACACGACAAAAGATCCCATGCGGCTCTGGCCCATGCGTCCCAAACTCCATGCGTCCCATGCGGCTCTGGCCTATGCGTTCCAGACTCCATGCGGTCCATGCGTCTCTGGTCCCATACGGTCCAGGCTTCATGCGGTCCATGAGTCTCTAGCCCTATGCGTTCCAGACTCCATGCGTCCCGTGCGTCTTTAGCCACACGGTTTCAGATTTCACATCGACCAAATCTTGATGTTACAACTGAGTGATTCTCTCCAACCAAATAGCGGCCACGTGTCCACTTGACCAAGTCGTGCCTACAACAGATAAGAACCATCAAGATATTCAGCAACAAAAAAATCTTAACAAGTATCCACGTGACAGCTGAAGTCCGAATTCTTGTGCACAGTTGTAACTCCCTTCTGTTAGGAGAAGACGTGGCAACTCCCAACGTCCATGCGACCCGAAATTCATGCGGACACTGAACAACTATACATAACAGGGTAATACCCTCATGCGAAAGGATGGCTATCTGCGAATCTACACTCAAGCAAGAGAGGAGTTGTTGCATCGGATCGTCCACGGAGTAAAGAGAGTTGCTACACTCCTAACCCTCAATTGTCACCTCCCAGAAAATAAATTTGTACTTAGATCGTCTTCTAGGACTTCCCTGTACTTTTTCTTAGTTTGTTAATCAAATCCAGTTCTTCCAGTTCTCTTTTTGATTTAAACTGCAAACACGATGACTCTGCTGGGGACGTCATTCTCCTCTGTTGAGAAGTCGGTGATGCAATCCGATACGGCCAAGCTTGGCTCGACACAAAAGATGCTGGTGGTCCACTTCGACCAGCAAGCGTTCGAGGAGATGCTCTCGGAAGAAAGTGTCAGTCCTTCCTCAAGGATAGCCAAGCCCAAGAAGACCCGCAGAACGTGGGTGGCCAAGGCCGTTGCGCCCCACCCAGCTGGGGAGCAGATGCTTCCAGCCTCTCACTCTGTTGCCAATGACGGTCGTCGGACGAACACCCAGAACGTCCACGTCTATGCGGCATCCCTGGTTGACGCAGAAACTGTTCAGCACCCAGACTCTGGCAGAGGAAAACACTACGATGCCAGACGTTTTGGTGCTGAGGCAGCTTCTATGCGGCCAAGGAGGAGGCCGCATAAGACTGTCCATGCGGCATCAACTCACAACCGCAGATAGCAGGCCGCATCCGGCCCTGATAGCAACAGAACCTCTGTTTTCGATCGTATCTCATGCGGCGCAGATCCTATGCGACCCACTGAGAATGGTGAAAATTCAAATCTGGACTCTTCATACTATGCGCCTGCGGTTGCTAAGCTGAAGAAGTCCAGGGCAGTGCGAGCCCGTCAAGCTCAAGCAACTGCTCATACGACCGACCGCCAATATGCATCGCTAACTATTACACGAACCTTTGACGGAAAGTTGTACAGGACTGACTCATGCGTCCAGTCCACATGGACCAATAAACATGGTCAGTCTCAAAAGTCTTCCACCGGTACCTCGGGGCAAGTTCGTGTACAAACCTCAGGCCAGGGAGAAAATACAGCACATGCGCATCCGTGTGTCCGGGATACCCAGACTCGCAAAGATGATGCAAAGATAAAACACCTTTCGCATGATTTGTGTGACGTGATTACTCACAAGCGCAAAGCAAGAGAAACAACTACGGCGTGCGACGTGCCCTTCCCAAGGCACAGCTGTGCCAACATCATTATCAACTCCTGCTGCAATAAATCGGCAGTACCCACAGACAGACAGTCGGCCTTCCAGCGACTGCACCAGAAAGCACCTACCCGGCAACAACCCGGAGATCAGGTGCAAGTATTAGAGGAGGAGTTGTCCTTCGCCTCATGCTACTCAACTGGAAAGCTTTCCGCCACCAAGGGAAGAAAGAAGTCAAATACCTCCAGTCCGGCGCTCTCTACCACTGCATCTCGAAGGCGACTACTCGGAGGGCTAACGACGGCACATGCGGAAGGCGTTTTCCAAGGCACCCGCTCAAGGAAGAAGCTGTCAACCCCTGGGGGTAATTCTTCCTCAGAATCCCTGGGGGTGGCCCAAGCTAGGGGTAGTGCCCCCCGGACTTACGCCACAACCCGACGTTCCGCGGAGACAACGATTCCCAAGGAACGGACTCCGAGATCCCGGAGGGTAGCTACTCCCACCAAAACGACACAATCTTCTACGCTGGGGTAGTATCCCCTCTGAATCCGAGGAGGACACAACGTCTCCCGCACTCCTTGAAGACTACTCACTACGAGGGTATGAGACAAGGGAGCACAACATCCACTGCCCCGTTCGTTTCTTTCCGTGTGAGGACGGTATACATGGCCGAAGACGACCATGAAGGCCCCAGTGACCGGCAGTGTTCCGAGGTTCTCGAGGCCATGATGCATACAATGAGTGCATCAATGCAAGCTTTGACCCAGACAATGCTGGAAATCAAGGCAAACATGGCCTCCCAGCCGGCAAGGGCCTCTGGACAAGCAAACCTGGACCCCGGGACCAACGGAGATTCAAATACGACCGCTCCACCTGCGGACGGTGATCCTCTCCCACCTGGCTCGTCGGCACCTTCGGCAGGAGATGAAGCTAAGGAAGTAAGGAGGGAGGTCCGAGAACTTCGGGCTCGCCTAGATTCCATGAGCAATCGGAACTCACTCCGTGATCTCGGGATGCGGCAACCATACCCGATAGAGTGGAGGGATGTACCGTATCCGCCCAAGTACAAGCCCTTCAACATAAACACGTTTGGCGGGAAGTCCTCCCCTCACCGCTTCATGAGCTACTTCGAGATTACAACGGGACACCCCGCAACGATGCTATCCTTACCAGGCTCTTCGTCGGGTCATTGGCGGGGGTAGCTTTCGATTGGTTTTGCAGTCTCGAAGATAACTGCATCTCATCATTCGATGACCTCAAGCGTCTATTCCTTAACAGATTCTTTGAGGCAGGAAATGATATGACGATGTCTTCTCTGATGGACGTCGTCCAAGGTGAGAAAGAATTGACACGAAACTACATCAAGCGGTTCCGATAGGCCGCGCTAAGGTTGCCTCCTGGCAATCCGGAGGCCACACTAATAGAGATGTGCCGGAAGAACATGCTCCCGGCAGTCAGCCTCTAGATGGGCGATAGCTAGTTCAAAGACTAGACAACATTCATTGTAAGTGTTGTCAACGCTGAGAAGAAGCTCAAGGATGCTCGACATTTGGGGATCTATATCCCTACTACTGAGGAAAATGGCAAGCGTCCCAGCAACAACAATAACCATAATGGCGGCAATAGCAGCCGCGATGGAAAGGAAAAACAGGCTATGGTCGCTACCTTGACCAAGAAGTTTGAGCAAAAGCCAGCAAAGCCTCCAAAACCAAAGGAGACTTACTCTTTCGATGATGTTAATGTCAAACCCATCTTCGACATGCTGATGCAGGGAGGCAAAATTCAGCTCCTCGACGTCAGACGTCAGCTTGAGGCGGCGAAAATTGCCAACTCAAAGTATTGTCACTTCCACAGCTACGTCCATCACCCGACGCAGGAGTGCTATACTCTGAAGCGGTACATCCAACGCCTGATAGATATCAAGGCTCTTTCTCTGGATTTCGACGACGCGACAGTCGCCGCCAACATGGTGTCCCTCCAGTTTGGAAATTTCTTCCCAACGGAAGCCCAAGACGGAGTGGTCCCAGTCCCAAAGGCAACTATGGAGGTGGTCAACCTTCCACCAGCTCGAGACCAGACGGTCGGGCTAATATCTCTTACCACACCACGTAGGGAGGTCATATGAGTCCATCCCGATCTCTTGTCAGACTTGACGCAGCCGGCAGCATCCTCCACCGCCAAGTCCAAGGGCAGGAAATCTAAATCATGTTACACAGTTTCCTCCTCGGCTGAAGAGCTGGCAGCAGGTATGACAAGGTCAGGCGTAATATACCAACCGATGCACGGCAATACGCCCTCGGTTGTCGCGCCTACCACCACTGGTCCTGGGCCATCTCAGCCCCCGCCAGCGGACAAGTCCAAACAGAAGGAGACGCGCTTCGATAAACCGCTGCGCAGGGATACACCCCAAGGGCTGGAAATGTCCTATAACTTCGATATCTTAGCACAATTAGCCAACACTCCGGCGAAATTGTCGCTATTTGAGCTTTTGCGGCTCTCTAAAGACACTCGGGTTGCCCTGAGTGAGGTACTACAAAATACCGATATCTACCTGGCGCAAGTCAAGCCACCAACCGAAGATACTGCTGCTTATCCACATTGCAATAACGCCATGGATGCGATACCCAATATCCCCTTCTCGCAACAGGACGTTGCTAAAAAACAATAGGCACGATCGGCCCCTGTACTACACAGGATATATTGGCGACGTCAAGGTGGACCGAATGCATATTGACCCAGGATCGTTGATCAACATCATCCCGAGAAGTTTGCTTCAGACACTGGGGATTCCGATGCATCGTCTGGCGGCCACCAATATCGCCATTAATGGCTTCAACAAGGGAAAGAGCTACCCTCTGGGCAAAATTCGCCTAAAATGCCAGATCGGCGACGTAAAAATAGAAGTCACCTGCTACGTCATAGACGTAGATACGTCCTACAACGTCTTGTTGGGGCGATACATGAACACATGATCGTGCTATCCACCCTCCACCAGTGCCTAAAACATGTAGACGGACACGGTTTCGTCAAAACAGAGTTCGCTGATGTTGATCCGTTAAAGGGAATCGAGATTTACTACTCCGACTCGATCCTCTACAATGAAGTTTGCCAAGATGAAGGCGACAATGAGGCCGACGATGAAGCCGAGGCCACGACATCACCCGAGGAGCCTACGAGAATCCGCCTCAAGGCTCGTACTCCCGATGCGGCCGTACCCCTCATCGTCAAATCGCGCGGGAAGGCACCTGAATATCCGATACCTTCAACGTCGCCAGACCCAATGGTCATCCACCTTCGCAGGCCGAATCGACCACCAAAAGGAGATTTCGTCCTATCTACGCCTTCCGAACCCATGGTCGTTCGCCTTCACAGGCCGATTCGACCACCAAAGGAAGACCCGACCGCAGCTGCAGCTTCCGGACCTTTGGTGGTAAAATTACACAGAAAACCACCAAAGCCTTCGCTTGCGCTGGGGGTAGCCAAGGAGAAGGATGAGCTGGAGGAATATATATCCGCTAATGTCAACATCCCTTCCCCTGACGATGTAATCCCGCCAGAAAAGATCTTATTTTCTCAATAAAGGACTATCGTTGAACTACTCAGAGCGTATGCATATAAGTACACTCTACTCCCTGGAGCACGGTCTGGGCCTTCAGCTGCACACACAAGTGACCACTACCTACACCGTGCACTGACTTCGTTCTAGTCAGGATTCTTATTTTTTAGCCCTACCCAGGAAGAAGGGAGATAAGCTCATCGTCTTCGGCAGAGTGAAATGCCCCCGGTCCTTCATCCTAGAGGAAGTAGAACCAGAATTCGAGGTAGGCAGAATGCCACTCTACCGGTACAGTTCACAAGCCCTACATCTTATCCAAAACATGGGATACAACCTGAAGGTCACTGAAGGATTGAATTACGACAAAGGCCGAAGGTCGACTTTACGACTTCTCTCCCCTGCGGGCAAGCCTGGTGATTACTATCATAAGACTAAGCATGGCTTAGGATATGTAACGCCTCCTACAACCCATGAGGGCTCAGATAAAGAAGATGAAGAGCGCTCACACGCTTCAGAATCTTCAACCTGGGACTCCGACGTCAGCGTCGGGGACGTGCTCAGACAAACACTGTCCTCCAACATGGTGTTTGTCAACCTTGAGGAAGACAACAAGGATCCACCCGAGCTCTTTGAGATGGAACCTTGGGCCCCCACCACCTTGATTCACAATGGGAGATGCGATTTGAGCAGCAAGAACCTCCTACCGAGGACGAAGTTGTACAAGTCGATCTAGGTGACGAGGCCTCCCCAAAGCCTATCTTCGTCAGCAAAAGTTTGTCCGACGGAGACCGGGAACCCCTATTACAACTCGTCAGGGAATACATCGATGTCTTTGCCTGGAGTTATGTAGACATGCCAGGACTGGATCCCCAAATCGCGGTCCACAAACTCAACATTCTGCCAGACGCCAAACCAGTCAAGCAACAACAACGACGGTTTCGGCCAAACGTGATGGATTCCATCGAAGCTGAAGTCAACAAGCTGATAGCTAGTGGCTTCATCCGCGAGGAACAACACCTCGACTGGGTAGCCAACATCGTGCCTGTCGTTAAGAAGAATGGGAAGATCCGAATCTGCATCGACTTCCGTGATCTAAACGCGGCATGTCCCAAAGACGAATTCCCTTTTCCCATCACCAACGTAATGATCGACAACACGTGGCTTTGAGCGCATGTCCTTCACGGATGGCTTCTCAGGCTACAACCAAATCAAGATATTTTTCGACGATGAGAAACATACATCGTTCTGAACCCCGATAGGCGTATACTGCTACACGGTCATGCCTTCCGGCCTGAAGAATGCAGGTGCTGCATATCAGCGAGCTATGAGCACCATTTTTCGTGAACACCTGCGCAAGACGGTGGAATGCTACGTCGACGATATCGCCGTCAAGAGTCGCTCTAAAGATGTTCACCTCCAAGACCTGAGGACTGTGTTCGACTTAATGCGTGCATACCACCTCAAGATGAACCCTACCAAGTCCTTCCTGGGAGTCTCCAGCGGCAAATTTTTGGGTTTCGTCATCACTTTCCGGGGTATTCACATAGACCCCGACAAGAGCAAGGCTATCATGGAAATGAATCCGCCAAGGAACCTCCGAGAACTCCGTGGCCTCCAAAGGAGGTTGGCATACATCAGGAGGTTCATATCAAAACTCTCTGGACATTGTCGGCCGTTCACATAGCTCATGAAGAAAGGTCTCCTTTGTTTGGAACGAAGAGTGCCAACAAGCGTTCGACAACATCAAAGAATACCCCTATCAAAGAAAGGTCCCATGTGCTGGTGGCCCCGGTCATGGGAAAGCTATTTATGCTTTATGTACGCGTGTTGGATTACTCTCTCGGTGTTCTGCTAGCCCAGAATAGTGATGCAGGTCACGAGCAGACCATATACTACCTCCGCCAGATGATGGTCGGCCCAGAGCATAGGTATACCGCCGCTGAGAATGAGTGTCTTGCTCTGGTATTCGTCATCCAAAAGACTCGACATTACGTGACTGGACAGACCATTCATGTAATCTCGCGAGTCAACCCCCTCAGGGTCCTCATGACCAAACCTGGGGCACTCAGTTCTCTCTTGGCTACCTGGACAATACTATTCTCTCCTATGATATGGTATTCGTCCCACAGAATGCCGTCAAGGGTCAAGCATTGGCCGACTTTCTGGCAGCTCACCCGGGGTCAGAAATCTCAAAGCTCTATGAAGAGATTCCAAACGAAGTGGCGGACGCCAACGTTACTTCACACGAAGTTGTTTGGCGAATGTTCTTTGACGGTGCTTCAAGAGCGGGGCCCAAAGGTAACATCGTCGCTGGGGTCGGGATAGTGTTGATCTCCCCATACGGCCTCGTCATCAATCACGCATACTCTCTCACGGAGCCATGCTCCAATAATGTGACGGAGTACAACGTCCTAATCATCGGGCTCCAGCTCGCCAAGCAAGTCGGAGTAGAGTACTTGGAGGCCTACGGCGATTCTCAGCTAATCGTCAATCAAGTCCGAGGAGTATATGAAGTCCGAAACGAAGACTTGATCCCCTACCACCAAGTTGCACTTAGTATTATCGCAACCTTCGAGATATTTTTTATTGAGCATGTCCCTCGGTTACAAAATATTGATGCGGACGCTTTAGCCGGCCTCGCTGCTTCCTTGGTAGTCCCAGATAACACCCGTCAGCTAATCACGGTGATCGGTCAAGAGATGGTCTGTCCTAAAAGCAACCTATGCTTATGCCTCATCTATGCAGCGGAGGTCGACACCAATACTCAAGATTGGAGGCTTCCATTCATCGACTACGCAGTCTATGGAATTTTTTCTGAAAACCCAAAGGAAGCTACTTCAATCAAAAGACGCTCCCTCCGTTTCTATTACGACAGGGAGACCAAAATGTTGTATCGTCGGTCCTATGATGGCCTTCTGCTCCGATGCTTGTCGAACGCAGAGGCAAAACAAACCCTCCGCGAAGCTCACGACGGCGTCTGCCGGGCGCATCAACCCGGTCCAAAACTACAGGTCCGTCTTCGGAGAATGGGCTACTATTGGCTGACGATGGCAGCAGATACCGTTGATTACGCGAGGAAGTGCCAAGCATGCCAAATCCACGCAGACTTCATCCATCAACCATCTGAGTTCCTACACCCAACGGTAGCATCTTGGCCTTTTGAGGCGTGGGGAATGGATATCATCGGGCCAATCAATCTGCCTTCATCAAAAGGACATCGGTTCATCTTGGCGATCACTGACTACTTATCCAAATGGGCGGAAGCTGTTCCACTCGCTGAAGTCAAAATAGCAAACGTGATTAACTTCGTCAAGCATCACGTCATATATCGCTTCGGCTTGCCGTGTAGGATCGTCCACGACAATGGTCCACAGTTTGCAAGTCACGCCTTCTATCAGTTTTGTGACAAGAACCGAATCCAAAACGTAGCCTCCACGACATACAACCCCGCAGCAAACGGTCTGGCCGAAGCGTTCAACAAAACCATCATCAAGAAATTCGTGTCTTCCAACAAACGCGACTGGAACGAGAAGCTGGGTGAATGTCTCTGGGCCTACCGTACAACAGTTCGAACAGCTACTGGGAACATGCCATTCTCTTTGGTGTACAAAAGTGAGGCGGTACTCCCACTCGAGATCCAAATCCCTTCACTATGAGTAGCTCCCTCCAACCAACTAACCACAGACGACAACTACCGCCGATGGTTACAGGAGTTGGAAGCACTCAACGAGAAACGGCTCTTAGCTCAACAACGCATAGAGTTGTATCAAGCGCGCCTCTCCGGAGCCTTCAACAAACGGGTAAAATAGAGAACGTTTTTAAGTGGGTGACCTCGTCTTAACAGTAATAAGACCTATGATTATGACTTACAAGACGACCGACAAATTCCAACCTAAATGGGAGGGCCCGTTCATTGTGGAAACCGTATTTTCCAACGGCGCTTACCGGCTAGCAAAACCCAATGGCGACTTGCTCCTGATGTCTATCAAGACAAGTTTTTCAAAAAGTACTACGTCTTAATTAGACTGGTACTCTTCTATTACCAAATTACATCGTATCTTCCTGGACGCTGGTTCATGTCCACATTACCTCTGGACCGTCGCTCTAATACACTATTCCGACGGAGTCTGTCATGTCCATATTACCTCTGAGCAAACTTTTCGGCCTTGACCATCGATCATCGTCCATATTACCTCTGATATAGATCGTCTTCCAACTTATCACCCGTACCCAATCCGGAGTATGCCAGCGGTGATAAGTCCACAAAAACTGTCACGTCCATATTACCTCTGGCAGGGCTTGTCTCAAACCTATTACTTGCACTAACGTGCGAAAAAAATAATGGATCACGTCCATATTACCTCTGATAGGGTTTGTTTCGAATCTATTACTCGCACCACAAGTGCGCAAAAGGGTAATAGGTCACCAAAATCTCCCAGCGGGATGTCCTTACCCTCCACAAAACCTATCACGTCCATATTATCTCTGATAGGGTTTGGTTCAAATCTATTACTCGCACCATAAGTGCGCAAAAGAGTAATAGGTCCACAAAAATCCCCCAGCAGGATGTCCTTACCCTCCACAAAACCTATCACGTCCATATTACCTATGATAGGGTTTGTTTGGAATCTATTACTCGCACCACAAGTGCGCAAAAGGGTAATAGGTCCACAAAAATCTTCCAGCTGGATGTCCTTACCATCCACAAAATCTATCACGTCCATATTACCTATGATAGGGTTTGTTTCGAATCTATTACTCGCACCACAAGTGGACAAAAGGGTAATAGAGCCACCAAAATTTTCCAGTGGGATGTCCACGACAAACAACGATATTGTACTACGTTCATAGTACCTCTAGTACAATACCTAAAAGTCCACAACATACAAAATTCTGAAAAATGAGAAACTTTATTAATTAATATTCAAGATCATAAGTACATATAATGGAAATCCATTACATTCAGAGATTTTTCATTAGTATTCAAGGTCACGAGTACATATGATGAAAACCTATTTACAGGGTTTTCATGAAGTCTTGCTGATACAAAACTTTTTCATTAGAAGCGCTCCTCCGTGCTGTCGTCACTACTGACACAAGTCAAGCCCGCAGCAAAACTCAATACTTTCTGGATCATCCCTCCACAGTGCAAACCTCAGTATATGAAAAAGAATCCATACCGATGAATAGCAAGGGAGGAGCAGGAGTAGGCGCTCTATAATCATACGGGGAGACCGACGACATGAATGGCAATTAATCCAAATCCTGTGATCGATCCCGCAGTCTCCCGGCCTATAGGGAACCACATAAAAGGGAGAAAAGCAGCTGACGGGTTGCATGAACAAGGACAGCCCAGCGTATGACGCGGGATGATTCATCCTCGTCTCCTGGATTAGTTCTTGCCAAATTGACCGCGTCTCCTGGATCAGTTCCTGGCGAACCACCGCATAAAGTTAGTTTTCATCCCGAACAACGGATGTTATGATATCCTCCTATGCCCCATCATAGGCAACACGAGCGAAGACAAAACTGCATAAAGAAGACGCATCAGTCCCAGCGAAGATTATAAAAAGGTATAACCGCCGCATACCGCTGCCAGGCCGCAGTCACGTGCAGTTAAGTCTGCACGGACGAGCAAGATGAGACCTCACCTATGCGGCCAAGCCACATACAGGCTCTGCACGCATAAAACAGATGATTCCTCATCCATGCAGCCTCGCCAAAGCTCGGCGCACTGTCTGCACGCGTGCCATGAAGGAGTGCTCACCCACACGACATAGCTCTGTGAAGAGGTCTGCACATGTCCAAGGGGACCAACTCGATTAATGTTTTACAAATCCACTTTAATAGACTTTTTGAAAACATAACCAAGTTAAAAACTCATTTTTAGTTTATTTTTATTTGTCCCAAATTTCTGTAAAATCAACTTCCAAAATCAAGAAAAATCTGTTCTTAAAACTCCAAAAAATTTCGATACGGGATGCGTCCCGCCAAACGAGGCGACTTCGTCGCGTGAGGAAACAGATGATTCCTCATCCATGCAGCCTCGCCAAAGCTCGGCGCACTGTCTGCACGCATGCCATGAAGGAGTGCTCATCCACACGACATAGCTCTGTGAAGAGGTCTGCACATGTCCAAGGGGAGCCTTCATCTATGCGGCAGAACTTTGCTAAAGGTCGGCATACGTTGGGGAGGACTTCCTACCTATGCAGCAAAGCTGTGTACCGGTGGCTCTGTGACCTTAGCAGCCCAACACGAGAGACATGGTACCCCCTTACCTCGGAGTAGAATTCTGGGGGCCACAGATCAATCCTGCTCTCGACCGACTCCTCGGCGAGAGAGACATCAATATCCAGCATCTTTACGGAGGAGGAACTGAAGACAAAGTTCTCTCTCATCCCCAAGTCGCCTATTTATAGGCTCCAAGGGACGCGTGAAGAGATCGAGATGATGAACGGGACAGTTATGACGATGAACCTGACGCATCGATTTTTGTGTGCCACTTTTATCTCCTTGGGAACTGTCGTCTCGAGCCCCGCGTCAGGAGAAGGTGCAGAATCCGAACAGAATCCACTCAAGGGTCAAGGCAAATCTGGTATTTAAATGAATAAGGGACAACCTGGCAGCGTTCGTCCATGCTGCTCAATGTCCATGCGGCCCGAACATACCCCATCCATGCTTCTTATTCAAAGTATTTCAAACTTGTCAGTTTGAGAACTTTGAAGGGGGTCTTGTAGAAGCATGGAAAAGATGCATCCATGCGCGCCCAACGTCCATGCGTCCCAGAAGAGAACTCAACAGATGTTCGACCGCATTGACACCGTACGACCCAGAAAAGGGACACTCATGCGGTCCAAACAAGCGTTCCAGACTCCATGCGGTCTATGCGTCTCTGGCTCTATGCGTTCCAGATTCCATGCGTCCCGTGCGTCTTTGGCCACACGTGTCCCAGATTCCACATCGACCAAATCTTGTTGTTACAACTGAGTGATTCTCTCCCAACCAAATAGCGGCCACGTGTTCACTTGACCAAGTCGCGCCTACAACAGATGAGAACCATCCAGATATTCAGCAACAAAAAAAATCTTAACAAGTATCCACGTGACAGCTGAAGCCCGGATTCTTGTGCACAGTTGTAACTCCCTTCTGTTAGGAGAAGACACGTGGCAACTCCCAACGTCAATGCGGCCAGAAATTCATGCGGCCACTGAACAACTATAAATAACAGGATATTACCCTCATGCGAAATGATGGCTATCTGCGAATCTACACTCAAGCAAGAGAGGAGCTGTTGCATCGGATCGTCCACGGAGTAAAGAGATTTGCTACACTCCCAACCCTCCATTGTCACCCCCCCAGAAAACAAATTTGTACTTAGATCGTCTTCTAGGACTTTTTTGTACTTTTTCTTAGTTTGTTAATCAACTCCAGTTCTCTTTTTGATTTAAATGGCAAACAGAGGTCAATCGACCCCACTAATTTTTATCCCTTTTGCATGTTTTCATCAATGTCTGCTTGTTGTTTGCCTCCTCCTCCATCTCTTTGCTATATTCTCACCCTCCCCTTGTAATAATACCATCTAAAGTTTCATTGTCATAAGTTTCGCTCTTTCAAGCAAAAGTGTTGGCCAAATGGCTGCAACACTTATTGTATCCCTTTGCCAACTCCCTCCCTTTCATGTCACACCATGTGCTAGCTCTCAAGATGGATAAATAAAGCTATATATCGCCTTCGATCTGGAGGCGAAGAATTCGACTAAGTGGCGTGTGGTCGATCAATCATTGTTCGTCTCCGTATCATATAGATGATGATCTTTTTTCCCTTCCATTCTTTTTACATTTGAATCATGGCATAGAAACATATATCTACTGATCATCCTGACTGAAATCCTCAACCAGTTTCCATATTGGATCATCATACCAAGACACCAAGTTGGTTTCTTAGAATCACAAGTCATGGAAGAACTATGGGCTACTATTCCTGCATCTTTTCCTTTTTCTAAGGTGGCAGATTTTCTTTTTTTTCTTTAAGTGGCTGGTGGGAAGCATGTAGGATGCAAGCTCACTTGGTTCCGTTTTTAATATCAATTTGAAATGTGCATCAGCTCTCTCTCTCTCTCTCTCTCTCTCTCTCTCTCTCTCTCTCTCCCTTTTTAAATTCCTGCGTCCGCCCATGCGCACACACACACAAGTGACACCACTGTCCTAGTTTCTTTTTTAATATTTACCACGTTGTATCATATACCCTATGCTTCATAGGTATCCGGTGCATTTGTGAATGGAAAATAAGTGTGATAAAAAAGGTTATAAGATTCATTTTTTTAATTTTCATATAAGAGTACTGTCATAGCATTTAGATGCAAATAACATTTAGTATATTGTTTTTATATAAATGTTGTCTTGAATGCAATGTGTTGTCTCCTTCATCATCTATCATCTAAGCCTTCTACCTATAGCTAAGTGGAATGGTCCGAAAATTGGAACACGGTACACTCAGTGTATCGGTATGCGGCATGTTGGGAGTAGTCTTCTTCAGAATGCAATATGTTTAGATTCAAAAATTTTAAGAAACAAATATGCAAAATAATATATAATGTATGTTTAGATTCAAAATTAATCAAGGACCATAATACAAAATCATCAAAAAAAAAACATAAGTTCTAAACAATCCTAGCAATAACATATTTTCAAAAAGAAGTAGCAAGTCTTATACTCTATTTTTTTTTTTAAACAACTAAAAGAAATTCAAATTCTCCCTTTAAAGCTTAGCTGGAAATCCAAGCAAGTATATAATTTGTTTGCTTTTGCCTGAGTTTCGCATTCCAGAGCATGCTTTACCGGATCGCAAAATGCTATCTATATGAGTTCTAATATCATAATGAGATCAGTCTTGCGTTACGAGAAAACTCAACCAAAGAATTGAAAGTTATATTGTCAACTTTGACATAAATCCTGTATTATGGCGCGAAATTCCTTGCCAAGGTAATAATGAAGTAGGACCTGACCATAAAACCTAGAAGCTAGGAAGCAGTGACACTCCAAAAGTGTATTGTGTCGTGTCGTACACGTATTGGTCACAACCCATGCACTCCAAAATACCCCAGGACACACCAAAATAGGTGTTGTGTCCATTTCACCATATCTTTACCATTTTGTGTTGTATCCATGTCCGTGCAACATAGCCTAGAAGGCTTGACAAATTGGTAAACCTACCTTTTTTTTGTCATGCAATTCATACTACCAAGGAGCACCTTTAAGCTCCCTTAGACTAGAAAAGAATCTAGAAAGATGCGTCATATCCTATTTTCCCAAAATTTGCATGTAGAAAAACTGATCCGTTATACGGTGTACCGTGTCTGTACCTTGGTCCATTTAACCCTGTAAATCATTAGTCTTAAGTATGGAATCAGGTACTGGAACACAGATAGTTTATAATGCATACTTTAGTTCCTTCTCTGAAACAGCCTCCATGTATGTGGTGGTAAGGCTGCGTACATCTTAGACCACCCTTCCTAGACCCTTCGTAAGCGGGACCCTCGTGGCACTTGGACCCCCTTTTTACTTTGAATAAGGGTCGTGCAAATGTATAAGCTGGAAACTGCACATGACTGAAACTGACTTCTGTATCCATTTTCTTACTTTTGCAGTATTAAGTGATCCAACTAAGCGACTTGATTACGATATATCGGGTAATTATGAGATCAACAAATATACCTTACGGGTAAGATATTATCTGATTTTGACCATTTGTGTTATTATATCCCTATATTTTCTCACTGGAAGCGAGGAACTACATTTCCAGCAGACGATAGCATCTATTTTTTATGATGCAGGAATACCTTACCAGATTCAAAGGAATGATACTCACTTGCAATGGCCTTGGTATGAATCAGTCTACAAAATGGCAAGTGTTGCCTCAAGTCTCTAGCTCATTTTTATAGTAATTTTGAATGAAAACTAACTGATCTAAATAAAGAGCAAGTAAAGACTCGTGAAGCTTGAGCTGTTCACAATAGTGTAACTATTGCATATTTTGCAGGACACAACAGTTAATGGAAAGTGAGCCCATTGAACAGCAGAACGGATTATTTTTCCTGTAATTTATCTTTGCTCGTCTCCCTAGTAACGTGGTGCTCATTTTTTTTGAGTTGCCCTTAAAAAGTCATTTCTTCACATTTCTTTGTTGTATATGTAAAAAAGGAAGCCCAGTGCTGTTACTCATAAACCCACAAATATATTTCTGGTTTAACTTCATTCGAAATCATCTATTTGCATAGTTCACGAAAATGTCAAGTCTGTTTGAGTTGTAATTTTAAAACTTGAGGTTTACTTTCACGGCTACATCCTTATTTCAACAAAACTATATTGTTTGTCATTAACTGGAGATTACAAGTTCTATAGTTATATCATTATCATACGTTCATCATGAAGATCAACAATGGTTGAATGTGATATTGGCTTAAAGTATATACTTCTCTACAATTATACATGGGTTATTGTATGCATGCTCTTTATGTTTTGTGTATGCACTTGAGATTTTAGATCATTTCCAAGTTTCTGAATCCTTGTCTTGTACTCGTTGCAGACACAATTTAGCTAGTAGGGTGATAGAGAAATCAGCTAGGGACAAAGCTTTTCCACGACTACCTAGACAATGTATATAAGAACAAGTAAAAATACTGTTGTTGCTGACCGGAGACATCCAAGACACCAATACAGGTCAGTGCTTACATATATCAAGGTTTCATGATTCTCCAAATAGTGTAGTTTCAGTGCGAAATCTATGTTGGACAAGTAAAAGAGGTTGGACTTAAAAGCTTTTTTAGCTTCCTGTATTGAACAGCAAACATTATAGAGCGAGCCATACGATGGAAGCAAGACCATATTGTCTTAGAATACAGTATACATTTACCAGGTTTAGAACCAACCTCTTTCCACCCTTCACCAGCTGATCCTACCATGGAATCGAGGCCTAACCTAGAATTGTGCAAACTAGGACCTTAACTCTGTTGAATAAAAGATTTGTGACATTAGGAATTTAGGACAACTTTGATTAGTAGTGACAATGGTCATAGGATTAAGTATATGCTGGACTATTGACTTAATTCAAGTATACTGTATAGTGGACTAGATCGAACAAACTTTTAGGTGATTTTCAATTGTGGGTATATTTGGCTAACATGTTGATAGCATTGGTTGGAGGGAGTGATACATAGCGTCAAGGCTACTCTTTTTATATTTATTAATGAGATGATCTAACTCATGTAGGTCCTTTTGGTAGTTAATGATTTTGTTGGGAGTTCTCCTGGCAGATACTTCTTCTATGTCAAACCTTGGAGTAACCTCCAAGCTCCCATGGTTTTGCTGGTTTGTGCATGTTCGTCTCGCCTGTAATCAAGTACGTTTTTTATGTGTTCGTCTCTCTTTCGGTGGACCTGTTAAGAAAATGTGTTATATGTCGTTCGAAAGAAGGAATGAATTTGATCATGTACCATTAGTTGATTTGTTATGATGTCGCGTTGTGTTAGTGGTTGAATTCTTGAATCAATTGTAATTCCCTAGTAATTCCAGTTGTAGTACTATAAGTTAAATAGGAAAGACTTCTATAATTTGTTGTTTGATCTCTATTGTTGATGGGTTTATTAGGAAACGAACTACTGGTCAGTTTTGTTATTTTAAGGCAATGTAGCAATCGGCAGGCAGCTCTTAACTTGATTATATAGTATTATCTCCTCTGCTGCGTAGTCTCTTGGGCTCACCACTTGAGCCCATATATGGCTTTCATGGATGCAAACCTGTATTAGATCCATATTCGAACACTCTAATGTGACAACTACTCAGTCTTCATCGTTATTCAAAGTAGGAGATGTAATCAATTATACGTTACAATTCGGGGATTTTTTTTTTGTGTGTTATCCATCGACTCTACAGACACCGACCAGATGCAATGAATTTTAGTTTTGGTTTGTTCTTCAGAATTTTTTTTATTTTTTTCTACGTTAGAACTCTGTTAAGCCTACACGGCTCGGTCCTTATTTGAGAAGTCCACCATTCAGGTGACTCCCTTACTTACGCAAACAACGCGTCCTTTCTATGAAGAATAAGAAAAATCATCTTGTAACTTAGTAACGATGAAGAAGGAGACTAATTATTTACTCGTGGGATAATTAATCTCTTTTCTGAGAGAGAGACCAGAAAAGTATGGCCTAAGACTGAAATTGGTATTTGTTTCAAAATGAGCCCATTCTATGGTTTAATATGTACAATAATACAACTGCAGTTTGATCAGGAGTTGAGCTAGAGCTCGAATACAGGTTTCCTAGTTGAACTTCGACAATTTCATAACCGAAATGACCTGATAGTGTCCACATGCGTGTCAAGAGTCTGCTCGAGAATCGTACCAGGGTCAGTTTTGCCAGTCCCTATGCCGATCATCTACTACAAGCTAGGACTCCGCAGCTCCTCGCCCTCGCCCACAAGAACAAACGCACACCAAGTAAGTAGAATTGAATCAAAGAGTCCACAGGTCGTGGTTGTGCATGGGAATAAACGAAGCGCGTGAGGAAGCGTGATGAATGCATTTGACATTCACCGATGACAAATGTGTATGATTTTGTCGATATGCCAAAGTCTTAAGTACTATTATTATATTACGGAGGGAGGGGACAACCTCGCGTGGCCACTAGTATAGTGTTTTAACCTTTCCACCCAGCCTTAATCTCATACTCTATTCATAATTCTTTTAACTAAAATACTCTCTCTACCCAGTTAAAATTCCAGTCTTAATATCAAATAAATAAATTATATCATTTTTTTGTTGTAATTAGTTTTATCTAACTATTTAATATAATTGTATAAATTAATTAAGTCTATTCATATATTTTTTTCCACTTTTAGAGGAATTAAATTTTTAGTGAATTAGAAAAAAGATGAAGTAACATATTCTCTCTCTCTCTCTCTCTCCTCCAATTTTTTTTTCATACTAAATAAAAAATACACCATCTTATTTGCTCTATTTTTTTTCTCTTGCTTAATCGCCTCCATTTTATTACTAGCCATTTTCCAAATCAAGAAAAACAAACCCCATGGGAAAAGAGAAAAAAAGGAGAGGAGAAAAGTGAGAAGAGGCCAATCCGGGTAGACTTTATGCACACTTGCGGCGTCCCAATCACCAACAGCATCATTTCTCACATAGCACAGCCAGTGAAGAAAAAGACATCTGCACGTGTACGGACGCCACACAGCACGTGAGATCCCACTCGGAAAACCCAACCGCCACACTTCCCAATCCTATTACTTGACTATCAATAAATTAATAACACATTTCCGTTCCACTGCACAATTAAATCTCTCTCTTAAATCACTTCCAAACGTCATTTGCAATTTGTAACCGACGCTTAAAACATGTAAACATAATTATTGCACCACTGTAACAAAAACTTTTAATCTAAAATTACCTACAGAACACAAGTAACAAATATAAGTATATTTTAGAACAAATCTACTGGAATGTAAATTTCAATACCACAAAGTATTATATATATAGTTGACTTAGTCAAAAAATACCAGAAATATGTTATATGCCTGCAAAATTCAGAAAAAAATGAAATATATAAAATGCGTTATTACAATTCAACACCATTAAAATTGTGGAAATATAACATATGTACAACAAAACTTAAATAACACTCTTTTCCATGGAGCTCCTCCAAAATCCAAATAATTTACTACTACCCTTGTTAACCCCGGCGCAGAGGCGACCGCTCGTGGACCACCCTCGCCCACTTCCGGTTCCGGAACGCTCTCATCGGGCTCGGGAAGTGCCAGTTCCACCCCTTCCCCCTCACCACTTCCTCCCCACTTCCCTCCGATGAAAAGTTGGCCACTCCCACTCCCACCGACCTCGATCTCGAAAAACTCGTAAAATCCGCCGCCTCCGCCTCCGCCTCCGCCGCAACATTCTTCGAGAACGGCCACCACTTCCTCCTCGATCCGGACCGACGATCTCCGCCGTCCGTCCGCCGGAAGCCGCCGAACGCGAGGGATCTGGAGCGTTGAAACGGAGGCTCGATCTCCATGAGGGTGGAGACCCTCCCGACGGCGCCGATCGCGCCGGAGACGCTGGATCTGGGCGGATCGAATGCGGAAGAGGAGATGGAGGAGAAGGAGGACGAGGAGGAGGAGGAGGACGCGGGACGGCACGGGCAGGGGCGTAAGCTTGCGCAGTCGGGGCAGAGGAGGAGGAGGCGTTCGCGGAGGCAGGAGGGGCAGACGCCGGAGATTCTCCGGCGGGAGGAGGAGGGGTGTTTCCGGCATTTCCATAGATCCTCCTCCTGCCAGAGGAAGTGCTCGTCCATCGCTTGGGGATTTTTGTGGGCCGTCGGATTCTTTTCAAGTCCTCTGAGATTTGTTCGCGGAATGGAATGGAATGGGAAGCGAGTTCGTTAGTTTTGGTTGGTTATATAAACGAGAGGAGAGTTAACCGTGGTTAAGTTGGACTCGTTTAAAGTCAGAACGGTGTCAGTTATGGTATTTTGTCAATTGGTCACCGCTCGGGCTGGGCCGGGACTCTAATGGACTATTCCTAATGGACCTTCTTTTTGTGGGTATGGAAATTATCCTATCTGTTTTTTACTTTTTTTTTTTTATAAAAAAATATTTATTATACAAGTAGTGTTATAGTCACATGGGCTATAGAATGGGCCAAAGAATTTCTATATTCAGGGGTTCATTTTGTAGAATAGTAAGATTAATTGTAGTTTCAAATTAGTTTCAATATATTTTGGTTTTAAAAATGAATGTGAAATGAACGAGAAAAAAAATACTTTAAATATGTCCCCCGAACCCATTTTATTATTATTATTATTATTATTTCCAAATGGCTTTAATGCATTCTAAAATTTATTTATTTTATTATAAATTTGTGCTCCCATGATTTTCAGTTTCATCTATTGTAAATCCTCTTATAAAACATCTTTTTTAGGGTAATAAGTGTGTAGATTCTGATTTTTTTTTTCTTCATTTTATACCCATCTCTAAGGTCTGACAATATAACTTCCCTATATAGATTACAAAGGATATAACGAAAACAAAAATAAAGAAAAAATAGAAATTCAGAGTCCAAATTTTTAATTGGACTTATCAGAATTTTTTTTTTATTTTTGCCCTCATTTCACCAATGCAACCAAAGACAGTGATGGGTGGGTGAGGGGGGTGGTTAGCAGTGGGAGAGGAGAAGGGGTTCGAAATGTCCATTTCATCATGTGACCCACGCATTCATGGCCGGACCTAACCCTTGCTATTCAACCAACATTCTTCCTATTTGTCATGTTATTTAGTATGGGGACCATCGTATTTTTATTTATTTATATTTTTTTTTTCAAGGTTCAAGGTCTCTTGGACAACGTAAGGGACTCAGTTTTGGATTTCAATTATTTTATTTAGTTTTGGAGACATAACATTTTTTGTTGGATGGTTCGAGATTCAATCTCGAATACACGAAAAAAATAGATTATTTTTTCCATTGGTAAATAAAAAAATAAAAACAAAACATTTGTAGTTCATCTATAATTCATTTAGATTCCATTTGGAGTTCAAATACTATTCCCCCCACCCCTCCCTATTTTCCTGCACTTATATTCGGACTTTGATTTGTTCAGGATAAAAATAACATTTTAAGAAAATTGTAGTCGAATTCGAGTGACTCTTGTGGTTACCAAGAAGAGATACAAGATCCCGGCTGGATGGCAGAAAATTAGTGGATCGAGCCATGGGGACGTATTATTCCTTCCATTTATAAATGGTGGAAGTTGTAAGACAGTGAGCCCAAATGCATGTACAAAACTTTTATCATAGGTTGACTCATAATTATATGCAAGAGGAGATATGGTTGGGACAGAGTATTTGGGAACAGCAGATTGGAATCTGCTGTCTCCAATTCTATGTTCCAGTTATGTCATTTTCGTATACAATTGTGGAAGAGAATATGGTTATCGGACTTGGTTGGCTTTTGTGGTCAACGAGGAGAGTTATAACCTTAGGTTGATCCACAATTATATGCAAGAGCAGATATGGTTGGAACAGAGTATTTGGGAACATCAGATTAGGAATCTGTTGTCTTCAATTCTAAGTTCCAGTTATGTCATTTTCGTATACAATTGTGAGAGAGAATATGGTTTTCGAACTTGGATGGCTCTTGTGGTCAGCGAGGAAAGTTATAACCTTCATGGCTAGACAGTGAGTACAAAAAACATAAAATACAGTGTGTATAACGTCGGACATATAAATAAATAAAAAAACATCACCACCACTCAGTTTAGCACTTATTATCTTTGTAAGAAAAAGGACTAGCCACATTGGACCATTCTGAACTCTACAATATCAAATACTAATTTCATAAATTTATTCGATTTCAACCGAATAAAAATATTCAAAATTTTGAATAAATTAATATTCTAAAAATTCATACCAAAACTAGTCATAACACAGAACCGAACCTAACCGATATAATCGATTCGATTTATTTGATTGGACTATTTTTATTGTTTAATTAGTCGCACCTAAAGTTGAGATTGTGTTTAGTTATATTAAAAAGTATAATATTTATACACAAATTTGTTGTAAATCAGGTTGGTCAAAAAATGGACTAGTTGTTAAATTATCAAAGTTGAGCTCTAGAAATAGAATAAAATTATTGTTTTCAAAATATACATCAATTTAATCATAAAATATGCATAAAAATATAATGCATTACATAATTTCATAAGTATTAATTTTTTCTTCTATTTTGGACCGAAATTGAAAGCTAAAACTCTAAAAAAAAATAGTATTTTTAAACTTAAAACTTGATCGAATCGTTTTCAAACCGACCTGAATCTCTTATTTGATTCGATTCTTGATCCAAGATTGAATAATGCTCATCTCTAATTCCCATGTTAAAAGAAGAGTGGTTTAATTATAATAAATTATAAATTATAATTAAAAAAAAGTCTTCCTAGGTTTTTGACAGGAAATTATATTATCCACAAAATTGTATTTCATAAATACGAAAGAAAGAATCCAAGAGATTGTGTGGAGGGAGAAGAATCCACGGATGGCGAAGCACAATGTGTTTGTTTGGTTGCTGTTGCTTTCGGAATGATTGAGCACATAATTATGATATATTAATGATTGTGACTCTCTTTCTTTCATTCGTTGTCTATAATAATACCACACTAAACTCCAAATCTTAGCCCTATTTGATGTATGACAACATATATGAATCGTTGTTTGGTTGCTCTCTGTCTCTCTCTCTCATTTTATTTTACTTTGAATTGTTTTGGAATCATTTGGGTCTTAATTTTTGCTCTAAGGTTTGTGTTTTATGCATATTAAAAACAGAAATTTGATAAAATTTGCATTCAAAGCATAAAAATATGCTAAAATTATTCTGAGAGCATAAACTTTGATAAAATTTAAATAGGAACCATAAAAGATTATTCAGAATGATGTATTATTTGATATGCAAAAAAAAAAAAAAAACGTCCTTTTGAATGACGTTTTCTATGCATTTGGTTATATTAGCGAATATTAACCATTCTGCTCAGCTGTTAAGAATTAATTAGGTATGCGTAGAAAACGTGACACATTCTCACTTATTTACGTGGCATCACCGTTTTCGTCTGTGTGGCGAGCATCGCAAAAAAAAGATATGAAAAAAATATGTCCTTCGTAAGGACTTCTTTTTTTTTACAAAAATGATCCTTCGGAAGGTCGTATTTCTTGATTACAATTATTTTTGAAGACTCCTGCCATTTATTACGTCGTTTGTATGGACGTTCTTAAAGTGCAATTTTTTAAAACTGTGCTCTCAGAGCAATTTTAACATATTTTTATGCTGTGGATACAAATTTCTGTATTAAAAATGGAAAAAAAGAAGAGAATATATATATAGAATAAAATGAGAGAAGATTATGAGTTTTGTCAAGAAAAGAATTCAACTTTTATTTTTTTGGAATAAACGGTTTAGTTTTATAAAAAAACTTGAGGTAAACTGATCAAAAGAAAATTTTATTGAACAAAAATACTAAAAAAATATTTATATCTAATTGATTTTTAAGATGAGTGCATGGTTAGAGAAGAACTCCACGTTTTCGTGATCCGCTATCTGCTGTCAATATTAAAAAAAAAAAAGCTATTTTTTTTAATTTATGCACTAATCCAAAATGAGTACTAGTTAGTGGTCGGCAAAAATAGTTTTATAAGTTGTTTTATTAAGCACCGTCTATAACGCTGGGGAATAACCGACACATGAAATATAATTTTGTGGGTCCAATCTCCACTTGATCAAATGAAAAAAAATATATATATATATATATATATATATATATATATATATTTCAATCGGAAAGCTCTGATTATATTTTCTTCATCTTCAAATTCTTCTTCAAATTCTCCACTTCCCATCATATAATTTGTTAAATCAAGTTTGATCATGTGGTGGTTGAACCACGTGCGATGGACCCCATCAAATTGGCGCACATGGTGTGGGACTTTTCAATTGGACAAGTGAATGGTTGATCAATTGGAGTTGGACAATTTCGAACTCAACTGACTCTTGTAGTCAGCAAGAAAAGATATAACGATTTCGAAATTAAATCGCGGAAGAGATGTGTATGTGTGTGTAAAATTATGGAACAGTCGATCCAAACAATATACAACACAGTGTGCATAAAGTTCTGTAAGAAATGTCGGATATCTCAAAAAATTATGAAAAAAAAAATTCGGTAGTTGGACAATCAAGTTTTGAGACTAAAATTAGATTTTTAGGTTAAATGTACACTATTGGGGACTTAGTTTTGGCTTGGTTTCTGCCAAACTAAACCAATATTTTATTTTATATTCTTTTAAAGGGAATTTTCAATGGAACAAGAAGTTCGATTTACAAATATGAAACCAAAATCTAAATAATTTTTTTTTTTAATTGTCCATTTCTTTCAAATTGAACTTCTAACAAAGTGCATGAAGTGAACAAAAGTTCAAAAAATTATGAAAAAAAAAAATCAAAACGTCCACAGTCATAGAAAAATGAACAAAAAAAATCAAAGAGAGAAATATGCCCTTGCTAAAGGCGTAAATTGTGATAGTTTCTTAAATTTTTTTAAAAAATGTCATGGGACATATTTTCTTGACACAGTCTATAACTACACTACACTGATATGATAGTGCATTATTAAATATCAAAAAAAGTCTTAAAAGAAAAATAATAATTAAGTTCCAATAATGCACTGCCACAATAATATGGCTATGGAGTGTGTCAAGAAAAATGTATCCCTATAGCATTTTTCGAAATTTTAATGTTTAATTATTTTACTTTATTAATTTTATAAATCTACTCTACTCTACTTTTAAAATAAAATAAAAACAATAAAAAAAACCCTAAACTCCTCCCTTCCCTCCCTACCCCCTCACACCAACGACTGTATTTTTTACAAATTTTATAGATCTTTTTCTTTTTCTTTTTCTTTTTGAAATGTCCGACTATACGTACGTGATTTTACGCACACTGTATTGTATGTCATTTGGGCCCACTGCGTTCACACCTCCCCTGCGATTTGATTCCGAGATCTCCGTCTAGCCAGCGAGGTTATACTTTTTCTCATTGACCACAAGAGCCAGTTAAATTCGGTAATCTATTAAAAAGCTTGCTTGGTTGTACAAAGTGCTCTTTCTTCACATCAACAGAATATGTTTCAACTGCTTCAATTGGAATTATATTCATTACAGGGTACCTTTCCTAATAAATACGGCAATATATTGGTATTTGATTAGTGACAATAAATATGCATTAAAATTCATTATTTTTTGCAATTTTAATCAGTAATGCGAGACGGATTTATAGAAAAATTTATTGTATGCGCCGGACGCAATGCACCATTCTTCTTCCCAACCGTTAGATTGTATAGAGATATGTACGGACACATATTTCCATGGAAATCCAATAGTTCGTATGTAACGGGTAGATTGCACCCGGCACATCCAATAATTTTTCGGTTTATAGAGCTGAGACTTAAAGGAGCTTGATTTTTGGATCTAAATAGTGATGCGAGACATGTTTAAAATTAACATGGGTCGGCCCATTTCAGTTTGGTAACTTTGACAAGTATAATCCTGACCTGAATCAAACACGCTTAAAATTATGATGGTTCGGCCAGACTCGGCCCGGCCCACCCAACACCGTGCCAACTATTTGGTTGGATGATTGCCTATACGTTGGGGAAATTGGTAGTGTATTTTTATTTTATTTGAATTTTTTTTTATATATTTTGAGACTTTGTGCACATTATATTACATGTTTTTTGAGTCCATTGTCTAAAATTTTATCATTTTTTATAAATAGAAGAAATAAAACACTTTTGTGACTCGATCCATCGATCTTCTGCTACCCAGACAGAACTTTTATGCTCCTCTCCGGTAACCGTAATGGTCACTCGAGTTCAGCACTATTGCTTTTTGCATATGATAAGTTTCTAATGCATGCTGTATTTTTTTTCCTTCAAATTTTGTTAACATGAGCTCATTAATAAATGTATATTTTATATTAGTATTCTCATCAAATATTTATTAATACACATTTTATATTTATCGATACGAACTTTAAATAAAAAAAATATTATTAATAAATGTGCTGATAAAAATAAATGTGCTGATAAAAATATCATCTAAAATATGCAGTTGTGAATCATCAATGTATTAGCTCTTGATATATGTTAACAAAATATTTCTTTGATCGAGTATCATTTCTCATGCATAAATCGTTACTTTTTCTACCCAAAGAGCCTCAAAAGCCTTATAAACTCCCTTCTGCATGCATAGGCATCTTTCTTCTCAATTTATTATTTACTCATGTCGCTATTTGGTTGATCACAACTTTTTTTTGACACACTTCTAACATATAGCTTCTTACGTAATCTGTCTTCCTCACGACAGATTCGACCAATATATATATATATATATATATATATATATATATATATAAAAGGAGATCCGTATGTTCATATTGATACATAAACCAATACACATATAGACGAATAGGAATAGAGTGTACTAGTGAACATGAGATATAACAATCAATTTCTATTTATCCACATGTACATGTCTCATATAGAAATATGAACATATGACTAATATTTCGTTTATATATATATATATATATATATATATATATATATATATATATATATATGGGTAAACGTAATATTAGTTATAGTGTTCATATTTCTACGAACCAATAAGAATATATTCTATTTCTATTGGTCCACATGTGTATGAGCACTATGGCTCATATCCCGTTTATTTCTATTGGTCCACATGTGCATGGCTCATGTAGGAATATGAGCACTATGACTCATATCCTGTTTATTTCTATTGGTCCATATGTGGGGTCTACACCTTTCAATCTCAACAACCCAATCCAAATTCAACCCATGTAATATAGGGATCTAAATCCAACCTATGCAATATATATTGGTTTCATAATATGAAATCGTTCGGATGGTTCTTGAACATTTTTGTATATATATATATATATATATATATATATATATATATATATATATATATATATATATGGTAAACGAGATATGGTACTCATATTCCTACATGAGCCAAGCACATGTGTACAAATAAGAATAGACTCGTACATCCCCATGTGTACCCATGTGCACTTTGTACACTATATACCTATTGTTCTATATGTGCATGGCTCAGATAGAAATATGAGCACGCTCATATCCCGTTTACCCATATATATATATATATATATATATATATATATATATATATATATATATATTGAGGAGGGATCCACATTTATCCTATTATTTATCCCAAGCATCCCTATGTTCTATGTTTACAACTGTTCGATCTTGTTTAAGTCATTTAATCTTGGTCGTTGATTTGAACCATTCAAATCAACGGTTAAGATTAGATGATTTAAACAAAATCCAGCGGCTGTAAGAATGACTTAAACAAGATCCAGTTTACAACTGTTCGATCTTGTTTAAGTCATTTAATCTTGGTCGTTGATTTGAACCATTCAAATCAACGGTTAATAATGGATGATTTAAACACGATCCAGCGGTTGTAAGAATGACTTAAATAAGATCCAGCTGTTGTAAGCACGAGAATGCAAAAATTGAAAATATGAATTCCTCCTCCTCTCTCTATACCTATCTATCTCAAATTATATATATATATATATATATATATATATATATATATATATATATATATAAAATTGTAAATGACGTCTAGCCTAGTGGTTAAGATCGATGCGGTGATGGATGCAGCGCAGATGCGGTTCAAGTGCGGACCAGAAGTCTGTAGCACAATTACCTTGTGTGTGTGTGTGTGTGTGTGTGTGTGTGTTTGTGGGGCAAAAACAAAGTTATTTCGACTAAACTCGGTCGGTCGATCGGTTGAGAACTTTCTCATTCTTCCTTCCTATGCATGCAGGAGGGGACTAAAGCAAGCGCAGAGGCTAGCTCAACACATTCCAACGGGCTCATTAAAAGCCTGGTCGAGCATGCACACTAGTTGGCCCAGGGCCGGCCAGCTTATGGAAATCCAAGTCAAATTTTCAAAATGGGCCGATATTTATAATGTAAAAATATTTAAGAAACTAAAATAAATGTAAATATAACAAAAAATTGTTGTTGTCACCAATATTTGAACTAAGGACCTATATATTGTACGAATAATATGTTAACGACTACATCACTACTTTTTATGTTAAAAATAGCCTATGATATTTACTACTATTAGTTTAATCTTTGAGCCATGGTCTATCGCCATGTCTACCTGGGCCAGAACTGCCCTTGAGTTGGCCTCCCCTAGACGGTGCTATGTATTTAGCCGATTTAATCGGCATCTCTCCGACAATGTCATGTTTGGTTATGTGGTAGCGCCATGAGTTTCAAACATGCACGGTGTTTGTGTTGAAAATAAATTTTATTTCATAACCATATTTTTCAGTCAAACAAATCTAGTTGATCCATTACTATTGGACTTTTTTCATTGATCTCTTTTGATTTTGTGTTCAGTCCAATTTTCTAGAATATTCTACACCTAATATATTTTTGATAATTTTAAATATTTATGTTCTGAGAAATGTCCTAGTATTATAGTGGTAAAAGAGTCTAAAATGATCTATAGCAATATTTTTAATAAATGTGTATATTCTTTACACCACAAATATTACAAACTTAGTGCTATTATAAAGTTTTTTTTCTTACCATTTTTTTCTTTTACCAAATTCTTCTCTCTACATTTTTTTCCTCTCCGCTTTCTACTAGCTAGTTAGCATAACCATCTGCAACTATTTTCAGGCTAACTCTGCGAGTCCACGTTTGTTTATCCACCAAAACTAGAGTGTTTGTTCACCCTTCCACTCAAATGTTGTGATGTGTCAAATAGTGGTCAAAACCAATGTTTTAAAAATCGGACAGGATTGTCCGGTTGAACCGGTATTTTTTTTGGGCTGGTTTAATACCGACCTAATATTTTTTCAAAAATCGATTTCTTTTGTGTAACCCGACCGACTCGTCCCGTTAGACCACCGAATCGTCTGTCTGATCCAGTTGGATTTTAAATCGGTTTGAACATGACTATTCCAATTCTATTTTTTTTTTTTTTACTTTTGACGTTTGGTTTGGACTTTGCATGTAATAAAGTTCATATGTGTGGATCTTGACTAATTTTAGCATAGGTAATATATGTGTAGTTGTGTACTATGTAATATATTGAAATAAAATTATAAGCCTATATAACAGGTTTTACTCCGGTTAAACCACTGGTTGAACCAGTTTGATCCAACCCAGTGATCTGACCGGGTCGATCTCCGGTCCAAATTTTAAATCATTGGTCAAAATCACTTTGGATGTTCGCAAAACCATTTCCAAAGTGGTTTTAGATTGTATAAAAATGACACGTCACAACACTTGAGTGTAAGGATGAACATGTATCATAGTTTTGGTGGATGAACAAGAGAGGACCCCCAACTCTACCATGTGGGTTATCATTGTCGCGGATTCGACTGGCGTAGGTGGCTGATGTGCCTGCCTGCATCCACTTGTGGGGAGAAAAACATTGATACAGATGGTTGTATCAATTTTTTGATATAGCCACTGTATGACATTGATACAGATTGTTGTATCAATATATATACACACACACACTAGTTCCTTTTACATGCGGTGCACATAGCAAAAAGAAAAAAAAATGATATTGCTGAAAAATTAGATAAAAATTTAAATTATGTTAGAATATTTTAAATATATTTTTAATATGTTTGAGTTATAATTTATTATAAATATATTTTTATAATTTTGTATATATGTTTAGTTACATAATATAATTTAGTTAGTTTAAATATAATTTAAGACTTGGTATATGTTAGGATTATAGGTTTTTAGTTGTTTTTTTGTCAACTACGTGTGAGAGAGGACTACGATATTTAAAATATTTTTTAGTTTTATTAAATTAGTGAGTGATGATATACATATGGTTTAGACGGCTCATTTTTGAGCCGTTTCTAAGCTGCATTATAATAGTAAAAATATATGATTACACGTTTTACGAAGAGAAAGGAGGGCTCACCTATCATACAATGGCTTTATCCATCCCAGATCATGTCCAATATGGCTAACAGAGCCAGTGACCTTCATATAGATAAGTCATGCTTGCATAGCGTCTATCCGCATTAAGAAGAGGAGTAACGTAAAGGAGTACATTTGCACGATATTTCGCATATTTAGAATGGATGCACGGTAACAAACATATTTCGAGTAGAATGGGTCTGAGGTAGAGACACAAACATAACACTTGGATTTCATAGATGTTCTTTGTTATTCAGTAGAGCATTATTTATATTGCTGCATACGACAGTGACGGGCGAATGGTAAGAAATGGTAAGACGAACTCAGTTGTTCATTATTATGACACTCTTGAGCAGACACGGATATTACTTTCATTATATTGCCATGTAACTGATCCTAAGGCAAAATAGTAGAAAGACAACATAATCGGTCGGTGCACATAACTAATGAACGTGCTTGTTTTGTGGCGTGGATGAGAGGCCTCCCCATCAGTGCATTCAATGTACTGATACCCAACCAAATTGCATGCAGTGTGCAGGAAAACTCGTATGGATTCGGAGATCGCTTAACCCAATGAGGCGCCGGACCGCACTTGGCATCTTGGAGCGTGGCGCATGGACCTGAAGCTCACATATATGAGACATAATGTATGGGAACATCATCATCCAGATTGTTTGAATCGGTTCTAAGCCTAAGGGCATATTCATTGTAGAGAGGGAGAGAGAGCATGAGCGACTTATAATCTTGGCATAGTGTCACTTGTAATATTTACTTCATATCAATAAAGAGCTTTCTTTGGATTCAATACTTGTGTTTATTCTATGTTTCCGCTATGACGACTCTGCGAAATAGTTATCAACGGCCATTTCGATATTTGCCTCGCGCGGACGTAACTCCAGGCTCGTGCGACATAGCATCCAGATGGAAATGATCGTCCCGCGGGAGCGCTGGCGCGATGATTCGCGCCCAGCGGGGACGGCCGATTCCTGCGGGAGATCGGGACGTGATATTTAATAGGTAATCTTAGTATATTTGCCATATCAAATAGGGTAATTATCATCTCGCCGAATGAGAGTTGGAAAGTGTTATGTTCAGGCTACCAACGCTCCACAAGACTTACAACTAAATGAAGATCGTGGATTAAATATCTAACCCTATCTATATAGTGGAATCAAAAGGATTCCACCAAAGCCTTTTGGGCAGAATTTAGATCACACGTACGATAGTTTCTTTCGGTCCGCCAATGTACATGGATCCGGGTTCGTAAACCAGGATCATGATCGTATAACTATAAAAAAATATATGAATTATATTTTATGTGAAAATTACTTAACTTGCAAACTTATAATTTAAAAAATAACCTCTCCAGTAAATATTCGACTATATATGTGTAGTGTCTCGCTCCGCGTTGGCACTATGTACAAGAGATATCGGTTTGCTGACTCAAAAAGGATACCTTCTTTTATAGCTCCTTGTTGAACCAGAAGATGGCTGATCTAGGTAAGTGGGCAAAACTTCATTCTTTGATTTTTGCACTCCTTAATAATGAATATGAGATTTTGAAATGCTTGTTTGCTTAATAAGATAATGTTCAAACAATTTTTTTCAAATTAATTAATTATTTAACTATATAATATTATTTTACTATAACTAAAAACCTCTAACTGATGTATTTAAGACATAAGACATTCCCTTCCGCTAGGTGGGTTAGATTACATGAGACAATGTTATTTATAAAAAATTCTAATTAAATTTTTTTGTCAACCCAATTTTTTACGTACATGCAATGCACTAGGACTGGTCCTGGCCCAAGACAGTCATGACGATCGCCTAGGACCCACGGACCAGTAGGGCTCCAAAAAATCACTTTAAACATATATATTAATAATTTTTTTATCTAAAATAAAACTAGTATGTACCATAGGCCTCTCTTAACATAAAATAATTATGATGTAGTGGTTATTATGTTAGACTTGTACACTAGAGGATCTTAGTTTGGATCTTAGTGACAACATTTTTTTAAGTTACTTTTATTTCAGTTTTAATATTTTTTTTACATTATATATATGGGTTCCATTTCGAATGTTTGCCTAGGACTCCCATGAATTGAAAACCGATCTTGTATTATATATATGACGTTTAGTCTAGTGGTTAAAACCGATGCATTTTATCCAGAGGGTTGTGGGTTCGAGCCTCCTGGATGCCATTTAATATTTTTGGAAAATTCAGTGGCGATCTGGTGATGGGTGCAACGTAGGTGCGGAACTACGGACCGAGATGTGTGGGACCTTCGGACCGGATTCTGGTGGACCTTCGGGTCAAGTTTGTAGCCCTTCGAACCAGGAGTCTGTAACACAATTATCTCTTACAAAAAAATAATAATAATATATATATATATATATATATATATATATATATATATATATATATATATTTATTTATTTATTTATTAATTTATCTGTAACAAGCCGCTTAGATTATGTACGTATTGTTTTGTAATTTATGGTATAGAGTTATAGCTTATTGTTCCATGAGGTCAAGCATTCATGTATCAATCGGTATAGTGTTTATATCCTACCAGAATTATCTAGCTATATGCACTTTGGACCTTGTTTCACTATTGTTTTATTTTTAAGAAAAAAAAAAAAACGAAACCAGATTTTCAATTAAAATATAACTAAAGTTATAGATTATAACTCAGCTAACATAATACATATTTTTCTCCTTGTATGACCTAAGATTAAACAATGACATACTAAAATAATATTTAATTTTAAGGACCTCCCCTAAGTAGCTAATAAGCTATTGACAATTATATATCTTAGTTGTTTTGATTTCCATACCTGCCTTGTTATTTGTTAGTTGAGCTGCCCCAAACCATACTCAGAGACTAATTAATCTTTCTTACAATAGATAAATGCTCATTTGAATCATAATTGATTAATGAAACAAGAGCTTACGTAATGGCATATCTACACTTACATAGCTAAATAAATGATTGTTTTTTTAATCATTAAACAATCAATTTCTCTTTTGACTCTGTACAACATTTTTATCATGGATTTTGGATGTATGAAAATTTATGTGGATGACTTAGGGATTTCATTTTTTATTTTGGAATATTAAATTTGGAGAGTTAAAATTATATATTTATACTGATTTTTTTATCTTTTGGTCGTAGAGTAAAGAAAAAACTTTGTCCAGAAGATAACGTCACAAACAAACTTATTATTCCATAAAAGTTACAAAAAGTTTTTAGAATCAATTTTAGACTTCCGCGATGTGAAATCATAGATAGCGTATAGCGTCCAATTTATTATTAGCGCTAAGGGTGTGTTTGGAAACTTTTTTTATGAGAAATTTTTTTTTGAGGAAAATAAAAATAAAGAGGAGGTAAAATAAAGGTGAAGATAATTTTTTTTTATCGCAATTCTTTATTCCACATCTACTCACTATAAATTTCTTAAAATGATAATTCTGCTTATTTCATCCAACCAGTATCTGTAGTGGACTTCTTATAATCCATCCCCAACTTCTCAAAAGCAATGTGAGCTACTTATCATTTAACCTCATGTATATATTACACCACATCTTTATTTAACACAGACATATGTTATTGATCATTTCACAAAATTGTAACTAAATCCATAAATGTAGATGAAATAAGTACCATATCTCCTAAAGTATGTCCTCTGTTAATTATTTTTTTGGTTGGTCAAACTTGTAATTTTTTTTTTTTTGTTATTCATCATGATTAAACTCTGTGTAGAGTCTAAACCTCATATTGAATGACAATAATTAATTACTTAGATTCGTAGCAATGAAAACATGTGGTAATGATACTTGAAAATTGGATTCCAAGACATGTATGATCATCTATCTGAGAAAACTTCAACTTTAAATTAAAACTTTTCTTCTAAATATATCCTTGTATGTGTTTAATAATTAAAATTATTCACTAAAATTTTGAAAAATTTTCTATAGATAATTAAACTAGTATTAAATTTGTTGTAGAGAATTAAGTTTAGTAAATTTTGCTGGAAAGACTAAAAACGTCCTTACCAATGTCGTTTTGGTTATAAAAAAAATTCAGCTGAAAACGTCCTTAACAAGGACGTTTTCAAATTTTATTTTATTTTTAATTTTTTCTGCAAAAGAAAATAAAACAAAAAATCTAAGAAAAATAAAAACAAAAACGTTCCTAGTAAGAAAGTTTTCAATTTTTTACATATTAGCCCCTCCAAACAATGGTAATTGCATATAAGTCCTTCTTAATGTAAAAATATTCCAAATAATTTTTGTTGTTGCTGCGTATTGATAGTTTCAGACAAAATAAAAAGTAAAAAATTTTAAAAAAAATACCAATACGTAATAAAAAAATTTGAAAAAATTGTTCTTATCTGTATCATGCTACCATGATACCTAATGCTATATATTAAAGCATTTGGCTTATTTATACATTCTTTAGTGTTCTTTTTAAGCAAAAATTGATTACTTTTTTTTAAAAACTTTTTCCTATAGAGAATTAAACTATTATTAAATTCACTGTAGAGAATTAAGTTTAGAAAATTTGGCAAGAAAGAATAGAAACGTTCTTATCAAAGAATTGTTTTTAGTTTTGGCCGGAAATAATAAAAAAGAATTCAGGCTGAAAACGTCTTTAACAAGGGTTTTTAAATTTTATTAATTTTTTTATTTCGTCTGTTAACAAAAAATAAAATAATAAAAATGCCCCTATTAAGGGTGTATTCAACTTCTTTTTTATTTTTATTTTTATTTTTTTGGGCCAGGACGTAAGTGTTTACTATAAAAATTAAAAAAATAAAATAAATAAAGTTTGGACACGTTGTGCGTTTTGATTTTGTTTTTACATTGTCCCCTATAATCTATTATTTACAATATGATCTTTTAATCAAAGTATTACAAATTTAATGATCCACTGTAATCTATTATTTGCAATATGGTACTTTATTAAAGTAGTAAAAAAAAACTAAACGACACATTAGCGGAAATATTATTTGCACTAAGTTTTCAATATTTTTCTAATTTTTTTAAATTTTAAATTTTTTATTTTGTTTGAAACTACTAATGTGCAGAAAAAAAAATTATGTAGGATATTTTTACATAAAGAGGGACCTTGGAGGGGCTATTATGTAAAATATATATATAATACATCATTCGTAAGGGAGTTTTTAACTTATTTTTAATTTCTTGTACCATTCCGCCATCTATTATGACACAAAAGTTAAAAAAATTATTTAAAAATGAAAACGTCCTTACTAGGGACTTCTTTTTTCTTTTTTTCTCAATTATTGTTTATTTTTTAAGCAGAAAAAATTAATAAAATTTGAAAACGACCTTGTTAAGGACGTTTTTAGTCTGATTTTTTTTTTCCAATCAAAACACCTTGGTAAGGACGCTTCTATAATTTCTAGCAAAATTTGTTAAACTTAATTCTCTACAACGAATTTAATAATAGTTTAATTCTCTATAAGAAAATTTGCGTTAAAATTTATAAGAATAACTAGTTGTAATTAAGAGAGTTGTCCTTCAGTCTTTTTAAATAGTTTTACAAACAAATAAAAAATAATATATAATAATAAATTTAGAATAACTAAAGCAATTATTTTTTGTCTTTTTAAGTAGTCATAATAAAAAATAAAATAATTACAATAACTGTGTTTTAGTATTTCTTGTAATAATCTATAAAATAAGTGTGCATATATATATATGGGTAAACATGATATGAGCCATAGTGCTCATTTTCCTAAATGAGTCAAGTACATGTGGATCAATAGGAATAAAGTGTACTAGTGTACATGGGTCAACATCAGATATAGAAATTTATTCATATTGGTCCACATGCGTATCACTCATTTAGGAAAATGAACACTATGACTCATATCACGTTTACCATATATATATATATATATATGCCAATGAGTTCTAATTCAAGTGGTTAGAGTGAGTCATATCCTCCCAAGAGGTTGCAGGTTCGAGCAACGGGAGAAGCACATTTAAATTCCTGTAGAAAAATTAATGTGAGGACAGCCGGAGTGCCGGTGTGATGCAAGCGCGAACCTTCAGGCTGGAAGTGTGGCCTTCGGGCCGACTTTTTTTCGGACCGAAATTTTGTAACTCAATTACCTATTTCAAAAAAATAAAAAATAAAAAATAAAATAAAATATATATATATTTATTTGATGTTAATAACCCATGTGAGGTAGTAAATGAATGATTGGCCAATTTATAGTTGAGCTGATTGGCTTTAGATACTCCATTAATCAAAAGGAAATGCCATGTGAGATGGATGTAATGGTTCTTATAAGAAACAGAAATGCTAGACAGTCCAAAAAATAATGGACCGAAAAACAAGAAAAATGCTAAGTTTACTAACGAATGTATACAACTATCTTACAACCCTCTCTCCTTCCTGCTATGTAGATCACATTCGGTTTCCACCTCTCATCCAATGCCGTCACGTGACAGAAAATCGGATCCTTCAAACCCCTTTCACCCAATGGATAGGCGACACGTGACGGTTGTAAAATGAATGTAAGTATTTGGTTGTAGGCGTAGCATTTCCGAAAAAAACAAACGGATATACCACATGTCAGTTTGTGATTGACCGGAGCAAAATAGCTGACGTCGGTCTTCTCCTGCTAATGTAGACAAAAAAGTTTTGACCAATCGAAGTCCGTCACGTGACAGCGATTTCTGTTTCGGACCAACTTTCGGACTGTGTAGCAGGATAGTATAAGAAAACTTTGCCATGCCACATGCTTTGAACCTTTGCTACAGATAGTAGGTTTAAGTGATCAAGTGTTTTTATTTTTTCCAGAATTTTTTTTTCCTTTTAATTTTTTTATTGTGATTGGAAAATGATACCATCTCAAACTGCAATATCAACATAAGCTAGATTAGCTTATAAAAAAAAACATAAGCTAGAATAAGGACTTTTTGAAAAATTGTTGAAGAAGAAGAAGCAATGTTTTTGAAAGCTATTGCAGCTTATCAAGCCTGTTTCTGCTAATTTATCCTTTATCATGTCTGCTAATTCTATTCAGATTCAGTTTGATCGTTTCTAATAATTTTACTATCAAATTTTTTTTTATCAAATATATTATTGCTTTTGATTTCATATTTCAGTAGGTGATTTTCAAACAAACCTAAATCATGCGACAATATTTTTTATAATTATAAGCAATGTCAACCAAGTCCATAGAAACCAAGAAGATTAAAGAGTAACTCGTGGCGAGTACTAATAAACTTTGATTGCTTTTATGTTTGAGGATTGGCAATACCTTGGTCATGAATTTCATGGTTTAGCTCATTCACATTCACATTCACATGATGGTTGATCATATTGTGCACTATACTTTTGCTCTTTTAGTCACTTGAGCTTAATCTAAATCTTTGTTACAAACTATGTTCCTTTTATGTGGGTTGCAATCTAGAAAGACCGAGTGACAACTTTCGCCACCCACCCACTGCCATATTTTTCATTATAATGATCAAGCACGTGTGTATACTTTTTTTTTTTTCTCAATTAACAAATTATATCGACACTTTTTATGTGAGAAGGATATGTTTTATAAAAAAATCAAAATTTACAGCAATGTGCAAGTACACAATATACTCAGAATCTTGATCTTTCCAATAAGATAATGCTTGCATACCTAATTTGTTCCTTCTTTTTTTTCTTTTAAATTTTTATTTTTTGGGGAAATTTTATTGGTTAGAGCTTCTCATGAATAATGCTAACACTATTCATCCAGATCTCTACCAAAAGTGCTAACATTATTTCAGATCGAAGAATCTAGACTTTATACTTTCCAACAATACAATGCTTTTTATAATTTTTTTGTGGTTACAACTTATTTTCTTATTATTATTATATATGTAACCAGACATGTCCACATATATGTCCGACAAGAATTCGAATTTGGACAAGCCTCCTCCATTTCACATCATTTATTTTTCTTAGGACTTGTCTAATCCAAATTCAACTCAAATCCATATTTATTGCACGACTATGGTTCGGCTAGAATGACCCAACCCCCTAAGCCGGCCATATATATATATATATATATATATATATATATATATATATATAACCCCACTAGTAAAATGAATAATTAGCATTTTGATTATTAATTAATTGCATTAAATTTGTCAATATTAGACTGTTTTTATATAATTGACAATAGTGTGCTAATGCCCCACGAGTAAAGGCAATGGACTTCATTGTCATGTAATGACTTTGATGAGATACAAATGTCTTAAGATCTACTTTAAACATGTTTATGTTCATCAAGAGAAACATTGATTGTCACGTATCGATTTTGTAAAGTCGGTAATTGTCATCCGGATGTGATGTCGTGTGTGTCTAGTTTGCGCAACGCAAAAGACAAGAACGTATATTTTTGATAATTTGTTTGAAACACAGAGTATTATAAGTCACATTGCAGCAGAAATATTGAGACACATCATTTGAATAGGAATAAACTTGATTTTTTATTCATAATGTCACGCCCCAGTCCCAAAATACCGAGGGACTGGACACGTGGCAATGGCCAACAGCACGCACCGATGGACAACCCAATTTAATGGATCCATCAGGGCATGCTTAAGCTGTAGTCTAGCAGTAAATAGAACAATTGTTATAAGTCACAGTCTATTCTAATCTCATCCACAACAGATAATCACAGGTTAAATGCCAGAATAAAGGCAGATAAATGTAAACTAGCATATCTCAATAAAATGTCTCGGGGAACAATCCGAGAATATGTCTGATACATCAATGCAATAGACAGAAAATAAAGGAACTGAAAATAGAAACAGAAATAACTGACTACGTAAAGCCAATACTCAGGAGAAGTCTTCGGGCACGATCTCGTTCTCAGGTTCTGGTACAGCTCCTGGAAGTGCTCCTGTACGGTATATCTCTGGATGGATCTCTTCGGCTATACCTGGGAACATAATCCGGATCCAGGTCCTCAGGGGACAGCAAGGTACAGAAAATACAAGCCATAATAATGCAGTGAAATAGTCAATGAAATAAACAGGGTAATTATGTAACCATCTATGTGAAATGCAGGTGAGAACATCATCAGTACTCAGGCTGAGACTACTACAAGCTCTGTGTAGGGGAGCCGGTAGCAGCGATATCATGTAGTTGTCTAGCTCGGAGAGAGACTGAGACGCCGGCATAATATAGTCAACCTGTAGCCTGTGTGTCTTTCCAGCAATAAATGGAACAATAGGGAAACACTAAATAATCAGCTAAGTGATATGCAAGATGAGAGCAGCACTAGAACTCAGGCTGAAACCATTACAAGCTCGGTGTCGGGGAGCCGATAGCAGTGATATCATGTGGTCGTCTAGCTCAGCGGAAGACTGAGACGCCGGAATGATATAAAATCAACCTGTAGCCTGTGTGTCTCTCCCCACCCAATGTAATCATACGTCTCATGTCCATGTGGCCCCATGTCCATGTCACGTAAGATCATATCTAATACAACAAGTCATATAGTATCTAGGAACATATGTCAATGTTAAGTCTTGTATCCTATACAGAATCACCACGAATATCTCAGGAAGATCCTGTCCATGAATAGTGTCAAGTGTCCTGGGTTATGATGTACTTGATAAGACAAGTACGAGAAATATCGGGTCTCGGTATCCATGTCTAGATGACAACACACAACGCCGCGTACGGTGTTGGCACCCGACTATGAATTAGACGCTAAGTAAAGTCGCACGGTTAGGTCAAGCAGTTAAACAAGTTTATATATGAAATCTACAAGAACTCAAGTAAAATACTATAACAGGAATCACTGCGAGTTGACAAGCTCTACTTGCCCACTGATGCAAAATTAAGCCAAGAAATAGCAAGCTGCAGGGTTTGACAAGGTACACTTGCCTATGGTTCGGGCTCCAACCGTAGCTCTGGTATTTGTGAAATCTCCAGGAACGTCTTCGGATGCTGAAACAAACATTATCATCAGATCCAGAAAATATCAATCAGCTAGAAATGCCTGTTCTTGAGTCCAATTTGGAGACAAGAGCAAAAATGACAATTTTGGGTCAAAACGGGGTCCACATGTGGGCCCGCTTTGCACCGAAAAATGTGTCAGGGACAAAGGTCTCCAAATTTGCTAAAGTTAGTGTCAACAGGTCAGGAACGATGATACGAACCCAACGGAACTTCCAGAATTGGATTCCGGTGAGCCGATCACAAAATCGCCCGTCGAGTGGAGCCTGTGGGGTCCACGACACGCGATTTCATCAACGTTCTCAGAATCGAACCAAACTTGGGTCACCGGACCAGCGTATCGCTACGAGTCCGATGGCGCAAGTTTTGTTTCAATCCGACGTGTGTACACAAAGTTAGGGCACATTCCAGAAATGGCGGATACTGGACGGTGTTCGCGGATACGCGTTGATTCCGGTGTGCACGCACACCCGAATCGACTTCTGCGAAATCCCACAAGTCCGTATCGACGGCGCGCACGTATCTGTGAAGACCGCACGCGACCAAGTCGCCCCGTTTGGCGGGGCGTATCCAGTTTCGGGGTAAATCAGGGCGTTGTTTTTCCTGTTTTTGGATCGCGGTTCGCGATCGCCACAGGACGCAATGCCCCGAGCGGGTTGCACGGGCACCGAGAGGGTCACGCAGGGTTCGCAACGCAACAGACGGAATCAAAATCGGATAAACGAGCAGGGAGATACGCGTACCTGAACAGGGTCCGAAAAACCTAAAATATCTCCGTGTCCGACACTTGTCCGACACGTGTCCGACCTAGGGTTAGGGTTTTGGGGGTGCTGTCGGAGCTCTGGCGGCTCGGGGGCACTGCGGCCGGAGGTGGAGGCGGAGGGGCGGCGCTGGCGATGCGCCGGAGCGGGCGGGGGACGCCGGCGGCTGCCGGAGGCGACGCAGCCGCTGCTGCGGGGTCGGGGTCTTCTCGGTCGGGTTCTGGGGACGGGCGGTTGGGCGGAGCTGGGCTCGGCTGAGGCGGGCGGGGATGGCGGCGAGGCGAGGAGGGCGGTGGCCGGAGGCGGAGCCGGTGGTGGTTCGTGGTGGTGGCGGGGTAGGCTAAGGCAGGCCGGGGCTAGGGTTTATATAGGTGAGGGCGACTGGGGTCGGGCCGAGCGAGGCGGAGTCGTGGTGGTCGTGGCTGCGCGGGGCGCGGGGGCGGAACGTGGCGTCGAGGCCGGGCGAGGCGCGGGCTGAGCGGCGGTGGACGCGGGCCGAGGGATCGTGGGCGAACGGGTGAGGGAAGCGGGTCGGGTTAGCGGGTCTGGCAGACCCGACCCGATAGCCCATGGGCTGGGCTAGGATTTTGGGCTTGGGCTGGGCTGGGCTGGATTATTTTTAAATAAATAAAAATAATAATAAAAATAGGTAAATAATAATAAAATAGTTTTGAGGTGATTAAAAATAGGTCCGGGCCCAATAAATTCCAGAAAAATTACCCTAAGTCTAGTTTTTCATTTTACACCCAAAAATATTATTTTCATAATATTTTAATATATTTAAAAATGTTTAATTTTATTTAATGCCAAAAATACCTTGCTTTTAATTAGCAAAAATTCCCGAAAAATCCCAAAAAATTCCGAAAAATCCAGTTTTAAAAATCTTGAAAAATTAGGGGGTTTACACATAACATGAAATATATTATATTCAAAATGAAGTGCATTGCTTATGCTGAGTCGGCTACATTTGATTGAAATAATAAAAGACAAACAAGCTCCCATGAATAATACTTGTTGTCCCATACATTACACCCTTCGTAAAGATTGTTACAATACGCCTTCAAAATGAAGTGGACTTCATCTATACTTCAAAATAGAAAGATCTTCAAGTCGCGCATCTTCGATCTTCAGCTTCAACTTAGTACTCTGCGCCCTCTTCATTCCCGACACCTGAGATGTTGGGTATCAGTAAGCCTACTTGTACTGGTGAGCGGGACGAGCCCACTCACCTAAACCGACGTTGCTTATTAAAAGAACTCATGCATTGAATATCACCTTGCTATCAGGAACTAGAGTGAATTTACAGTTCATATCATAGGCACATTTGAAAGCAATAAGTTGAATATATAACGCACGCATCGGTGATAGCTTATTCACCTGACGCACGCGTTCCTGCATTAAAATATATAATACTTACCCTCCTGCACAAGATAATACATTAGCATGAGTACTATCTTATATGCGGTCATTGGTGATATTGAAGACACCATGATGGACTATTTTATGGCATTTCGGTGATAGCCTCTCAGTCGAGTTGCGAGCTCTCTGGAGGTCCCGCAATGCCCTAGCGACTTAGCATGTTCCATTATTTCCTCCTAGGTCGATTCGGTTCCGGTGTCCCGGATACCGTTTCAAGAAAACTTTAACTTTTTGCACAAGTTGTCCATGACCATGCAAATGCTTGAGCAGTTTATCTATGATGCATATGCATGACACGAAGCAGATTTTGAGTAGTAATATTTATGAACTCATGCACTGATTTAATGTTTCCTCCAAGCCGTATGTTCTGATTTGGTAAACCAGTAGGCACCAAACACTCTGAGGCACCTTGCCACAAATCGATAATTCTAGTATCGCATTTCTTTCAATAGTTCCGTGGTTCAAACCACAACCGTCGGCTCTGCGTACAAAGCTTAAGTTATAAGTCGCGGACATAGATGCGCTCGACGATTTATATTTATATATCCCATATTCCATTCCTTAGTGGTAAGCATGCATTGTGGCTAACATTTATATATTTACATTCAACCGGGCATCGTCGATATGAACGTATTTGAAGCAAAGTATGTATTTACGAGACCGAGTAGAGAAGAAGGGACAGAACCACCCACCGATTAGATAATATACCGAGGAAGGAGACTTGCCTTGCTACGATATAACGTCAACTATACGCGTTCCTACAATGGCACTAGCATCGTGTTAGAATCCGTTCTCAATTCGTCCTTTAGAATCCGTTCTCAATCCGTCCTAGCGAATTCCTTAGAAAACGAAAGAAGACAACGACGCGAAAATACTTCATCCAAAATCTCGCAACAAAAACGTTCAAGAAAAGCAACAGCCGACTGATTCCGTCGAAGGTACTCTTATATGGAGCTCACTCGCCGAGACACTGTCCGCTGCATCTAGGACTTATTCCAACAGAAGTCAAACCATGCGTTGGAATGATTCTCTTTTATTCGTCCGCCACGATTCAATACCGAAAGGGTCATTTTTATATTAAGTTCAAATTTTGAGTCAAACCAGCCACAAGCCTTTACGTAGTGCGTTGTCCGATCGGATTGTGGGTGGGGCACTACATTGATGAAGTCAGATAGTTAGTGTACTCTATGTTGATCTCTTATGATAAATAGAACTGGTTTCATAAGTTGTTGATGTAGTTGACATCATAGCGAGAGTATGAGTGCTTAGTTAGAACGAGATCACTGAACACGAAACCACAAAAAATATCCATAACGAATGATGTATGATAATATCAATAGTGTTGTCATTCATGTCAACCTTGCAAGTGGTCTTCAGACATGAGGCCATTACGATAAGTGCGCACTTACACAATATCTTTGTACCTTTAGCAAATTAACTCGAGGGTTGCAACGATCATAAATTGGTATGGTGAATCACTCTTGAAGGTATTACATGGTCAATAAGAAATATGTTAGATCCTACATGTCCGATATGCTAAACTCAAAAAATTCTTGCGCAAGGTGATGCGTGAGTAATGGAGTCCTACTCTGTCACATGAGTGTTGAATAGACGACATTGAGACACAAACTTACTACGACAAATACGACTTGATATATTACCTATGTCATAAGTCAACTCAGGATATAGTCTAACAAAAATAATAAATTGTACAGTAACTATACATGGATAGGTTCTTGAGTGGATGATGTTAAACATCCTCATACCATATGGAGCTTATGACACATTGCTAGGTGTTAAACTTGGTCATCAAATAAGATTCATAAAAGAGTTTTTGATAGCATACACATAAAAATCTGACCCGATCTTCAATAGAAAATCCTACCAGGTTTCTGATGCTAATAATATATCAATATCGGATACGGTTTGATCCAATACGACCATATATCATGGAATAGAGCCTAATAGATCACACACAAAAGAGTTGGTCGGACATTTAAAGCATGCTCATGTTTGTATTTGATCCAATAGTATCTATGTCAACCATGTTAACTTGTGCTAGCACATGAGTCAATTAGATGTTGACTAGATTAACTCTGAATCAATCATCTATAGAAATATATGACAGGTAATCATATTCAAAATTAAGTAGTGTTCTAGAAGAGTCTAAGATCATTTAGAAGTTTCTAGAGAATCTAGGATTGAGTTGGAATTATCATTCCTATAGAAGACCTAGTCGACCTAGTAATTGCAAAGTTACCATTTTCGAAATTATAGGGGCGATGGTTTGCTAAAATACTAACTTACGGTCTGGCAAAGCCCCAACAAAAAATCCATCGAGAACCCCCTCCTTTATATCCTCTTCTCTTCTCTTCACTGTTCCCAGCCAACCCAAACATGCCAGAAATTCAATCGAATTTTCAATTGGCTTGCAACTATTGTAGTAAACAACGACAATAAGCGCAAGGAGTTGTGTCACAAGCTACTTCGAGGAGGAATTTGAGGAGATCATTTGGTAGCTAATTTTGGTGTACGCAAATAGTTCGCGACTTGGATCACTCGGTTTCCGACGTGCTCATGTTGATACATTTACAGACCGAGCACGTGTACGATTAAAGCATTAGCAAAGGGATATCGATAGAACTTATGTAGATTAGTCTTCTATTTTTTTAGTATCATGTTTGTTATAGTTAGATCGCTAGTGTATGTTATGCTCTTAGATTGAATCGAGTTTGCCTTAGTTCATGACATCAATCGATGCAATAAAGATTCATGTCAAGTTGACGGTTAATCACGACTCATGAAATGAACATGGTGATCCAAACTCATGGATATATAGATATATCATAAACCTAGTTCAATTCTTAAATGGTTAAAAGTATAAAATTATGTTATTACGAATGCTTAGACGTTCGCCTACAACAGATTCGTGCATCGAATTGGTGTACATACACGAAAGTATTCGTGCAGATGATCTAGTATATGATATTGATAAAAAAAATTAAATATTATTATTTATACGTGTCCTTACTTACACAATGTCGAGGGAGACAAGTAGTACATATTTTTACAAAAGTTTAGGAAGGAACGATATATTAATTACTTACAAAACTATGTCATACTTTAAATTCTTCCTTCCCTCAGGGCATATGTCAAGTTAATTTTCTGATCCATTTTCACTACAACCAACAAGTATACATTTAGGACTAGGTTGGGCCACGTCTGGAATGGTGCATTTGCTTCTATTGTCGATGTCTCGACAGAAATGACAACAAAAATATGTCTAGTTCTGAACATTTGTCATTTCAAGTTTTGAACGAAACTGACCCATAATTAGAATGTTGAAATAAAATTTTGGAAGATGTGAAGGATAAGTTTATATTAAAGTAGGTTGGTAGTTGGCTAATAGCCAATTGAAATTCTAGTAGATGTTTTGATATTGTGTTTGTCGATGAACAATAAATGTTCTGTCCTCTAAGAAAACCCTACTGTTTTAAGATTATGGTATGTTACTAGGGAGGAGCATTCGGTTTATTCGATTTCAACCGAATCGAAACAGTCAAAACTAAATAAACCGAAATTTTAAAAATCTAGAACCGAAATCGAACCTAAATGAGCTAAAACCGAAACCGAATCAAACCGAATAAGCTATTAGATTTATTCGGTTTAATCGGTTTATTTGGTTTGTTCGATTGGACTATTGTTATTGTTGAATGGATTGGAGCCAAAGTTGATATCGTAGATAAATTATATTAAAATTATAATTTTATACACACATTTGTTGTATTACAAAGTTGTGTCCAAAGTTGGAGATCAAAATATATACAAAGAATTGCTGTTTTCAAAATAAGCATATTTTTAAGGCCCTTGATAAAGGCACTACAAAAAAGACTCGGAGTTAGATCAGTATTGGTGCTATCCCAGTTATAAATTTTTTTTACTCGGGCTAGTCCAAATTTTACAAGGGGTGACTACCTCTCCTCCTCACTCCTCCCTCTCCTCCCCCACCGCCACCCTCCTCCAGCCTCCGCGTCCGTGTCCCAACCACCGGACGTGCGCGAGCACAGTACGGCCGTCGCAGCAGCTCTTGTCGCCGCCGCTTCTGCTGCTCGAATAGGAGGAGGAGGAAGATGGCGAGGAGGAGGAAGAAGGAGGCGGAGCTGCTCGAGGAGGAGGAGGAAGACGACAAAGAGGAGGGAGAAGGAGGCGGAGCTGCTCGAGGAGGAGGAAGACGACGAGGTGGAGGAGAAGACGACCGCCGTCGCTCCTCTTGCCTCCTCCTCCTCCCCCTTCTCCTGCTCCCTCTCCGCCTCCGTCTCCATCCTCCTCCGTTGTCTCCTCTCGCGCAGACATCCTCCCCCTCCGAACTGTCAAAATTTTGTCAGTCCTACAAATTCGAAGAACTGTCAAAATTTTGACAGTCCTAAAGAATCAACATATTTTCTTTGGAACTCTCAAAATTTTGAGAGTCCTTTCTATTGTTAGGACTCGTAAAAAAAATTTGGACTGTCCTTATCAAATTTGAAGAATGGTAAACTTGATATCTAAAAAAATAATTTGGGTTGTCTTGAAGTCATTTTTGTCCTTTTTGTAGTGCCTTTTATCAAGGGCCATTTTTAATCACAAAATATGCAAAGAATTATGGTATTTACATAATTATATAAATTTTATTCGATTTTCGATTTTGAACCGAAAAAAAAAACAAAAACTGAAACCGAATAATTTTTTTTTTAGTATTTTTCAACCCAAAATTGAACCGATTTTTTTAAAAATGAACCAAATCTCTAATTCACTTCAGTTCGAAGCGATTTTTATTGTGGTCCAAAACCGAATAATGCTCATCCCTAGTATGCTCTTTTGATTGTGCTACATTGTTGTTTTATGTAGGTAGAGGGATCTAAACCAAAATTGCCTTAAAAGCCATGGTAAAATATTGTCCAATATTCTCTTGACATGGGAATCTTCTTCCTTTTCTTCCACAATTTTACACGGAAAATTCGGTACAAGTGGGCCAAAAAGCACATTTAGGTCATAGAACCCACTAATAATAATAATAATAATAAAAATAATAAAAATAATAATTTTGTAAGCTTACCAAGTGGTTATGGTATTGATGAGTGATTAGTACTTCACATTTAACCTCTCAATCCCATTAAAAAAGACAGTAATTAGTTGGGCCACAATAAGTAAACATTATAATAAAGTTGTAAGCATCAAATAATAGATTACATGCATGACATAATTAGGAGGAGAGAAATTTTATTTTAAGAAATGGAAAAAAGAAAAGAAAAGAAAAGAAAAGGAGACTTCCTTGTGGCCAACGCATCCTTGGCTTGGAATTTAGGTCCGGAGTGGAAGACTTTGGGCGGATAAGAAGGACCGAACTCATCAAACCTCCCACTACTTCAACTCTCTCTTAACCTCCTCAATTCTCTCTCTCTCTCTCTCTCATTAGCAAGCTGGCGATCGACCAGGAATCCCCATTCAAGGAGCTCAATATCAAGAACAGAAGAGTCATGGTGAGCATTTCTTCCTTGTATTGGTTGGATCACAATATCTATATTGTACTATGTGCTACGAGAACATGAATATAATCCCTCACTAAAATAAATTTGGGTTTCCGTGACAAAGTGGACTGTGACTAGTGTAAAATTTATCCGTGACAAATGGCCTATTATGGTCTGTTGGCAATGGAGTTGTACTGAATATTTGGAGTGTCCGTGCTTGTTAATTTTTGTTCGTTATGTTCCATATTTTGAAGTTGAGCTGAGTTGGTGGTGTGCAGGGAGCTGGAGGACCGGAGGACAACGACGAGAGGTGGCCGCCGTGGCTGAAGCCGCTGCTGAAGGCCAACTTCTTCGTGCAATGCAAGCACCACGCCGACTCGCACAAGAGCGAGTGCAACATGTACTGCCTCGACTGCGTCAACGGAGCCATGTGCTCGCTCTGCCTCGCCTGCCACCGCGACCACCGGGCAATCCAGGTACAAGTTTGGGAGAAATTATTTCAGTGAGCCGGACTCATCGGTCATCGTGTACTTTGATTCTCCCTTTCACTTGATGGCACGAGAATGAGTGCACGCAGAGCAGTCATTCTCATTTTCATACCATCAAGTGAAGAAGAATTAAGATGCTCTGGTTCGCTGAATAATTTCTTCAAATTTGGATTATTCAGCGTGTTCGATTTCGACATATTGAGCATATGGATCTAATTCGTTATTGGGTCATTTGGGGAATCAAGTTATTTCTTTCAAGAAGCATGTTATGTTCTGTTTTATTTTCTTGCAAAATGCCATGCCAATAGTGAGCCGGACTCATCATCGTGTACTTTGATTCTCATCGAATAGTCTTCTTCATCTCCATGCCATCAAGTGTAGTCAAGTTTGAATTTCTTTAGCGTGTTTGATTTTTGACATATTGAGCATATGGATCTAATTCGTCTATGAAAATATTGTTTTGGGTCATTTGGGGAATCTAGTTCTTTCTTTCTTTCTTTCAAGAAGCATGTTATGTTCTGTTTTATTTTCTTGCTAGCAAAATGCCATTGCCAATAGTGAGCCATTTCCTAAGCAAATGTCGTTGTTTGGTGACACAGATAAGGAGGTCATCCTACCACGATGTCATAAGGGTTTCGGAGATCCAGAAGGTGCTCGACGTCACCGGCGTGCAGACCTACGTCATCAACAGCGCCCGCGTCGTCTTCATCAACGAGCGGCCCCAGCCGAGGCCCGGCAAGGGGGTCACCAACACCTGCCATGCCTGCGACCGCAGCCTCCTCGACTCCTTCCGTTTCTGCTCCCTCGGCTGCAAAGTACTTACTAATTATAACCACCAACTCTTCTGCTTTTGGTACCATGTTAATAATGTCAAATTGATACATGACAATGCGCTGTGGTGTTAATGGTATGAATTCCCTGCAGGTTGCTGGGACACAAGGGCCTAACGACAAGAAGAAAAAGGCGGTATCGCCGGCACCAGACTCGGAAGGGTCCAACTCCAGCACCTGCAGGCACGGCAGCGCGAAGAGCAACCTGATACAGACCTTCTCGCCTTCGACTCCGCCTCCGAGCGCTGTCACCGCGAAGAGGAGGAAGGGCATTCCGCACCGGGCGCCGTTCGGAAGTCTCATCCTCGAGTTCTAATTAAAATGCGATATATATAAGAAGAAGACCAGAACCATCCATGTCACTCTAGAACTCATCTCAGTTTCAGTTTCAGTTTCAGTTTCAGTTTCAGGTAGACATATAGTTTGTCATAGTTGTTGCTCTCGTGTTAGCTATAGATAGAGAGATAAATGGAGTTGTGTATATAATGTCTGCTCCTTATACTCAGTTTTGTGTTAGTGTAACATGTACACAGAGAGAGGAGGGAGAGAGATTTGTAATGCTGATGAGGAGATTGTGTCTATAGTTGATGATATGCTCCTTGTCCTTGCTAGAATGTGTGTAGTGCCCCATTGCTAGCAATGTTTGAAAAAAAATTTAAAAAAAATTCGGTTTCGTTATCAGTTTCAGATCCTTCCTATCAGCACTGATATCATCAGAGTTTGAGATGTAGTAATTTGTATCAGCTTGTTGCTCTTTTATAAGTACTCGTTACTTGTATTTATGTTCCTCTGGTATTATATGTGTGTAATTATATTTACGTTGTTTGCATCTCTTGAGGATTCATATTGAAGTCTCGGAAGATAGTGTGAACATATATATATGGGGGTAAGTGGGGTCGTAATATTTGCAGAATTTCAACGAAGTTCTTCATACATTTTTTTTTTAATTTCAGCGTCCTGAAAGTAGGAGTTTGAAAGTAAGACTTCTTGAATTCTGGAATTTGATTTTGTCAAAGTTTTCAGAATACACTCAGAATCCACTGGTGATGGTCAGGGTCGATCCTGAGGTAAACCGGATAAATCATCTGGCTTGGACAACCCTTCGGTTAGGACAACCCTTCGACCCCTTAGTTCCCACCTCTCTGTCAATAAAATCTCTGCAGTCCACCATAACTTTCTAGAACTTTTTTGGAAAGTGGAGTTTTTGCACACGAGTGAGAAGCATGAACGGACGACTCTTCGAGAAAGAACAGCATAACCAAGGGCGGAGCAACAATATCGTCCCAAAGGTTGGGTAGCTACTGAGATTAGCATAAAAATAAACAACAATATTACAAATTTTATTTTTACCTTCGATTGATAATGACAAAAACTAAATGATCCAAGCTACAACTTCCATTCTTCTAAAAAACTAAATAATTCAAATCAAACAACCATCAAATAATTTGGTTTAGTTTTAGAGTCTTGTATAATATTCAAAATTTAAATTTAGATTATCATTTTAGACAGTCAACCAAATTAGCCGTTAGAACGAGATTCGAACATTCTTCTCGACAATATCAAAACATAAACAATTTTTTTTTTAACATTATAGGAAAACCTAAAACTAAATAATCCTCCAACAACAAAGTTCTGTCTCTAGATGAACCAAGGATTGTGACTCAACAGGGGAGTGTGGTATTTAAGCTCGTCTTCTCCACACTAAAAATGGGAACAGAACAAGAATGAGCTAGCTACCACCCACAAAATAGATTCCACAAAGGGAAACATGCACGCGTGTCCGTCCCTGATAGCAAATGAACAGATGGGTGTACAGTGGAACTGTTGCTAGGTCCACCAGCAAATTGTTGGAAACACGTGCGCTTTGATACCACGTGTTGGTCGCGCAGCAAAAAAAACGCTTTGCCAATCCACCTGAGATAACCAACCAATATACGAACATCAAGTACAGATGAAGACAAGTAAATGACGGTGACTACGTTACCTGGACAAATTACAACATTTATAACTCAGATGAGATTACAAGATTGCAAAGAACTAATGTTGAAACCTTTTGTCCTAATAGGTTCAATCCCCTCACCACACTCAACAAGAAAAACAGAAGATTACAATTGAAATCACTCACCAACCCGTAACAATCTTCCTAACTGATGTTGACGACTCATTGATTAGATCTTCTTCTTCCTTCTGTCTTGGATGACGAAGTCCTAAGAGCAAAGCACAGACTTTCTCTTAGATTTCATGTGGACGAGCACCCTGAATCATCAATTTGTACTTCTTCTTTGTGTCTCCACCCTCCTCCCTATTGATAGGATGAGAAAACTATTTTAGGGTTAGGAAATCATAAAAATAGCCAACCATAAGTTACAGCCGTCCACTAGCATCCAACGGTCCAAAATATAACCTAAAAATTCCAAAATTCGAGTAGCCGTCGCCAACATCGAACTCGGACCGACTTCGATTTTGAGGTTCTGGAACACCACACCGAGTTTGGTCCAAACTCGGCTAGGGACTGAGTTCGGACCAAACTTTGCCCCATTCAGCAGACTTGATTCCCAACAATCTTCCCCTCCAGTCTGATGAGAGGTGTTGGCTCCATGGCTCCTCAACTGGACTCCATGTCTGTCGTCCCGCGACATAAATCCTGCTCCCCCATGCCACCGATCTTCGATCCCCCGAGTTTCTTTGCATCTTCCGTCATTTTCAGCTCCTCGACCGTCACGTCGACGCTAGCTGCCATACGTAGCACCTCCTGCACCACTGGGATCCTGCCGATATCAATAACACGACCAAGACCGAAGTCCCTGACGATCAGCCTCAGCGTGAGTCTTGGCTGCATGTCCCCGACTTCCATCTTCCACCGAAATGTGTTAACGTTCCGACGAGCTTCTTCACCCTTGGCTGGCCCAACCAAGCGGAAGGTGCGATTCTTCCGAGATTCAAACTCCTGATTCTGCCCACCTTCGTGTCCGAACTTGAAGCTCCCCCATACACATGTGTCCTCGAATAGAACATCATGCACAGTGCATGCCGTCGATGACCTACAACTTCCCCTGAACTGTGTGAATGATGATGCTCCTGTCTGAGATTGAGTTTGCTGCAAAACTTAATCTTCTCCCTGGTCTCGAACAGTTGAAACCAATGTCGCTCCGTGAAGTTTTGGCAAACCATCCGTCGCCAAAATCGGATCCGTGGAACAACCCACACCTGGAGATCGACCAGCTGTCATGGGACCGACAAACTGACCCTCAATCTTTGACTCATCACCATTCGTCGCTTTGTCTCGACAAACCGAATCATCTGTATCTGTAAACACCCAAATTTTCATAAATTAAAAATAATTTTTTAGGATTTTTCTGAAATTTTTAACTAATTAAAATAAATATTTTCTGCTATTAAATAAATTTTATGATTTTATTAAATATTAAAATATTATAAAATAATATTTTTGAGTGTAAAATTAAAAATTAGACATAGTGTAATTTTTCTGAAATTTATTGGACCCAAAAACTATTTTTAAATAGCTAAAAATAATATGTTTAAATAAACCCACTTGAACCAAACTGAACCGGATTAAACCAACTAATTAAACCAACCCAACTCAAACCAACCCTAACGGGTCAGATTTGAACCCGACCCGTACCCGCTAACCCGACCCGACCCGACCCGACTGCTACAGTAACTAACCCTAATTCCTTAATCCCCCCGACTTCCCCGCCGCCCGTTCACCCACAGCGCCGCCGACGCTTCGCCTTCCCACCTGCACGTCTCCCCCGCCGGATGCCCCTACCACTTCACCTCCCAGCCGCCTCCAACCGCCGACTATCGACCTCCCCTCTCCACTATATAAACCACCGCCAACCACCACGACAGCCTCGGCCACCCCCAACACTACGACTCCCCAGCAACACCTTCCTCCGGCGACGCCGCCTCCTCCGCTAGCCCAACTCCGGCGACCCCGAGCCGCCGACACCAAACCATCACCGCCATCGACGTCTTCACCCCGAGCACCCTCGACCCCGAGACCACCGCTGCCACCACCTGACCCCTCCGACGATGACCGACACTGCGATGCCGCCACCACCGGCGATCTCCCCGACGACGGCGCCTAGACGGCCAGCAACGACCACGATCAAGCACAGCAGCCGCAACGCCACCGCCGACCGGCAGAGCACAGCGTCGTGCCACCTCGCGTACGCGTTGAACAGTCGATTCCGACGTCCTGTTCAGGTAAGAATTTCTCTCTCCTCGTCGCGCCGATGTTCGAACGGTCTGTTGTGACACGTTCGTTGTGTAACCCTCTCCAAACTCGTACAATCAGTTCGGGGTATCGCGTCCTGTGTTGGTCGCAAACCGCAAGAAAAATAATCTCTATTTCTGAAAATTCAGAAATTGTCCCGAACTCGCAAGTTTATATATACATAGTTATTACGGTGCCGAAGCCACTACCGTGCTAGGCCCACTACATAGTATAACTATATTGCATAACTGCTACCGGCTCTCCGACACAGAGCTTGTAGTAGTCTCAGCCTGAGTTCTAGTGATGCTCTCATTTGCATATCACTTAGCTGGTTACATAGTTTGTCCTATTGATACATTTTTATATACTGTATTTATTTGGCTTGAGTTATTCTTGTACCTTGCTATGTCCCCTGAGGACCTGGAATCTGGATTATGTCCCCAGGTTTAGCAGAGGAGATCTACCCCGAGGTATACGGGATATGAGCAGACATTGGAGCAGTACCAGCACTAGAGGACGAGGTGATGCCAGGGGATTTCTCCTGAGTATCTGCTTTATATATACTTAGCCGTTTCTGTTGTTAGACTCTTATTCCTGTTTATTGAACTGTTGTATCAAACTCATTATCGGGCTGTTTCCCGAGACTTTTATTGAGACGTGTTGATTATTATTTCATCTTGATTATTCTGATATTGATTGTATTTATCTTCTGTGGATGAGATTAGTATCGTAGATCTTTATTGTTGTTTTACAGCTTAAGCACACTCTAATGGGTCCATTAAATTGGGTTTGCCCATTGGAGGGTGCTGCTAGCCATTGTCACGTGTCTAGTCCGTTGGTATTTTGGCACTGGGGCGTGACATGGTTTTTTTGGTGGCCCATGCAGGCCTACGACTAAATTATTTCGGTTTTAACTAAGGAATCGAGCAAGCCTGCGACAAGGATATGATAAGTTATAGGATCTCATCCACTTGATTGAATCGTTCTTGATCTCTATATCGGATTTGAATTAATTTCTTGACATGCATCCTGCCTTGATTCTTCTGTGCACCTCTTATAATTTATTTTGGATGCAGAGTAATGGATCCACCAGCAAGCGATGAGACTCCCGCAGGAACACCACAAGTGACAGTTGTCACCTACGATGATGGAGTGACACCAGTGGGTGGAGGTATATCAGCACAATAAAGCAGTCAAGCAAATTAGCATGCTTCTAGATTTCGGCAAGACGACATTCCATCACCACCACCACAGTTTACTCCACTGATGCCTATTTTTTCACAAGGGCAACCTATGGACGGGCAGCAGATATTTCAAATGATCTACGCAATGATGCAAGCCCAACAACAGATTCATCAAGAGGCTCAGCGTCACGAGACAAAGATTTGAGAAATAATATAGTGACCGCACTGGAGCAGGAGAACCTACCAGCAAGACGGCCATCGACGGGCTCTATCACCGATTTTCGCCAGCCGAAGCCCCGTACCTTTTATGGAAAGGAGGAGCCCACTGAAGTTTATGAGTGGCTCACAAACACTTAACACCAATTAAAAGCAGCTGAGCTTCCAAGGGAACGTTGGATGACTGACATCCGGATGCAGTTAACGGGCAATGCACATCACTGGTGGCTATCTGAGGAGATACGCCTCGGACCAGACCGAGTCACTTGGGAGGAGTTCTCTAGACTCTTTCAGGAGATGTACATTCCATCTATTGCTCGATCGGAACTTCGGGACAAGTTCAATCACCTCACTCAAGACAATATGATAGTGGAAGAGTACAATGCAGAGTTTATCCGTTTGAGTCGCTACGCCCCTAACCTGATCCCGACAGAAGAGGAGAAGGCTGAGAAGTTCTTCGACGGACTAAACTTTGAGCTACAGAGATTGATCGGATCCGTTGCACCTACTTCATACTCGAACGTTCTTGCTGCAGCCTGACGCATGGAGTGCGTTACCAGAAAAGAGTCCATCCTGAAGCGATCTTTCACATCAGCACTAGTCAGAGCACCACAGGGAGAAGCTGCAAATAGATCTCACATGCACCAGCCACCCAGAGCATCTCCGCAGATACTGCTTACATGTCAATATTATGGCAAGCGAGGCCATTATGAGAGCGAGTGCAGACGCAATTTGGGATTATGCTTGATTTGCGGATCTAACCAATATTTAGCCAAGGATTGTCCTGAGCATCGAGAGGGAGCACTAATGTTAAACCGATAAGCTTTACCAGCACCGATGCCACCTTTGGCAATCCAGGCAGCACAGCAACAGCAGAGGAAACCACCACAAGGACGCGGACAAGCTTTTGCAATGACAATGGAGGACGCACAGATTCGTGGAGTAGTGAATACGCGTAAGATTGAAGTCATATATATCTATTCCTAGTATTGCCATAGCACGTGCCTGTTAATTCATTTTCCTAGACTAAATCTAGTATTTTGAACTTGTTAGTAATTGATACCAAAGTTTTCCTAAGCTGTAGTTTTTCTTGCCCAAATCAGATTCCTTTACTCTTGAATTACTTATCTTTCATTGTCTAGGAAAATACTTTATTCCTTCCCTATGTGTTCTGCTTAACCCTCATCTTTCGATTTTACCTTGATCATGATTTTTTGTTTGTGTCGTGCTTCGAACATGTCTTACAACCGTGTCATCTCTTCTGACCGGTTATGTTTTCTTAATTGCGAGGACGCAATTCTTTTAAGAAGGGTAGATTGTAAACACCCGAATTTTTCAGAAATTAAAAATAAATTTTCAGAATTTTTTGGAATTTTTAACTAATTAAAATAAATATTTTTTGGTATTAAATAAATTTTGTGATTTTAATAAATATTAAAATATTATAAAAAAATATTTTTGAGTGTAAAATAAAGAATTAGGCATAGTATAATTTTTCTGGAATTTATTGGACCCAAAAACTATTTTTAAATAGCTAAAAATAATATATTTAAATAAATCCACTTGAGCCAAACTGAACCGGATTAAACCAACTAATTAAACCAACCCAACTCAAACCAACCCTAACGGGTCGGATTTGAACCTGACCCGTACCCGCTAACCCGACCCGACCCGACTGTTACAGTAACTAACCCTAATTCCCGAATTCCCCTGACTTCCCCGGCCGATTCCCCGCCGCCCGTTCACCCACAGCGCCGCCGACGCTTCGGGTCCCTGCCCGCACGTCTCCCCCACCGGATGCCCCTACCACTTCACCTCCCGGCCGCCTCCAACCGTCGACTGTCGACCTCCCCTCTTCACTATATAAACCACTGCCAACCACCACGACAGCCTCGGCCACCCCCAACACCACGACTCCCCAGCACCACCTTCCTCCGGCGATGTCGCCTCCTCCGCTAACCCAACTTTGGCGACCTCGAGCCTACAGCACCAAACCATCACCGCCATCGATGTCTTCACCCCGAGCACCCTCGACCCCGAGACCACCGCTGCCACGACCTGACCCCTCCGACGACGACCGACGATGCGACCCCGCCACCTCCGACGATCTTCTCGATGATGACACCAAGACGGCCTGCAACGACTACGACCAAGCACAGCAGCCGCAGCGCCACCGCCGACCGGTCGAGCACAGCGCCGTGCCACCTCGCGTACGCGTTGAACAGTCGATTCTGACGTCCTGTTCATGTGAGAATTTCTCTCTCCTCGTCGCGCCGATGTTCGAACGGTCTGTTGCGACACGTTTGTTGTGTAACCCTCTCAAAACCCGAATAATCAGTTCGGGGTATCGCGTCCTGTGTTAGTCGTAAACCGCGACACAAAAAAGGAAAAACAACCCCTATTTCTGAAATTTAGAAATTGTCCCGAACTCGCAAGTTCACGACCGTTTTACTATCAACCTGTTAACTAATTTTAAAATCTACTTGAACAGTAATTTAGACCATATAACCGAGTTTTAAACCCTGTAATTAGTTTATTTTATTGTGTTGTAATTTGTGTTTTATTCGCGGATGAAGTTGACCAAAAATTTTGTTTTCAAAACCCAAATTCTCCCAAAACTGGGTGCATCCCGCTAAACGGGGCAACTTGGTCGTGTGTGAACTTCACCGAAAGGTGCGGACCGTCAATATGGGCATGTAAAATTTTATAGAAGTTGATTTGGATGTGTGTGCACACCGGAATCAACGTGTATCCGTCGAAATCGTCCCGTATCGGCCATGTTCTGAAGCTCATTGTAACTTTGTGTGTGCTCATCGTTTCGCAACGAAACTTATGTCATCGGATTCGTAGCATTTTGCTGGTCCTATGACCCAAGTTTGGTTTGATTCTGAGAATGTTGACAAAATCCCGTATCGTGGGCCCTTCGGCTCCACTTGACGGACGATTTTGTGATCGGCTTATCGGAATCCAGTTCTGGATATTCCGTTGGGTTTGTACTATCGTTCTGGACTTGTAGACACTAAGTTTGACTAATTTGGAGGACTTTGTCTCTGGCACATTTTTCGGTGCGAAGTGGACCACATATGGACCCCGCTTTGACCAGAAACTGTCAATTTTGCCCCTGTGTCCAAATTGGACTTATGGGTAGGTAATCCTAGCTATTTCATATCTTTTAAGAATGATGGTAATGTCTATTTCAGCATCCGGAGGAGTACTTGAAGATCTCGCTGATATCAGAGCAACTGTTGGAAACCAAACCCCAGGCAAGTGTACCTTGCCAATCTTGCAGTACTTATTTTATATTGTTTTCTTGATTTATTTATGTGATATATCTGTTCAACCTAGTACCATGTGATATTGTGTCATGCCCTAGTCCCAAAATATCGAGGGACTAGTCACGTGGCATTGACCAGCAACACACACCGATGAGCAAACCCAATTTAATGGACCCATCTGGGTGTACTTAAGCTATAATACAACAATAAGGGTCTAATATACTAATCTCATCCACAGAAATGAATACAGCAATATCAGAGTATAAAGCAATATCAAATCTCAATAAAACATAACTCGGGGAACAACTCGATAATGAGTCTGATACAATAGTCAAGATACAAGAATAAAGATAACAACAACAAATATTGAGTATGGATAAAGCATATACTCAGGAGAAATCCTCGACGATCACCTCGTCTTCTGGATCTGGTACTGCTCCAGTGCCTGCTCCTGTTCTTGCTCTTGCTCCTACAAATGCTCATGTCCCGTATACCTCGGGATAGATCTCCTCTGCTATTCCTGGGGACATAATCCGGATCCAGGTCCTCAGGGGACATAGCAAGGTACAAGAATAACTCAAGCCATAAATAATGCAGTGCAGCAATAAATGAATCAATAGGGTAAACTATATAACCAGCTAAATGATATGCAAGATGAGAGCATCACTAGAACTCAGGCTGAGACCACTACAAGCTCAGTGTCGGGGAGCCGGTAGTAGTGATATCATGTAGTTGTCTAGCTCGGAGAGAGACTACAATGCCGTCATAATATAGTCAACCTGTAGCCTGTGTGTCTCTCCCCACCCAATGTAATCACACGTCTCATGTCCATGACGCGCAAGATCATATCTAATGCAGCAAGTCATAATGAGATCTAAGCATGTATAATGTATATGTCATGAAACCTGTAACTTATACAGAATCACCATGAATATCTCAGGAATATTCTGTCTCATGAATAGTGTCAGGTGTCCTGAGGTATAACGTACTTGATAATGCAAGCACGAGAATGTATAGGGTCTCGATATCCATGTCTATGTGACGTTACACAACGCCGCGTACGGTATTGACACCCGAATATTATTCGGACGTAAAGTAATGTCACACGGTCCTAGGTTGAACAGAGATATTACAGTAATAAATCAAGAGAATAGTATAAACAAATGCTGCAAGTATGGCAAGGTACACTTGTCTGGAGTTCTGGCTCCAACTACTGCTCTGGTATCAGCAGAATTTACAGGTACTCCTCCGATTGCTAAAATAAATGTTACCATCAGGTTCAGAAGATATCAAATATCTAGAATTGCCTGTCCCTGAGTCCAATTTGGACACATGGGCAAAAATGACAGTTTTTGGTCAAAGCGGGGTCCACATGTGGCCCGCTTCGTACCGAAAAATGTGCTAGAGACAATATTTTCCAAATTCGTCAAACTTAGTGTCCACAAATCCAGAACGATGATATGAACCCAACGGAATGTCCAGAACTGGATTCCAATAAGCCGATCACAAAATTGTCCGTCAAATGGAGCCGTGGGGCCCACGATACGTGATTTTGTCAACGTTCTCAGAATCGAACCAAACTTGGGTCACATGACCAGTGTATTGCTACGAGTCCGATGGCCCAAGTTTTGTTTCGATACAATATGCGTACACGAAGTTACAACGAGTTCCAAAATAGGGCCAATACGGGGTGTTGTCGACGGATACACGTTGATTCCGGTGTGCACGCACATCCAAATCAACTTTCGCGAAATCTCACACATCCGTATTAACGGCGTGCACCTTTCGGTGAAGTCCGCACACGACAAAGTCTTCCCGTTTAGCGGGGCGCACTCAGTTCTGGGAAAAAATAGGGCATTAATTTTCCTGATTTTGGGTCGCAGTTCGCGATCGCCACAGGACGCGATACCCCGAGCGAGTTGTACGGGTATCGAGAGGGTCACACAGTCTACACATCACAGCAGATGGAATTGGAAATGGGGCAACGAGGAGAGAGAAACATTCACCTGAACAGGGCTCCGAAGAAGACTGAAAATGCGCGTTTTCGCGAGGCGGCGCGACGCGGCACGGTGGCGGCTAGGGCACGGCTGCTAGGGCTGATGCAGTTGCGGGGAGGCTTCGCCGGAGCTGGAGGCGGCCGGAGGAACTCGTCGTGGCAGCACGGTGCTCGGCGGAGGAGGCGCTGGTGGCGGCCGGGGCTGCTACGGGTCACGGCAGAGCTCGGGGTGTGGTGGTGAGTGGTGACTGTGGTAGCCGGAGGAGTCGGGTTTTATAGAGGGCGGACGAGAGGTGGAGCGCCACGGCAGTTGCGGGAGGCGGAGAGGAAGAAGCGGCTGTTGGATAGGCGAACCGAGGGGTCGCCGGCGGGGATCGCGGCGGTCGGCCGAGTGGGAACGACGGAAGGGAACCGTCGGGGGAAAATCGGTTAGGGTATCACTGTAGGTCGGGTCGGGTTACGGGTTTCGGGTCGGATTCAGTTTTGGATCCGACCCAACCCGCTAGGGAATGGGTTGGGTTTATAAAGGCCGGTCTGGGTTGGTTCGGTTTGGGTTGGTTCATTAAACCGGATTTATTTTGGGTTTAATAAATAATTTAGTTTTTAGGTCTTTAAAAATGGTTCTGTGGTCCAATAAATTCCAGAAAAATTACCCTATGTCTAATATTTTATTTTACACCCAAAAATATTATTTTCATAATATTTTAGTATTTAGTAAAAATATTTAAATTTATTTAATATAAAATACCTTGATTTTAATTAGTTAAAAATCACAGAAAAATTCAAAAAAATTTCGAAAATTCATTTCTTAAAATCCTGAAAAATCAGGGGGTTTACATGTTGCTTAGCGTCCGAATAAGATTCGGATGTCAACGATGTACGCAGAGTTGTGTAACGTTACCTAGAGAGTTGATATCGCGATCATATATATTTTCGTGCTTGCATTATCAAGTACGTCATACCATAGGACACTTGACTTGTTGAGACTTGTTGATTATTATTTCATCTTGATTATTCTGATATTGATTGTATTTATCTTCTGTGGATGAGATTAGTATCGTAGACCTTTATTATTGTTTTACAACTTAAGCACACTCTAATGGGTCCATTAAATTGGGTTTGCCCATTGGAGGGTGCTACTGGCCATTGCCACGTGTCTAGTCCCTCGGTATTTTGGGACTGGGGCATGACAGTATCCCTCAAAGTATCTCGAAGCCCCTCTAAGACAAGTTTTCGATGATCCACCTCTTGTCGAATACCCCTCGAGCCTCCATCCGATGTCTGTGGCCTGCCTGTACAACTCAGCGGCTTGAGCTTGTACATGCCACAACATAAATTGTCTCGAGCTAGCTGCTGGGAATCCTTCGTAAGCATCCAATCTTTGTCCCCAAACAAACTGCGACAGCCATCATCCGCCAGCCTCCCTACCGAAACCAAGTTGTAATGCAAAATCAGTATATATCGCACATCCTTGATAACGAGCTTCTCACCAAGATTCGTTGTCAAGTGCACATCACCGATGCCTACAACTGCAGCCGTTCCCTTGTTGTCCATCTTCACATATCCAAACCTTCCGCCATGGTATGTCGTGAAGATCCTCCTATATGGAGTGGCGTGATACGACGCCCCCGTATCCATGACCCAGTGGTCATCATGAGACATGCCACAAGATTCCTCTGCGTCGGTTGCTGCGATGATGAGATCTTCCATAGTTGTGAGATCCTCATGATCGTCCTTACCTTTGGCCTTCTCAGCTTTGAGCTTCATGCAGTTTCTCTTGATATGACCCCTTTTGCCACATTGATAGCAGCCCTCCTTGCGGTCCACAATTGCATGATCCCGAGAACTCTCCATTGTCCTCACCTGTGACTTGGGTCTTCCCTTCCCGTAGGAAGCCACTAGAGCGGACTCCTGTGACGATTTTACTTGCTTACGCCGGATCTTCTCGTTCAACAAGCTGCTTTTGAATTCCTCCATCGTGAGAACTCCATCAGGAGCGGAGTTGCTTACCGACACCACAAACGTCTTTCAGCTTTCCGGCAGAGAACTCAAAAGAAGAAGGGCCTAAAGCTCATCCTCAATCACCATCTTCATCGCAGACAACTGATTGATGATGCCCTGAACCTCGTTCAGATGTTGTGCCACCGGTGCACCCTCCGTGTACTTCAAGTTGACGACTTGGCGAATCAGAAATGCCTTGTTGCCAGCCGTCTTCCTTTCGTAAAACGAATGCAGCTTCTCCCACAATGCTTTTGCAGAACTCTCCATGGGCACGTGGTGAAACATCGAGTCGTCCAGCCATTGACGGATGAATCCAACAGCCTTCCGATCCAGTCATTTTCAGTCATCGGCACCTTTGTCCGTCGGCTTTGCGCTGTCGCCCTCCAACGGACCATACAAGTCCTTGCACCAGAGTAGATCCTCCATCATTGGCTTCCAAATCGTCCAGTTTCTCCCTGTGAGGGTGATCATACGAGTGTTCATCTGCTCCGTAGACATAGTTGCAACTTCCCTATCGAGAAGAACCTGGCTCTGATACCACGTGTTGATAACACATGCGATTTGATACCACGTGTTGGTCGCGCAGTGGAAGAAGGGCTTTGCCAACCCACCCGAGATAACCAACCAATCTACGCGGACTAAGCACAGATGAAGACAAGTTTATGATGGTGACTACATCGCCTGGACAAATTCCAACATTTATAACTAAGATAAAATCACAAGATTGCAAATAACTAATGTTGAAACCATTTGTCATAATAGGTTCACTTCCCTCACCACACTCAAGAAGAAAAGTAGAAGATTACAATTGAAATTACTCACCAACCCGTAGCAATCTCCCTAACCGATGTTGACTACTTCTCGATTAGATCCCCTTCTTCCTTCTGTCTTGGATGACGAAGTCCTAAGAGTAAGGCATGAACTTTCTCTTAGATTTTCTGTGGACGAGCATCCTGAATCTTCAATTTGTGCTTCTTCTTTGTGCTTCCACCCTCCTCCCTATGTATAGGATGAGAAACCTATTTTAGGGTTAGAAAACCCTAAAAATAGTCAACCATAAGATCCAATCGTCCACTAGCATCCAACGGTCCAAAATATAACCTAAAAACTTCAAAACTCGAGCAGCCGCCGTCGACACCGAACTCGGACCGACTTCGATTTTGAGGTTCTGGAATACCACACCGAGTTCGGCCCGAACTCGATCAGAGACCAAGTTCGGACCGAACTCTGTCCCCTTCAGCAAACTTGATTTCCAACATAAATTTTGTGAGAGGGACGCTTGTACAGAAATTGTGTGTGGGTTGGAAACACAAGTTCAACTTGCCACTTCACGATCGCAATAGGTGTCCTTTCGCATCGGACACGGGATACACTGAAATGGATGTCCTATCCATATACGTCCTCACCCCATGCTTTCCCACGTTTGTATGATCAACTTGTTTCCATATGCTTCGCCAACGGCGCCATCCGAGAGGTCGTTGGGGTGGGTGTGAAAACACAATTGAACTAATTCGGTGCAATGCAGTGGGGCTCCAACCATCCCTCCAGAGGCGGCGGTGGTCCCCACCTCTTCGAGCTCGCCGTGATGGACCGCTTTGTTTGTTGTTGACCCTGACGTATCCGGTGTCTTGTTAGCAATTCGACAAATGGAAAACAATCCAGACGACAAAAATACGAATATAAATCGACATATACAAGTAAAATATATTAAAAAATTCAGTCAAATATTTGTCAAACGAGAAATATTCGAATTAGATTTAATTCGTACTTAGTACGTTTCATATGAACAAATTTAGCACTAAAAATTAGACATATTTTTTTTATCCCTATTAAATTAACAAGTAAACAACTCATTAAACACAAATTTATAAGTCTACATTTTTTTTCCATCTCACAAATGATTATTGATATAAGCAAAAAGACTGTTAATTTTTTTTTTGTTAATTAAATATGTTGTATATAAAAAAAAATTTATTTCAAAATACGTAAATATTATATATATTCGTACGACACGTATTTAAAATATTATATTCTTAAAATTTGTATATTAATCCGAATCTAATTAAAATTACGTAAGTATCCACGACTATAGTGTGGTTAATTAGACAGTAAGTTGTCTTTAGTGTGCACGAGACCAACGAGGGCAATTCATTTGGTACTTTCTTCAGTATTTGTTCCTCCCCTCTATCCTTTTTCTGTGGGTGGAGGTCGATGTGCACCTAAAGATGTGAGAAATGACAAAGGCAAGGACTTGCTGTGGATGCTGATGTGGATTGACGTGTGAGGAACAGTGGTGGACACACGTTGGAACAAGTGCGGGTCAACTGACTCAGTCAAAATTAAAAAAACAAAAACAAAATTACTTGCAATTAGTAGTTCCTCCTTAGCACAAACTTTATGACCCGACAGACAGGGACGGAGCTGTCTTAAGGCTAAAATGGGACCTGGTAACCAAAAAATAGATAAAAAAAATATTCAAGTTTATTGGTTTAAGTATATGTGAAATCTAATGGATGTTATGTTTTAGTACTGAAATACGTACCAAAATAAGAAAGACGGATATGGCCAGCTCTTCCGTACAAGATATAGAACGTCGTACGACGGTCACGAATGTAACTAGACAAGGGTGCATACTACTAACAAGTCACTTAGGGTCACACAGCACATCTATTGTCTCAATCAGTCAAGCAAGAACAGTAAACATAGAACATATATGACAAGGAAGTAATGCGTCACAAACGTCCTGCCACGATATTCTGGAAACGAGCTGTGCAAAATAAGAAAGCTGGTAGAGTATCAAAAGTACATGACCATGATCAGCTGCAGTCTGATTAATTACAATCATGTAAAGGAAACTAAATGTCCAGATCTTACGGCTAACAAGTGCCGGTGGCTAAATGCCCAAAATAAGTAAAGTGTGCAATAACAAGTAGGGGAGAAGAAACCCACTTGTTTCCTTCAACGATCATCCGACTGGTGTGCGTCATTGTTCAAGGGAAGTACGCTTGATCCTCGGACGCTGGTTCTAAACCTGGCCATGCAAAACCAGTGGGATTAGACCCCAAATAATAAGTACCACAAAGGAAGCACGAATGAAGAAACAAAATCAGGTTATGATATATATATATATATATATATATATATATATATATATATATATATATATATATATATATATATATATATATATATAGTTCTGTCTCGTAGTTTCGGTCCATGGCCTATCATGCCACAATAATCTAACCCTACAACCAAACAAAGATAATGATTAGATCATCGCACCATAATAGTCCATGTCCCTAGACTATTTGACAGCAGATACAATACACAAACAAGCTCAGTTACCTAATCGGCCAATCATTTATACGGCTTACTAGATGGAGTCTGGGTTATCCCAGAGATATTATGCATATAGAAATCCTCAGATCGAACCAGGTACTAGCATGGTTAGCCGAGCCATAAATCGCCGCATAGCACATAGTATTGAAATCGGTCTCTCGTAAGGCCACCGTGCTAAGATCGCATAGAACACATAGTATATTATAATAGTCAGATATTGTCATCCACTAATGAAGACTTAAACAATATCCATGGGGACTAGCCTGCACACCCCAATTCAGCTGACTAAAGGTGGCTAGTTAGGCACGATCTCAAGATTCTATTCCCTTCCAATGCACTACAAGTTTAGTTGCCTAATTGACCCTATTTTTACTTGGAATCACATAGTGTGGTCATATGGTATTCCCCTTATATGACGTACCATAGTACGACCATGCTAGATACGAATCCACTTTGTCACTTAATAATCCAACTTGGATTCACCCCAGCGTGATGCAACAATCAACAGATCCAAGAAACGCTTGGTCATTGACTAACCCTTATGTCCATGCTGGAGATTAAGTCATATCACATGTCACGTAGCCCATAGGTACACCGCAGTGTAAACATGTAATATAATCGCGTAGGAACACATAGCACTTTGTAAGTGTATCAGTACGGATACAAGTGGTCGGGTCATGGCGCATAGATGGGTCTAATACCATTGTGGTCATCAAGGTCACACATACAAACCATAAAGTCCAAAGGAACATTCAAACAAAACTAGTCCAATAAAGCGTGTGCAAGGGACTGCATGCGCACATAAGGATCAAGGCCACATGGGATCAGATGTCGCATAGGAAGTCAAGCCGCATAGCTGCATGGGTCGCATGATCGCATGGTCGCTGATCTCAGAGGTCGCAAGAGCTTAAGGCCGCATGACCGCATGAGCTCAGACCGCATGGGCGCATGAGTTCAGGCCGCATGGCCGCTTGGTCGCTGACCGCAGAGGTCGCATGATCGCATACCGCATGGCCGTATGGTCTAAAGGCCGCGTATAATCAGCTGTTGCATAGAAAGTCGTCTTCTCCAGGCAGCAAGTTCAGCCATGGCAAGAACTCTAAAAAACCGAAAATTATTTTCTTCATAAAACTTTATTTTAAATCTGAATTGAGTGAACCAAAAGCCAAAATGCTCGAAATAAAGTGCTACATCCACCCCAAAAACTATTTTTCAAAAATAATATGTTTTAGTAGATCAAAACCACCAAAAATTCAAGAAATCCATGAAAATTATAAACTTAGAATGTAGATCTACTAAAGCCATCCATTAAAATAAAAAATCCCAAGTACTAAAAATATTTAGAATCATCATGAGCACATAATAGACTAATAAAATACAAAAAAAAACAATAATCGAAAATCAAGAGATTTTTCCATGTGGTGCAAGGTGCGCTTTCCTTAACGATGAAAGAAAAAGAAATGGAGAGAATGAGGGAAGAGAGAGAAAGATGTTGGGTCTTGTAGTTAGGGTTTGAGGTTTAGACCATGGGTTCAACTCATGAATGAACCAACCCAACAATTAAACCATGGGTCTAATTAAACCAAAGCATGTGTCTAGTCTTTATGCATGCAACATAATTATCATGCAAGCAACAAATAATATAAGCAGAAAAACTAATATGTTTCAAATACGTATATCGAGAATGGGGAGTGACATCGCTACCCACCTTAGAAAAATTTCGTCATCGGAATTCAATCTCAAGGCTAGCTAGAGAAATAAAAAGAAGTACTATACTAACTACAAGCATATCTACACATGCAATCAAATTCAAGCATATGAAGAAAAGCAGTGTCATATAACATTGGTAAACGAATCGCGAGATTCGAGATACGAAGGCATAAGAACTAATATACCTTCCGTGTCGAACATGTGCGGATACCGAGACCGAATGTCGTCCTCGCGCTCTCACGTCGACTCTCCCAAAGGGTGATGACCCCAAGCAACCTGGACAAGATAGATTATCCGATTCTTCAGCACATTCTTCCTTAGGTCCAAAATGGATACGGGTTGCTCCTCGTAAGACAAGTCGGTACCACTACTTCGAAATGGTCGAGGATATGACTCGGATCCGGGACATACGTATGCAATTGAGACACATGAAATATATCGTGCACCTCACGCAGCGAAGACGGAAGGGCAAGACGATAAGCAACCTCGTCCACCCGCTCGAGAATATCGAACGGACCGACGTATCGAGCAACATTGCAGGCTCTCTCCAATCAATTTTTGCATGTTTATTATTATTTTATTTATTTGGGTGCTCGGTCTATGTCCAACGTAAGTTTTGGCTCCGTCCCTATTGTCACGCCCCAGTCCCAAAATGCCGAGGGACGGGAGACGTGAGCAATGGCCAGCAGCATGCACCGATGGACAACCCAATTTAATGGATCCATCAGGGCATGCTTAAGTTGTAGTCTAACAGGAAATAGAGCAATGATACAGGTCACAGACTAATCTATTCTCATCCACAACAGATAAACACAGAGTAACTGCCAGAAATAATATAATAGAATAAATAAGCAAATCTCAATAAATATCTCGGGAAATAATCCGAGAATATGTCTGGTACAACAGATGCAAATGGACAGGAAATAATCAACTGAAAATAGAAATAAATGACTACATACGGCCAATGCTCTGGAGAAGTCTTCTGGTGCGAGCTCGTCTTCAGGTCCTGGTACAGCTCCTGGAAGTGCTCTGGTACGGGGTATCTCGGGATGGATCTCTTCAGCTATACCTGGGGACATCATCCATTCCAGGTCCTCAGGGGACATAACAAGGTACAGATAATACAAGCCAAAATATAAGCAGTGCAGCAATAAATGAACAGCAGGGTAAACTATGTAACCAGCTAAGTGATAAATGCAAGTTGAGAGCATCACTAGAACTCAGGCTGAGCCACTACCAGCTCTGTGTCGGGGAGCCGGGTAGCAGTAATAACACGTAAAGGGTCTAGCTCTGCTGGAGAGTCTACGACCTCAAACTAATAGAATATATATATGAAAACAGCCTGTAGCCTGTGTGTCTCTCCCCACCCAATGTAATCACACGTCTCATGTCCATGACACGCAAGATCATAACTAATGCAGCAGTCATATAATGTCTAGAAATAAACTGTCCATGTCATAACCTGTATCCTATACGGAATCATCGTGAATATCTCAAGAGGATTCTGTCTCATGAATAGTGTCAAGTGTCCTGGGTTTTGTTGTACTTGATAAGACAAGCACCAAGAGTAAGGGTATCGAATATCCATCTCTAAATGACGTACCCAACACCGCGTACGGGGTTGTCACCCGACTATGATCGGATACTAAGTACGTCACACGTTTCCTGGGTTAAGCAGTTAAAACAAGTTTACATGATTTTACACAAGACCTCCAGCAAAATATTATCACAGGAACTACTGAGAATTGACGAGCTTTACTTGCCCAATGATGCTAAATTAAGTCAAGGAAATAAATAGCAGACTGCAGGGTTTGGCAAGGTACACTTGCCTGCGGTTCCGGTTCCAATTGCGGCTCTGACTTCAGCTGGGATTACATACGGCACTCCGGTTGCTGAAACAAACATCACCATCAGATCCAGAAAATATCAATCAGCTAGAAACGCCTGTCCTTGAGTCTAATTTGGAGACAAGGGCGAAAACGGCAATTTCGGGTCAAAACGGGGTCCACATGCGAGCCCGCTTTGCACCGAAAAACGTGTCAGGGTCAAAGGTCTCCAAATTCACCAAACTTAGTGTCAACAGGTCAGGAACGATGATACGAACCCAACGGAGCTTCCAGAATTGGATTCCGATGAGCCGATCACAAAATCGCCCGTCGAGCGGGGCCTTTGTGGCCCACGACACGCGATTTCGTCAACGTTCTCAGAATTGAACCAAACTTGGCTCACAGGACCAGCGTATTGCTACGAGTCCGATGGCATAAGTTTCGTCTGGATTCGACGTGTGTACACAAAGTTAGAGCGCGTTCCAGAAAGTACGGATACAGGGCGATGTTCGCGGATACGCGTTGATTCCGGTGTGCACGCACACCCGAATCAGCTTCTGCGAAATCCCGCACGTCCGTATCGACGACGCGCACGTATTTGTGAAGACCGCACGTGACAAAGTTGTCCCATTTGGCGGGGCGTATCCAGTTCCGGGGTGAAACAGGGTCTAGTTTTTCCTGTTTTTGGATCGCGGTGTGCGATCACCACAGGACGCGATGCCCCGAACGGTTTGTCCGGGCACCGAGAGGGTCATACAGGCTTTGCAACGCAATTTACGGAATTGAAAACGGAGCTACGAGCAAAAAGATACACGCACCTGAAGGGGACCCGTAAACTAGGGTTCGAGTTGTGTCCGACACGTGTCCGACTCGTGTCAGACACAGGGGAAGAATCAAGGGTTAGGGTTTGGGAATCTGGCCGGAGATGGGCGGCTCTGCGGCGGGGGAGGCCGGCCGGAGAGGGCTGGACAAGACGGCGAGGCGGTGGAGCGGCGTCGGCTGAGGCGGGTGGTGGCGGTTCGTGGAGCTGGATATGGCGGGGGGGGGGGGGATTTAAATAGGGCAGGCGGCGGGGAGAGGGGCCGGGCAAGTCGGAGGAGGTGGCGGAGAAGGCGGGTGGTTGTGGGGCGGCCGAGGCGGAGGGTGGCGGAGCTGCCGGCGGAAAACGCGGGCACGGGGAGACTGGGGAAGACGGGTGGCCGGGTCGGGTTGCGGGTCGGGCGGCGGCGGATCCGACCCGACCCGCTGGGCAGGGTCTGGGCCGGGTGGGGCTGGGCCCGGTTTGTCCCAATGGGCCGGGCCGGGCTCGGGTTTATTTTTTTAAAAATAATAATAATAATATTAATAATAATAATAAAACAATTAATAAATAAATAAATAAATAATTAAATAAATAAATAGTTTTAGGTGTTTTAAAAGTAGGTCCGGGGTCCGATAAATTCCAGAAAAATTGTCCTAAGTCCAGTTTTTTATTTTACACCCAAAAATATTATTTTTATAATATTTTAATACTGTTTAATATCAATTAAAAATCATTTAATAATTAAAATCCTGTTTTTAATTTACAGAAAAATCCCAGAAAATTCCAGAAAATTGTGAAAAATCCAGATTTTAAAATTTTGGAAAATCAGGGGGTTTACAATCTACCCACCTTAAGAGGATTGCGTCCTCGCAATCAAAGAATAACCGGTCAACAGAGATGACGCGGTCGCAATCATCGTTTGAAAATACATCACAAGACACTTAGGGAAATACCGTTTCCCTAAAAATGAAAGTTATACACTTTCCAAACAAATCTAGTTACAGTAAAAGAACTACAACTTTTATGAAAACCAGGTTATTAACAAGTTGCAAAATTACTAGGTTGGGGCTGAGGTCACGAACCGACGGGCACGAGCTAAAACAAGACTAGAAACAGATAACTACAAATCACTTACGCGCATCAGCTACTCCACGAATCGGCACGTTCTCCACTGTCGTCGCTGGAGCTTGTCCGTGTCCTTGCAGTTGCTTCCTCTGCTGTTGTTGAGTCTGCTGGAAGAGTGTTGCCTGGGTTACCAAGGGTGGCCTCGGTATTGGTGAAGCTTGCAATGCTGGAGAGGCTGACCGTGGTGCTGGTAACACTTGCTGGTTACCTGTTGGTACTCTGTCTCGACGCTCAGGGCATTCTTTGAATAAATGCTGACTGGATCCGCAAGCTATGCATAATCTCTTCTTTCGTCTGCACTCGTCCTCAGTGTGGCCTCGCCGGTGACAATATGGACAGACAGGTATTGTAGGTTGAGATGCTTCTGGTGGCTGGTGTATGTGAGATTTCCTTGCAATTTTTGCCTGTGGTACTCCAGCTGGGGCTGATGAGGCGGGTTGAAGATTCGTCAATGCTTTCTCCCGATGCTGGGGACAATCCTTGGCCAAGTGTTCATTGGTTCCGCAAATCAGGCATAATCCCAACTTACGCCTGCACCCGCTCTCAATATGGCCTTGTTTGTGACAATGTAGACAAGTGGGCAGTACTTGCGGAGATGCTTCGGGTGGCTGGTGCAGCTGAGACTTCTTTGGGGTTTCTTCCTGTGGTGTTCCGGCTGGTGTTGATGTGGCTGGTTGGCGAATCACCACTGGTTTCTCTCGACGTTCTGGGCAATCCCTTACCGCATGCTTCTTAGATCCACAAGATAGACATTGTCCCTGTCTACGTCGGCATTCCTTAGCAAGGTGGCCTACCTTGCCACAGTAGTGACAAGTAGGAAGGAATGAGGCTCCTGATGCTGCTCTCGGTGGTAGATTTATCTGTGGTCGCTTTGCAGCTCTTTCTTGTTGTGATTGGTCTGGTGCTGACGCAAACGACCGCTTTTGGCTGGACTCGATCCTTGTGGTGCACTCCACGGGTCTTGCTGCAGTAAGGACGTCCTCGTCGAAGGCGGTTGCATTTGAACTGTTTGGCCTCAGTGACTCAAAGCTAGTTCTATCGATGGAGTTCTTCGATTGATTTTGTTGAGCTTCTTGTTGCACCCTTTGATAGGCTTGCATCATTATGTAGAACATGCGGAACATCTGTTGTTCGTCCATAGGTGGTCCCAGTGGGAAGGAAGGCATCAGTGGAGTAGGCTGCGTCGAGGGTGGTACGTCATCTTGATGGATTATTGAGGCAGGCTGACTTGCTTGACTGTCTTGTGATGATTGGCCTTCACCGATTGGTATCACATCGTCTTCTTGGGTAACCACAACGGTTTGTGGTGTTTCTTCATGAGCCTCGTTGCTGGCTTGTGGGTTCATTTCCCTGTATCCAGAATAAACGATAAGAGGCGCACAGGAATCAAGGCAAGATGCAAGTCAAAATTAATTCGAATACGATACAGATATCAAAAATGATTCAAGCAAGTGGACGAGATCCTAAAAACTTATCCTATCTTATTGCAGGCCTGTTCGGTCCCTAAGTTGAAACCGAACAAATTAGTCGTAGACCTGCATGGGCCCCCACAAAAATTATGTCACGCCCCAGTCCCAAAATGCCGAGGGACTGGAGACGTGAGCAATGGCCAGCAGCATGCACCGATGGACAACCCAATTTAATGGATCCATCAGGGCATGCTTAAGTTGTAGTCTAACAGTAAATAGAGCAATGATACAGGTCACAGACTAATCTATTCTCATCCACAACAGATAAACACAGAGTAATTGCCAGAAATAATGTAATAGAATAAATAAGCAAATCTCAATAAATATCTTGGGAAACAATCCGAGAATATGTCTGGTACAACAGATGCAAATGGACAGAAAATAATCAACTGGAAATAGAAATAAATGACTACATACGGCCAATGCTCTGGAGAAGTCTTCTGGTGCGAGCTCGTCTTCAGGTCCTGGTACAGCTCCTGGAAGTGATCTGGTACGGGGTATCTCGGGATGGATCTCTTCAGCTATACCTGGGGACATCATCCATTCCAGGTCCTCAGGGGACATAACAAGGTACAGATAATACAAGCCAAAATATAAGCAGTGCAGCAATAAATGAACAGCAGGGTAAACTATGTAACCAGCTAAGTGATAAATGCAAGTTGAGAGCATCACTAGAACTCAGGCTGAGCCACTACCAGCTCTGTGTCGGGGAGCCGGGTAGCAGTAATAACACGTAAAGGGTCTAGCTCTGCTGGAGAGTCTACGACCTCACACTAATAGAATATATATATGAAAATAGCCTGTAGCCTGTGTGTCTCTCCCCACCCAATGTAATCACACGTCTTATGTCCATGACACGCAAGATCATAACCAATGCAGCATTCATATAATGTCTAGAAATAAACTGTCCATGTCATAACCTGTATCCTATACGGAATCATCGTGAATATCTCAAGAGGATTCTGTCTCATGAATAGTGTCAAGTGTCCTGGGTTTTGTTGTACTTGATAGGACAAGCACCAAGAGTAAGGGTATCGAATATCCATCTCTAAATGACGTACCCAACACCGCGTATGGGATTGTCACCCGACTATGATCGGACACTAAGTACGTCACACGTTTCCTGGGTTAAGCAGTTAAAACAAGTTTACATGATTTTACACAAGACCTCCAGCAAAATATTATCACAGGAACTACTGAGAATTGACGAGCTTTACTTGCCCAATGATGCTAAATTAAGTCAAGAAAATAAATAGCAGACTGCAGGGTTTGGCAAGGTACACTTACCTGCGGTTCCGGTTCCAATTGCGGCTCTGACTTCAGCTGGGATTGCATACGGCACTCCGGTTGCTGAAACAAACATCACCATCAGATCCAGAAAATATCAATCAGCTAGAAACGCCTATCCTAGAGTCCAATTTGGAGACAAGGGCAAAAACGACAATTTCGGGTCAAAACGGGGTCCACATGCGGGCCCGCTTTGCACCGAAAAACGTGTCAGGGTCAAAGATCTCCAAATTCACCAAACTTAGTGTCAACAGGTCAGGAACGATGATACGAACCCAACGGAGCTTCCAGAATTGGATTCTGATGAGCCGATCACAAAATCGCCCGTCGAGTGGGGCCTGTGGGGCCCACGACACGCGATTTCGTCAGCGTTCTCAGAATCGAACCAAACTTGGCTCACAGGACCAGCGTATTGCTACGAGTCCGATGGCGTAAGTTTCGTCTCGATCCGACGTGTGTACACAAAGTTAAGGCACATTCCAGAAAGTACGGATACGGGGCGATGTCCGCGGATACGCGTTGATTCCGGTGTGCACGCACACCCGAATCAGCTTCTGCGAAATCCTGCAAGTCCGTATCGACGACGCGCACGTATCTGTGAAGAACGCGCGTGACCAAGTCGTCCCGTTTGGCGGGGCGTACCCAGTTCCGGGGTGAAACAGGGTCTGGTTTTTCCTGTTTTTGGATCTCGGTGTGCGATCACCACAGGACGCGATACCCCGAACGGTTTATCCGGGCACCGAGAGGGTCATACAGGCTTCGCAACGCAATTTACGGAATCGAAAACGGAACTACGAGCAAAAAGATACACGCACCTGAAGGGGACCCGAAAACCAGGGTTCGAGTTGTGTCCGACACGTGTCCGACTCGTGTCGGACACAGGGGAAGAATCTAGGGTTAGGGTTTGGGAATCTGGCCGGAGATGGGCGGCTCTGCGGCGGGGGAGGCCGGCCGGAGAGGGCTGGGCAAGGCGGCGAGGCGGTGGAGCGACGTCGGCTGAGGCGGGTGGTGGCGGTTCGTGGAGCTGGAGACGGCGGGGGGGGGGGGGGGATTTAAATAGGGCAGGCGGCGGGGAGAGGGGCCGGGCAAGTCGGAGGAGGTGGCGGAGAAGGCGGGTGGTCGTGGGGCGGCCGAGGCGGAGGGTGGCGGAGCTGCCGGCGGAAAACGCGGGCACGGGGAGACTGGGGAAGACGGGTGGCCGGGTCGGGTTGCGGGTCGGGCGGCGGCGGATCCGACCCGACCCGCTGGGCAGGGTCTGGGCCGAGTGGGGCTGGGCCCGGTTTGGCCCAATGGGCCGGGCCGGGCTCGGGTTTATTTTTTTAAAAAAAAATAATAATAATAATAATAATAATAATAATAAAACAATTAATAAATAAATAAATAAATAAATAAATAGTTTTAGGTGTTTTAAAAATAGGTCCGGGTCCGATAAATTCCAGAAAAATTGTCCTAAGTCCAGTTTTTCATTTTACACCAAAAAATATTATTTTCATAATATTTTAATACTGTTTAATATCAATTAAAAATTATTTAATAATTAAAATCCTGTTTTTAATTTACAGAAAAATTCCAGAAAATTCTAGAAAATTATGAAAAATCCAGATTTTGAAATTTTGAAAAATCAGGAGGTTTACACCTATCCACATAAGTATTTTAGAAATAAGTCTAAATACAGTATACTATATCAAAATAATGGTGAATGGCATTGGATGGACAAACATATATTACTATTACACAATATTATGAAAACTGATGTTGTCTTATTAGCCATGAAAATAGCATGAACAAATTTTATGTCACAAGAGTAATTTATGGCTATGGAATTATCTAATTATGTAAGTCAATATTTTCTTTGTTATTAATTTTGCATGAATTTTTTTTATATTTTCTCTTATGTTCTGAGTTAATATTAGTTTTTCACTTGTGTCTTCCAATTTGTTTTTGTGTTTGTTCTTTTGCGTAATTTGTTTGTTAAAAGTATGTCCCTATTTAGAGTTCGTATGTAATCACCTCAGCTCGAATATTTTGTACTATCATTTCTTTGCACACACTTTTTATTTTATACTAGTAAATTCATCTGTGTTGTACATAAAATAAATATTTTTATGATATTGTTGAAAAATGGTTCAAATATTTAAATATATTTGAATTGAAATTTGTTAAACAATTTGAATATTTCTGATTTTTTTTTCTTTCAATTAATTTTTAAATTTAGTTTTTAAACAGTTTTAAATTTAATTTTAAATATATATATATATATATATATATATATATATATATATATATATATATATATATATATATATATATGCGAAAAAGAAGAGAGAAATTTGTTTCTTCTTTTTACCGTATATTTTTTTTAGTAAAATGGTTGAGCATTTACAAACGGCTTAGATTGTTCAATTTTGAACAGTTTCCAAGCCTCATGATAAGAATAGAGATTTGAAGTTTTCCATACATTTGAGGTCGACATCCCCTTCCTCTTAAATTTTTGCGTCCATTCCTGATCAAGAAACCAAGTGGTCCTCCCCTCTCACTCAGGAGATGTGAAGTGAGTTGGGCGGTTCGAAATCCAGTCCAAGTATTGGTCTGATCAAACTTGGACTCGGTCGGCCCAAGTTTGGAAAAAACTCGGAATCATGTCCGGTCCACCTACATAACAGATCAGGCTAAATTTGCTCTCCAAGATCTGGATCCGGCCAAATTCGATTGGCCACCCTGACATAATTTTTTGGTCTAGATCGAAGGCTTGACCCGATATAGGATAAATGGAATATGAGTTATAATGTTCATATTTCTAGATAAATTATGTACATGTGGACTAATAAAAATAGAATATACTATTCCACATGGGTCTTGCGAATCAAACAAACGCGTCCACAGGTGAAAGACAAAAAAAGCAGTAGTAGAAGCAGTGTCCAACCAAGCCTTCTCAAAATGGGCATTCTGTGGATTGACGAGTTGCAGAAACCGGTTTTGTTAAATCGTTTCTCCAATCCCATCATCACAACCTTCTTCCTTTTTTTTCCCACTCCACTATTCCCTTTCTCCAAGTCCAGGACTGCATCTTATCAATTTCCAGGGCCGAGTTGAGAGTGATGTCATTTGGGCCCCGCTCGGCCGACTCCCCCTCGTGTTGACTAAGTCCCACTGGGTTCATATCGAGTTTGGTTAGCTTGGGCAACAATATCGGGTCATCTGGTCCGGGTCGTAAATCCAAAACTCAAATGCAACTCAGCACAAAATTGAGTTTAGTGGTTCGGGTTGGAGTCAGCTGGTTTTGAAAATTATATATATTTATCTAGTTTTACACGTGTTGCGGCTCTGTAGCTTCAGTGCCTCATCATATACAGTAGTGATGTTTTACTATCCACCAATAATAATATAATATACAATTTTTATAATGTTATGTTTTGACTCCCTTTGTGGTCTGTTATGTTACTATTGATGAAGAATAAGACTCCACCTCTACTTATGTGGTGAGGCCAGTCGAATAAATAATTTCACGTGAATCCGAGTCAACCACAAAGAACGTTCCTGAGTTCCCATTCTTCTATAGCAAGTGGGGAAAGCGGTTTTAGGTTGCAAGTGGTGTGACCAATGCTTTAGTCTTATTTGTTCAAGAATGGTAATGATGAAGTTCTATCTGGACCAGACATTATCAGTTCTGAGGGCCATGTATGTTATTGGTCATTGGTGAAGACGACAAGCTAGCAAAGAAATCAGCACGTAAATTAAGTAGTAAATTGTATTTAGAACATAAAAAATTTAATAAAATTATTATGAGTGTATAAATTTTTTAAAAATTATATTTGGAGAACAAAAATATATTTAGGATGGCGGTAATTATTGACATGTTTAAAAAAATCAATCAACAAAAACGTCCTTCAGATGAGTTTTTTTTTTTCGATTTTTTTTTTTTTTTGCTAAAAATGTCTGAAAATTCAAATCCATGACACACACACACACAGGAGGACGGAATAATTTGTTGGTGTTTTTGTCTTTGGACTAGTGAAAGATAGTTCCACATTGGCTATACCACCAAGTGGGTATCTCAATATAATGCTTTGCTTGTTTTGAGATGTGCACATGAGTGTGGTGGGGCACATGGGTACCATGTGGAGGGTTTTTTTAGGAGAAAAAAATGATTAACTATTCATGAAAACATTTATGCTTTTTGTCATGCTCTCAGAATTATTTTCATTGGAGCTAAGTCCCAAAGGAGCATAGCGACTCGAATTCGGACTCAGGCTCAAGGGCGCTGTTGCGATGCTGGAAGAGGCAGTTCAGATTCGATTGTGGAAAGATTGTGTCTTTAATTCAGATCCGATTTTGTGGAATTTGAATAAATTTTGTTCTTATCTCTTTGTAACCGACTATGTGGTCAGGCTCCTCTATAAATACTCTCTTCTCAGCCCTCATCAGACGAATAATAATTTGAGAGAGAGAGAGAGAGAGAGAGAGAGAGAGAGAGAGAGAGAGTTGAAGAAAGGATTCACTACGCCGCCGAGAGGAGTCCTGGGAGTTCGCGAGTCGGAAGAGGTGACACGAGCGTTCCAGAAGTTCTTCGAGAACTTGCTGGTTCTTGCGAGCATATCGTGGTGAGGCGAATCTTGCTTTGAACAATGGTGACCTTCATCACCCAGCAAGCATAAATTTGTTTCCTTCTTCCTCTTATACTTCTCCTCTAGTTGTAACTCGTTTTGTCCGTCTGCATCTGCGGTTGCAAGAAAGAACATAGTTTATTTTCTGATTTTTGTGTTCATTTAATCAAATTGTAATAAAAAATATTATATATAGTAATTCGTTGGAATCGAGATCTCGAAAGGCAAACTTGTTTGCTGAAGCTTCTGGATTTCGACTACAACATCAGGATTAAACAGACGGTAGACTGAAAAGTTTATCAGTAGCTCTGTTCCTGATCGTGTTCAAACCATCTTTTGATTAAGTTCCGAGAATAACATAATTAGTGCATAATGAATTTCATTCTTTAAAAAGAAAATGTCATCAAGACGAAGGACATTTTTCTAGAAAATTAATGAAAACTCAATTCCTAAGGACATTTTTATGCTCTTATCATAATTTCAGCAAGATTTTTATTATTATAATTTCATCAAAGTATAATGTTGTACATGCAATTTTCTTTAAATTAAGTGTTAGCGGTAAATATTAGTCCATCAACTTCATCTTCTCAGTTGGCGAGTCCAGTCTAGAGAACACGAACTTGGATAGTTGATTGTCACGGACTTAATAATTTTTTCTTTACTACGTGTCACGTCCCACTCCTAGAATACTGGATAAATACGAGGACTGACATGGCCAACCGCACCTTGCTGAATACCTAAGTAAGCCACAATGTGTTAAAGTTGTCTAGGAGACAAATGAGTGAACTCTAGCATGCTATGACGTCAGTCCTAAGACCAAAAAAATTATATTATCTCAATCCATCAACAACAATACAAGAGTATATCATACATGAAAGTAAAGAGGCATCCCAAATTATATGTCACATATGATCATGAAGCTAGTGAATACAAAATATTGTACTGGCAGAGTATAATAATACATGATCAAATATACCAGCCATGGTCTAATATATATATCATGTTGACAGCAAACCTATAAGGAGCTAACTCTGCCCCTGGCTAAAATACCACAAAATAAAGTAATCAAGACGAGGGGTGAAAGAGGAAAACTCACTCGCGAACTTCGGCCGCAGTTGTCATGACCCGCACCTGATGTAAGAGCACAAAAATATGGGTACGTCCAGCCTATGCCGCAACATCGACGATAGAATAATATTTGGATAAACTATACTATCTAACAATAATGATCATCAAGATATATAACGCCACCAATGAAATATGAATACTTAATCACAGAACTATAAGATGGAACAACGCACGAATATGATTTAAAGAACTGAAGAGTCAAAATACAAATCTCAAGACAGATGATAATATCCAAAGAGTCTCAAAAGTAAAAGAGTACTAACTGCCAAAGCTGGAGACAAATCCAGTACAAAATAAACCTATCTACTGAGCTACAGGTAAAGTGCCGTCTGTCTCAACCGGGATGAGTCCCCCCTGAGCCACAATCTCTAGCTATAAGCTAACTATGTCCTGAGGCCCGTAGTGAGTGGGATACCACTCATCAGTGTCATCTGGAAAAATATATCCAATCAGGATTGGAGAAAAGTACATCTCTAATAGCAGTTCCAATAAATAATAAAGACTATGTAGCAGTAAATAGAGAGCATATACAAGATGAATAGGCATGGCATAAATATACATGAATAAAAAAATATGAAAAATACATACAAGAGATATGAACATCATACATAGAATAAAGAAATACATCTAAGTGAGTGAGTACTAGTGACAACATGTTACCGGCTTGGGAACTTGCTCGGGAGTCATGGCCTGGTTAATCATACGTGTGGTGTATGATTCACACTATACAAAAAAAACAAGAACTGCAGGGGTATGTCACATATCTACACTAAATACTCTCCGCCCTCAACTGGTATAGTGGATCCGACCATGACACACTATGACACGGGATTTTATGAGAATGAGCTAATCTTCTCATGAATTAGTGTTCATACATGTACAAGAATAACGACTCGCATAAGAAATATGCCAGGAACTACCAGGAATAACATCTCATGACGGGATCCAGGAATACCAATCCATGAAACCAAGTGTCAGAAAATTAATGATATCTACACTAAATACAAAAAAATATAGAGGATATCATAAACGAAAAACTGTCAGAGAATGTACTCGTCTGAAATCCGGTAAACAGTATCAAAGATGTCTGAAACGGTGCATCGGAGACCTAAATATGGAATATTACATCAATACAAGATTTTGGAATGAATACAAGTTAAACTAGTCCATTTCTAGGTCATTAGGCCAATCTAAGTCAAAACAGCCAAACTAGGTCAACTATAGGTCAAATTTGTAAAACTAACTATTTCTAGGTTGTATGAGTCCATCTCTAGGATGTCGGGCCCATACGCTATGTATCTAGTCTATACTAGTTATATTAGGATACTAGAGTATCAAAACTATTCTGTATCATAAGATACGTAAAATAGTATATAAGAAAATACTATATAATATACAAGTATAACATATATTAGTATCTCCTAGCTAAACTAATACTAAATGGATACCTTGGCTTTTAGCCAATACGATATCACACCAAATACCCAATACCTTAACATTACCTTTTGTATCACAAGGTAATATTAGCACTAATATTAGCTAAAAATAATGCTTATGCTAACTAGTGAATATATACCCTCATATATATACTAACTCATATATATAACTAACAAACAATATTACCTAACTAACACCCTAACCCACACTTAAAAATAATATCTCACCTCCACTGAATACAAATGCACACTGTGCACCAACCCCCCTATGGATAACCTGTAACATCCCCCTACACTTGTACACTAAAGTGCACAACTGGCACACAGTACAGTCAGCTGGTACCAGTGTATCAATTTTTCTCGATATAATTGAGAACATCTATACTTGAGTCCCATGAGCCTATGCCTGAGTACACCCCTCCCAATTCAATGATACCTTCTCTACTGCTACTGTGCAATGCACACGAGATGTGCAAGGCCTGCACATCATCACTTGCTGTTGCTAACCCTCCTATACTTGCCTAAAATCTAACACCAACAATAGCTTCACTGCTGCTACTAATCTGTTGCAGACAGATGCCTTCCCTTCCCTTTTCTTTTAACCATACAACACCAAGCCAGGTTCTCCCCTCACTGACTATGAAGCACAGCAGTACACTCTCCCTGTTGTATTGCATTATGTAATTACTCACGCTAACTGCCTAGCTAAGATGACATAGTGCCTCAACCTCACTGTTGTACGAGAAGTACATCAACATCTTCTACCCGATATCAAAAAAAATTCTAGAAATTCAAGAAATACCAAATCTGGAATCGGATGTGACACTATGACCCGTGCGGTGCATAAGCTTCCTCCTCGAAGATCCGTGCAAGCCTTTCCGACCGAACTTAGCTAGATCGCTAAGAAAAATAGAGAATCGTGGAGCAAGATAGAAACTTGAAGACTTATTTATTGCTATTAAAAAAGATTACAAGTTTTAGTAGTGAGGAGAAAATAAGTATCCCCCTATTTATATTGCCTCAAGGGCTTACAGGAACCTTATGGAATAAGAATATTTCAGGGATTAATCTAAAAAATATGATAAGAATTATTCTATATCCTAAGAATATTCCATACATTATTATTAATGCCAAATAACTAAAAAGAAAGCCTCTAGAATGTAAAGTGTATTCTTCCATGTGCAGAATTGTATTCCTCCATGTGCAAAATTCTAGAAGCTTTCCGGATCTTGGTGGGGCCAAAAAATATGGTGCGTGATATTCTCCCCCACCTAATGTGTTGACGTCCCCATCACACACGTCTGCTGAGGAACGCTTGGATCTGGTCTTCGAACTGATGCAACGTGTCAACGCATTCCCAGCTGGATTCGTCGTACGATATTTTTTTCCACTTGATGAGATACTCCACTTATGGGGAAACACCTTATCGGCGAATGGTCCTTGAGTCAAGCACGACGTCCTCTTCTTTGTCGAACGACGTAGTCATGGTCGCTGTCACGACCCGCACCCTGATATTTGGGCACGAGTACGTGGTTACGCCCAGCCTACGTCGCAGAATCGTCGGTAGAACGCTGTCTGGATCATTTCTAACTATCTAACATCTCAACAATATAATATGGTACCTGTCAATCTCAACTCCAAATGGAGGAGCAATATGATATCTCACAAATATATCAATCTCAATCACAAAACAAACTAAGGAGAAAATAATGCACGAATGGAAATTGTCACGCCCCAGTCCCCAAAATACCGTGGGACCAGATACGTGGCAATGGCCAGCAGTACGCACCGATGGACAAATCCAATTTAATGGATCCATCAGGACATACTTAAGCTGTAAAAATCAAGTCTACGACAATCATGGCACAACTAATCTCATCCACACAAGATATAAAATATGATCCACATAATAAATAAGGAATATAAATCATCAGCTAGTCTCAACAAAGTACTTCGGGAACAACCCGATAAATATCTAGTACAATGGTTCAACAGACCAGAATATAAAAGACTGAAATAAATAAATAAATAAATAAATAAATGCTGAGCATGAACATAGATGCTCAGGAGAAGTCTTCAGCTAACACCTCGTCCTCGGATGGCGGTACAGCTCCTGGATCAGCTCCTGCAGCGGTCCCGTATACCTCGGGATAGATCTCGTCTGCAAATCCTGGGGACATAATCCATATCCAGGTCCTCAGGGGACATAGCAAGGTACAGAAAATAATACAAGCCAGAATATAAACAGTGCAGCAAATAATGAGATAAACAGGGTAAGTATGTAACATCTGTATAAAATGCAAGAGAGAATATCAATAGTACTCAGGTTGAACATCTACAAGCTCTGTGTAGGGGAGCCTGTAGCAGTGGTGTCAAGAGGTGGTCTAGCTCAGCGGGAGACTGAGTAGCCGGCATAACATAGTCAACCTGTAGTATATGGGTCTCTCCAGCAGTAGATGGAACAATAAGGGAATACTAAAATAACCAGCTAAGTGATATGCAAGATGAGAGCAGCACTAGAACTCAGGCTGAAGCATACTACCAGCTCTGTGTAGGGGAGCCGGTAGCAGCAGTAATAATGAGTAATGGGCCAAGCTCGGGCTTCAGAGTCTTGGGCCTCACAATAGTAGGGGTGTATATATATAATCAGCCTGTAGTCTGTGTGTCTCTCCCCACCCAATGTAACCACGCATACCATGACCATAACGTCTCATGTCCATGTCAGCGGGATCATAACTAATGCACAAGTCATAATGTGTCTAGACTATAGTATCTCTATAAGTCCTGTATCCTATACAGAATCACCACGAATATCTCGGGAAGATCCTGTCTCATGAACAGTGTCCAGTGTCCTGGGTCAAAGCGTACTTGGTAAGACAAGTACGAGAAGATAAAGTGTCACGTATGTCCATATCTAGATGACATTACCCAACACCGCGTACGATGTTGGCACCCGACTGATAATCGGACGCTAAGTATGTCAAACGGTCCTAGGTTGAGCATGCACAATAATATAAATGAAGCAAGGAAAATATATAACAGTACTGCAGAGTTTGGCAAGGTACACTTGCCTGATGTTTGAATATCAACTGTCGTCCTGGTACCGGTGGATCCGGTAGGTGCTACTCCAAAAGCTGTAATAAACATCACCAACAGTCTCAGAAGGTATCAAACTGCTAGAAATGCCTGTCCTTACGTCCAATTTGGACACAGGGGCAAAAAGGTCATTTCCGGCCAAAGCGAGTTCCATATGTGGGCCACTTTGCACCGAAAAGTGTGTCAGGGTCAAAGGTCTCCAAATTACTCCAACTTGGTGTCTACAAGTCAGGATCGATGATACGAACCCAACGGAACTTCCAGAATTGGATTCCGATGAGCCGATCACAAAATCACCCGTCCAGTGGAGCCTGTAGGGCCCACGATACGCGATTTTGTCAACGTTCTCAGAATCGGACCAAACTTGGGTCACAGGACCAGCGTATTGCTACGAGTCCGATGGCGTAAGTTTTGTCTCGATCCGACATGCGTACACGAAGTTACAGCGTGTTCCAGAAAGGACGGATACGGGGGGGTTGTCGGCGGATACGCGTTGATTCCGGGGTGCACGCACCTCCGAATCGACTTCTGCGAAATCCCACACGACCGTATCAACGACGTGCACGTTTGGTAAAGACCACGTGCGACCAAGTCATCCCGTTTGGCGGGGCGTACTCAGTTCCGGGGTGAAACGGGGTATTATTTTTCCTGTTTTTTGATCGCAGTGTACGATCACCACAGGACGCGATGCACCGAGCGATTTGCACGGGCACCGAGAGGGTTACCTAGTCTATGCATAGCAACTGACCGAATTGAAAATGGAGTTGCGAGGTGAAAGAAATCGGTACCTGAACCGGGCTCTGTGAGTTCTGAAATTCACGTGTCCGAAATCCAATTTGACGTCCTGGTCGTGTCCTTTGCGTGTCGGGTTGCTGTGTCCAGACCTAGGGTCTGACTCGGGACCGCGGGGCGTCGCTGGAGAGGGTCGGCCTTGGGGTCGGCGAGGTTTGCTAGGCGGCGGTTCTGTACAACAGTCCGAAGTCGACGGGGAGATGTCGACTGCTGCCTGGGACGAGGGGCCCGCGCTCGATGGGGCAGGGGTCGGCGGCTGCTGACCCGCCGGAGGAGTGATCGGGGATGGTCGACGGCCTGGCTGGAGCGTCGAGGCCGTGGGATCTAGGGGTTCAGCGCCGACTGATCGGACGTGCGTCGAAGGCTGACGCGGGCGGGGGTTTGCTCGAGTAGAGGGAGATCGATGTGGAGATGACGGCTACGGCTAGGGCTTTGGTCTGGCACGAACGCCAAAGAGAAGCATTTATACCGCTACAGTACTCCCGGCGACCTAGGGCTTCCTGCGGGTTTGGGTCGGTTGGCTCGGGAGACCCGATCCAATAAGCTGAGGTTGGGTTTAAAAGATCTAGTAGTCTTTAAGGCTTAAAACGCTACTCCGGAGTCCAAATAATTCTCCGAAAAATACCATATGCCCGGCTTTTCATTTTACACAATCATTTATTATTTTCAGAATATTTTTACCCCAATTAGCAACACTTAAATTTCTTTAAATCAAAATCTCCTTCGTTTTAATTTCCAGAAAATACCAAAATTCGGAATAACTCATAAAAAATTTATTCTCAAAAATCAGGGTGTTTACAGAAATAGCGAAGGAAAGAAAGATACAATCCACAATATGAAATAATAGTACATCTGTGAATCTCCTCAAATATAATAGCCTAATACAAAATCACGAAACAAAACTATACCTCCTCGGTCATGGGTACTATGTCCTCTGGCTCTAGGGGAGTGTCCTCTAAAGTCTCACCCTCCTGAGGTCCGTAATGTGTGGGACATAGCTCCTCTAGCCAATCATCTGGAAAATATATATCCAGTCAGGATTGGAGCGAAGTACATACCTCTGAAAGCAGTTCCAATAACATAATCGAGCATATATAACAAGCAATAAAAAAATGATACAAGATGCACAAGTAGAAAGAATATACAATACAAGTGAACAGGCAATAGGCACAATAAATCTGAAAGTAAATACAAGAATAACTACAAGTAGAGAACAAGAAATACTAACTATGTGTTTTAGAGTGCGAGTTTGTTATGTGATCGGCTTAGGTTGCACATGAGGTATACAGGTAACTCCATTATACGTGAGGTGTATAATCGACATGCACATGAGATCAAGAGGACTTTGATCACATAACCAACTCCTACTCTCCCTCCCCAACCAATACCCATGCATCCAATCATGACACGTTACGTACATGATCACGATAGTCACACTAGCACACGAAATAGTGGATGCACAAGAAGCACATGAAAGTCAATACCCGATGCACACGATGAAATACATGTCATTGGGTACCCGCTGCAAACGGTAGGGGATAACACCTCCTGACGGGATCCATATAGCACCAGTCCGTGAAATCACTGTGTCGGAAATCAATGTATACTAATCTAGAACATGCATATATACAATATTATGAATTGAAAACAAACAGAGAAATGTACTCGCCTGAAGTCCTGAGCAAAGTGTGTCTCTCGATGCCCAAACTGGTGTCTCACAACCTATATATGGTATGTTGCATCAATACAAGGTTCAATGATGAAAATAAATAAAGTAGATGAAATTCTAGGTCGATGCACCGTTTTTAAGTCAAACCAATGCATTCTAGGTTGCAAGAGTCTAATGCTAAGTCGCTAAGTCGCTAAACTATGAAACTATGCTATACTAGCTAAGCTAACACACCACAGTGCAATGAAGAAGCCGTATCCTAAGATACGCAGGTTTTCTAATATGAAAATAGTTTATATATATATATATATATATAGATAAGTCATATATAATAGTAATATCTCAAAACAATATAATTTGGATACCGTGGCCTTGCACCAACGTGTATCGCAACTACTTAGATACCCAAGCTCAATACTTGGATATCGACACAAATCTTTGGTGATACCTTGGTGCCCCAAGGTAACCCAACTAAGAAAATACGTAACCAAGCAAATGCTAGCTAACTACTCTTATAACTAACTATTATAGGATAAAAATTTATACAATATATACATATCTCAAACTAATAGATTAACTATAAGTTAACACTAAGATATACTCTTCAATATGATATAAACTAAGTACAATACCAATATACTAATCCCACTGATACTAACTGACCAAAACCTTGATAAATCACACCCAAGCAATTGTTCACATAACTATTAACTAACTGACTCTACTAACTTGACTTAACCTAACTTTCCTGATACGAATTAAACTAATACCCAATACCTAGACATTTATCTAACTTACACTAATATACCTATCACATTAACTATATAAACATCACTTCCTCATAATAACCCAACTATCAATTAGACTGAACACAAAACCCAACCACTAAAGCTGCACATTGAACTGTTGAACCCCATACTGTGCCCTCGGTGCAGGGCACAGCAGCCCCAAGCTCTCTGCCACTGCTCGGTTGCACAGCAGGGAATTTCTGCTGTTACTTAGCTTCGACAGTTGCACAGTTATGTGCCACTGCACAAGCATCCCTCCTAAGTCACTGGCTTCAGGTAAATGAGTCTTCATGTCAATGAGTCTTCAGGTAGATTTCAGGTTTTCAGGTGATGTTCAGTTGATTTCAGGTCTTCAGTAGTCTATCTTCAGCTGGGTCTTCTTCTTCAGGTAATCTTGGTCTCTGTACAGTGAGTCTTCGAGTCTTCAAGTGATCTATACTGAGCCTTCAGTTCTTCAGTTGAGTTCAGGTGATCTTCAGGTAGATGAGGTCTTCAGTAGAGTATCTGTACAGCCTTCAGTCTTCAGTGAGTATGAGTGAGTCTTCAGTGAGTATGAGTGAGTCTTCAGATATGTCTTCACTGTGCTGCCTCAGAGTTACTGATGGTGTAGGCTACACACCATCTCACTGCAGCTAATGGTACCTTCCAGTTTGCTCTGCACAGAGCTGAAACCCCATGCACATCACCTATGTGAAGACTGCACAGTGTCTCCACCTCTCTGTGCATGAGTTGTACTGTCTCAGGTTGTTCACTGCAATTGGTCACTGAATTCACCCTACACATCACCTATGTGGAGACTGCACAGTGTCTCCACCTCTCTGTGCACACTCTTCTTACACACATCACTACACAATATGCACACATATACATAACCACAACTCTACACATTCCTATATCAATCTCTCTCTCTATATATATATATATATACAAATCTACCTAACCATATATATATATATATATATATATATATATATATATATATATATATACACACACACACACACACACACACACACACACACACACACACACACACACACTCTATTACATAAAATACAACACACACATGAATATTTATAAGCACATATAAATACATATAGATCTAGATCTAAACCTAGCTATAAACACTAGTATATAGACACAAAGGCACACACATATAGATCTATCTAGATACTCTAATATATACATATTGACACACATAAACATAAAAACCCAAATTACACCATTATATACTCCAATTAATGTATAGATAGTATATACAAATACATTTACATATGCATGTATAGTACAAAAGCCAAAACACAAATACATGGGGCGCATCGCACCCGTATCACACTTTTCTATGATACGCTTGCGATACGGCCCCCAACTCACAACCAAACATATTCCGGAGGACACGTACAAGTCCAACACATATATTATGAATAATACGTATAGAAATTAGAGTGTCTACGTGTCCGTGTTACCATATGATATGCACATGGCCCCGTGTCGGAGGAAAACCCCCAAAATCGACCGTTTCGTCAAATTGACGAGATTCGGCCCACACGTATCCAATTGTGGATACGACACAAGCTATAAACAACCAATTAAGGGTCAAATAGATCTATTAGATCCATTGACAAATACTACATGTGCCAATCTCGGAATTCCCCTAAAATTGGTACTAAAAATGGTCATAACTACCACCGTAGGTCTCCAAATGATTCTAAATCAAATTCTATGGGTAACCTATGCATGTGGGATAGTTTCTCATGGTAAAAATCTCAGATCTATAGTCTATAGGAAGGGAGAAAACTGATTTGTACCTATTGGGAGATGGATTCCCAATGAAAATGTCCCAAATGGCAAGTAACTCCTCTCCTTGTAGATCTTGGCCTCCTCCTCCTTGCTCCTTGCTCTTTGCTTGTAGATCCTTGATGTAGAGGCTTCAATGATGAATTTAGAAAGAGATTTGAAAGGAATTGATGGAGAATTAATGGGGGAATGGAGGGAAAATGGAAGGGGAAAATGTAGATCTAGAATTTTGGGAAAGAATTAAAATGAGAGCACTCTCTCTCCTCTCAACTATGGCTGGTCATAAACCCCTCCCCAAGCAATGTATAAATTCACAAATATCCCTTGGGGCCTCTCATGAAGAAATAATTAGGGAGGGAAGGCTCTAGTCTAATGGTTTCCCTAATTAATCATGTTTCTTAATCCATGGGCCTAATTCATGGGCTCAACTTAGACTAGTTCAAAAGTTTGTTCATGTCCTGTAATTAAATGGTTAGGTCCACTACACAAGTCCAAAATAAGTCTACACTAGCAATAATTATTAATACAATAAAATAAATAAATCATTCATGCACAATTATTAATTATAATAATCCTAAAATAATTAATACCCATGATAATTACCAAACTTCCCTTGGATGGGAATGTGAGGGTGACAGTTGCCGTGGGTCACCTCGAAACTCCTCGCCGAGGGTCCTCCAAGTCTGTATTATAAGGCTTGAGGCAGTTTGCATGGAAGATGGGGTTGATCTTCAGCTTGGCGGTGAGATCGATCTTGTAAGCAACTTTGCCTACCTTCTTAAGAACGGGGAAGGGGCCTTCATACTTGGGAATCAGTCCCTTGTGCATATTGCGAAACACCTTGAACTGCTGCAGTTGAAGCTTGACCATCACCAAATCTTCTTCCTTGTACTCATGCCTTCGCTTGGCATCGGTCTATTTCTTCATCTTGTGTGCGGCTTTGTCCAAAAATGCCTTGGAAATATTCGCCTTCTCCATGAAGTCCGAGGCAAACTGGTGAGCCACGGGGCTTTTTTACGATGTCTCCGTACTTAGCGTGTACGGGGAGAGCAGTTGTCGACCCATTACCAACTTAAATGGGCTACTGTGGGACAACTCGCTCCTTTGGAGATTGTAGCCGAACTGTGCGATGTCCAAGTGATGCACCCAATCTCGCTAGTTGGCACTCATAAAGTGCCGCAAGTACTCCTCGAGTTGGGAATTGACCCGCTCCATATTTTCGTCCGTCTGCGGGTGAAAACTGGTCGAGAAGTGTAGGTCTGACCCTGGATCTTGAACACCTCCGTCCAAAACTTTTCCGTGAAGCGGAGGTCTTGGTCGTTGATAATGCTTTCCAAGATGCCCCAAAACTTCACCACTTGAAAAATGAACAAGCGCGCGACCTCCTCTGCAGAGCAGTCCGTTGGTGCAGCTATGAAGGTCCCATACTTGGAGAATCCATCTACCACTATAAGGATAAACCCAAGTTTCCCCACCTTAGGCAAGTCAGAGATAAATTCTATTGAGATGCTCTTCCATGGCCGACTCGGCACAGAAAGAGGCTCAAGAAGGCCCTCGGGTTGTTGATGGTCTACCTTATCTTGCTGGCACACAAGACAAGTGCACACGTAGTCCTCCATGTCCTCGCTCATGTGAGGCCAATAGTAGGTGGCCTCCAATAAAGCCAATGTCCTCTTCTGACCCGGATGTCCAGCCCATGTGGTATCGTGGCATTCCTTGAGTAGCTGCCTTCGCAATCCACCCTATTTGGGCACAACTACCTTGTCGCCCTTTGTGTAGAGAAGCCCGTCCTTCAGCCAAAACCTTCGTGTCTTACCTTCTCGAGCGAGCTTCACCAAAGCCTGTGTCAATGGGTCCTCGGTCATACCCATCTTGACACGCTCAAGTATGTCACCCTTGAGCAAGCACACCAATGCTAGCTCGGCCTTCCGGCTGAGTGCATCAGCCACATGGTTCTTCTTGCCCGGCTTGTATCGCAGCTCCATGTCAAAATCGACCAAGAAGTCTTGCCATCTCGGTTGCTTGGGGGACAACTTCTTCTGCGTCTAGAAGTAGACCGTTGTGACAATGTCTGTCATAACCGCAAACTTGGTGCCGAGGAGATAGTGATACCACGTTCGCAAGCAATATACCACTACGATTATCTCCTTTTCTTGCACAATATAGAGTCTCTCTGTGTCATTCAACTTGCGGCTCTCGAATGCAATGGGGTGACCTTCTTACGCCAACACCACTCCAATGGCGAAGTCGAATTCGTTAGTATGCTGCTCGAACAACTTGGAGTAGTCCGACAATGATAAGACCAGTTCCTCCGCCACTCCCCTCTTTAGTGCATCAAATGCCTCCTCGTATTTGGATGTCCAGTTCTATTCGCGATCCTTCCGCAACAGGTCTATGATTGGTGCGACTATGGCGGAGTTTCCTCGGATGAACCACCGGTAATAGTTCGCCAAGCCTAAGAATGATCGCAGCTCCGTCGGCCTGGTGGGAGCCTCCGACTCTCGTATGGCCCTGTCACGACCCGCACCCGAAAATTCGGGCACGAGTGCGTGGGTACGTCCAGCCTACGCCGCAGAGTCGACGGTAGTACGCTGTCTAGGTCAATTCCAGATTTACTAAACTAGCTCATTCACAATTAACATAGGCAAGATAATAATGAGAACAGAAACTTAAGATTTGCAACTAAAATAAATACGACAACAGATTCAAATATTTTAGTACAGCAATTTCAGAATGAAATCGGGGACAACCCCGATTACTAAGATAAAGAGCAAAAACCAAGATAACTACTGCTAACTACTCCGCAGGAGTAGCTTCCCGTGCGGGAACTGGCTCTGCAACTGTATCACCTGCTGCCTCATAGGGGCCATAATAGGTGGGGGCAAGGTTCTCATCATCGCCTAAAACAACGAATCCAGTCAGGAAAGGAGCAAAGTACACAATGCACAAAAAGATTAAACTAAATATTTATGACAATTAAAATTGAGCATCATATTGAGAAAGTTGCATAAAAGAACATCAATATCTCAGAGTTAATGCTTATAAACAGGAATACGAGAAAAATCGAAATAAATGAGACAGGAGATGAAACTACAACAGTCAGCAATAAATATAACAAGATCTAGAAACTATCTGTGTGAACTTGTGTTTGTTTTAGAATACATAGTTGGCATGTAGGGGTTTATATGGCTAATCCGGCCGTCATAAATGGCTATTAAATAGGAATAATCGAGATCCGGCTGAGGGTACAGTCGCGTACCAACAGCTATTAAATACGACAGGGGAATGGGTAAACTACATGCCTTCTAGTATTCTCCCACCCGACATAAAAAATCAAGACATGAACTCCAATATTCAAGACATGAAATCCAGTGTTCTAGCACTACGTGTAATCATCAATAGTACTAGTAAAGCAGGGAATTAATTATCACAATATAAAGATTAACTTGAAGTGCAGGTACTTGCCTGTTGTTTGGATCTGATTAATTATTCTTGGGGAAAATTTCAAAAGCTGAAATAGACATTACCATCATGTTCAGAAGATGCCAAATAGCTAGAAATGCCTGTCCTTGGGTCTAATTTGGAGACAAGGGCAAAAACGGCAGTTTCGGGTCAAAACGGGGTCCGCCGGTGGGCCCGCTTTGCACCGAAGAACGTGTCCGGGTCAACGGTCTCCAAATTCACCAAACTTAGTGTCAACAGGTCAGGAACGCTGATACGAACCCAACGGAACTTCCAGAATTGGATTCCGATGAGCCGATCACAAAATCGCCCGTCGAGCGAGGCCTGTAGGACCCACGACACGCGATTTCGTCAACGTTCTCAGAATCGGACCAAACTTGACCCACAGGACCAGTGTATCGCTACGAGTCCGATGGCGCAAGTTTCGTCTCGATCTGACGAGTGTACAAGAAGTTAGGGCAAAAAGCAGAAAAGTCGGATACGGGACGATGTGCACGCAAACCCGAATCAGCTTCCGCGAATTCTCACACGTCCGTATCGACGACACACACGTATCTGTGAAGACCGCACGCGACCAAGTTGTCCCGTTTGGCGGGACGTACTCAGTTCCGGGGTGAAACATGGTCTGGTTTTTCCTGATTTTGGATCGCGGTGTGCGATCACCACAGGACGCGATATCCCGAACGGTTTATCCGGGCACCGAGAGGGTCATACAGGCTTCACAACGCAATTTGCGGAATCGAAAACAGAGCTACGAACAAAAAGTTATACGCACCTGAAGGGGACCCGAAAAACCGGGATCGATTCGTGTCCGACTCGTGTCGGACACAGAAATCGAACTAGGGTTAGGGTTAGGGTTCTGGGCTCAGCCCTGCGGCGGCCGAAGGCTCGCCGGCGGGAGGCTGGAGGCGGTCGGGGGCTTCGCCGGAGGCGGCCGGGCTCGCTGGCGGGGGCAGCGGCGTGCGGCAGGCGGTCGGCGGCGGGGACGAACAGCTGCTACTGCTGTTGCTGCTGCTGCTGCTGCTGCCGGCGAGGAGGGAGGTAGCCGGAGGCGGAGCTGGTGGTGGCGGCGGAGGCTAAGGCAGGCGGCGGCGGCGGAGCTCCGGCGCGGTGGCGGAGGAAGGCGAGGGAGCTGGAGAGGATCGAGGGGTTTAAAAAGGGGGAGCGGCGGCAGCGTGGGCCGAGGGAGGCGGCGGGCAGCGCGGGGGCGGGGGCGTGTGGCTGCGGCAGCGCGGAGGGCGGCCGGCGGGTCCGGCGGGAGACGCGGGGCCGGAGCGGGTCACGCGGGGGGCTGGGTCAGGCGGGCTAGTGGGTTCGGGTCGGGTCGGGAGGATCCGACCCGACCCGCTAGGGATGGGCCGGGCTCGGGCTCGATTGGGCTGGGCCGGGGTGAGGTTTGGCCGGACTGGGGTTAAGTAATAACTAATAATAATAATAATAATAATAATAAATAATTAAATAATTAAATAGTTTTAGGTGATTTAAAAATAGGTCCGGGGTCCAATAAATTCCAGAAAATTTTTTATAAGTCCAATTTTCTATTTTACACCCAAAAATATTATTTTTATAATATTTTAATATTGTTTATCATAAATTAAAAATCCTGTAATAATTCAAAACCCTGATTTTAATTTCAGAAAATTCCCAGAAAATTCCAGAAAATTGTGAAAAATCCCAATTTTAATATTTTTGAAAAAAATCAGGGGCTTACAATCTACCCAACTTATAGAATTTCGTCCTCGAAATTTAAATTATGGCAGGGTTCTCTCTGTCTAAACTCACTAACGGGTTTCTCTCAGGTGGACATTGCGGTCGCTACCCAACTTATAGTTTTACCCATATATCCGCTAAGGCCGTACAACTAGTGAGGCTAGGTCTCAACTTAATAAATCATGGTATTGAATCTTCAAGTCTGCAATACAAATACACCACCTATGGTATTCCCTTAGTCATAGAGGTTATCATCAATTCGTCCGGTCGGAGGGGTATGTCTAGCAATACAAATCAACTTATGCCAAACACAGGATTTTTGTCTTTCCGAAATAAGGGAAGACGAGGATTTATAATAATAAGTTTAAGGGCGAGGTGGTAGAACAGAGGTATAGGGATCAAGGCGTTTAAGGAATTCTAATGGAAATTGTCAGGCGGTTATGGATTGCGATTGTTATTCTGGTAATCATTTTTTTTTCGCATGCTCGTATTAGTACAGTTATGTAACTGATACGATATGCTCGGACGTATTTAGGGCAAGTATACTATCTCAATCCACGTAAAGTAGTCGTGCGAAGTGCGAATCAAAATGCACTAAGGTTGATCAGACCGTAGTACACTGATTCTGAGTAGACACTTGTATTAGTGGGGTTGATCAGGCCTCAATAATACAGGTGTCATGAACAAGCCCGATAAGAGTAAGCTTGCAAAACTACGCTATAAAATAGCAGCATCAGTCGAGTTCAGCAAAATTAAATGCGCTAGATGATGAAAAGGAGGTACAAATTATTGAAGTTCACAGAATAACACAAAATAAGCACAATAGCAAAAAGCCTCTAAAATCTCTACAGTTATCAAATTTAAAAGCATACTAGGTTATTTAGCAAGTTCAAAATTACTAGGTTGGGTCACGAACCAACAGGCACGAAAACAATACTAGAAAAGGTATCTACGAATCACTTACGCGCATTAGCTGCTTCCAAAGTTTGCGCGTTCTCCACGGTCATCACGTAAGCTTGTCCGCGTCCTGGAGCAGTGGGGCAGTCCCTCACTTGATGTTCTGTTGATCCACAATATAGACAGGCACCCAGTCTCTTCCTACAAACTTGCCAGGTGTGACCTTATTTTTGGCAAAAGTTACAAGCAGCAGCTTGTTGGTTCTGTCCTTGAGACTGGTGTTGGGGTGCTGGAGCTCGAGGGAGAGGACGCTGAGTTTGCTGTGGGGCTCTCTGCTGTTGTTGTTGAAAAGGGCGTTTGTTGGGTCCTGTATTTCCGGTATCTCTCTCTCGCTTTAGCTTATGCCCCATGTCTCTCTCAACGCCTTGTGCCACGCTCAAGATTTCCTCATAGGTGCGAGCTCGGCTGGTGGTGACAGCAAGGCGAATATCCGGAGACAGCCCCTTCTTGAATCTACGGGCTTTGTCCTCCGGGGTACGGACCATGTACTCCGTAAAGTGGCTTAACCTGCTAAATTCAGCAGTATACTCATCAACAGACAGGTTACCTTGTTCCAGTCTCTCGAATTGGCTTTCGAGAGCTTCCCGAGCCACTTCGGGGTAAAATTTCTCCTTGAATAGCCTCTTGAAGTCTTCCCAGGTGAGGTCAGGAGCAGATAGTTGGGGTTCATCTCTGAACCAGGTTCGAGCTATGTCGAACAGTTGCAGGCTTGCGGACTCCACTTTGAGATCATCAGGAACCCGAGCAGTCTTCAGGAGTCTCTCTACGTTCTCTATCCATTCATCGGCATAGAGAATGCCTTCAGTTCCGTAGAATTCCAGGGGTCTAAGGTTCTTGAAGTCTTTGGCACTTTCTGGCCTCTTTTGTGGTGACTCCCGGGTCCGAAGAGCTTCTGAAAGGCCGGTCCGTAGCAGGGCAGTTTGTTCCTTCTGGGATTCCACTAGTCCCTGGAACACTCCAAGTAGCTGTGCCCCATCCAGAGTAACTGCCGGAATAGATGGAGGTGGAGGGAGGGCAAGAGTTTCGGGCACATTCTGCTCAGCTGGTTCTGATGTGCCTCCTACTGTGTTCCTCGTCTGGACCATTCTGAAAGATTAAGGGATAGGAAGATCAGAATAGATTACTTGGAAATCAAAGGCGATAGAAAAATTGAGCAGAAATGATATCAAGAATTGAAATAAGGACCCTATACTGTGAATGAGCTTTTCCTAGAATCCTCAATCTTATTCCATACCCTGTCCTAGGGTATTACCCTATTTAAGGATATGACCTGCATGGGCCACCATAGGCCCGGACCTTCATCTCGTCCATCCATATCTTGCCATGTCCGATCCAATGCTCTAAGAAAGGTACATCTTCTTGGGCAAAGGAACATTTCTCCCGCTTGACAAAGAGTTGGTTCTCCCTTAGTACCTGAAAAACCGCCTTCAAGTGCTCGATGTTCTCCTCTACCGTGTTTGAGTACACAACGATATTGTCGAGATATACCACAATGAACTGATCGAGAAAGGGGTGGAAGAGCTTGTTCATCAAAGTACAAAACATCGTAGGAGCATTTGTTAGACCAAAAAGGCATAACTAAAAATTCATAAGCTCCATACCTCGTGACGCATGCGGTCTTGGCCTCATCTCCTTCGGCTATCTGCACTTGATAATATTCTGAGCACAGATCCAGCTTGGAGAAGTACCTCGCACCTCCCAACTGATCGAACAAGTCTGCCACCAACGGGATAGAGTATTTGTTTTTGATGGTTACCTTGTTAAGTGCATGATAGTCAATGCACAAATGAATGCTTCCATCTTTCTTCTTCTATAACATCACTGGCACGTCGAATGGGCCTTAGACGGCCTAATAAATCCAACATCAAGCAGCTCTTTCAGTTGCTTCTTCAACTCCTCGAGCTCTGGTGGGGCCATGCGGTATGGGGCTATCGCGGGCGATTTTGTGCCTGGATCTAACTCGATGGCGTGGTCCACCTCCCTCATTGGAGGCAGCCTCTTTGGAAGCTCTTGCGGCATGACATCCCCTAACTCTATGAGGACGTTGCTGATATCTGGCAGAAGATCCTGATGTACTTGTGCCTCCTCCGTCTTGAGCACCGCTTGGTATGTTGTCTCTCCGTGCTTACACCCTTCTTGAGTTGGATGGCAGAGAGAGCTTTAACCTTCACGGACTCGCCTAGTGCAACATTCACCATACACGGTGAGCCCTCCTCCATGATCCCTACGACTCCCAAGTGTGGCATTGGAACTACTTTTGCCAAAGTCAGGAAGTCCATCCCTAGGATCTTCTTGAAGTCGTCGAGAGGTGCGGCCGTAAGACTGATGACTCCCATCGAATCTCCCACCTCTATCTTCACACCCTTAGACACCCCCTATACGGGGCAAGCCGCTGAGTTGACCGCCTTTATCTTGCTTGAGTCCTTCTCTAGCATCAGACCCAAGCACTGGACCTCCGTGTCCGAGAAAAAGTTGTGTGTTGCCCCCCAGTGTCAACCACCGCCCTCGTACTCTGGCCGTTGATCTTCACATCCACGTAAATAAGTTCTCGATTCAGATCTTTGGTCAAGACATGCTTGCTCTTCAAGGCATTGAGCAAGCGTAGGGATCCCATATGAGCCCCCATCATTGGTTCTTCATCTTCGGCCTCCTCGTCTTGGACCACGTTCACCCGCTTGTATTTTTTCTTGCAGTTACTAGGGAAGTGATTTTCTCCGCACACGAAGCATTCTATTTTGTGCTCCATTTGGGGTTTCACATGTTGCTTGTCCTTTGTCGGGGCCTTCTTTCCATTGCCTTTCTTCTCTCCCCCACCATTTCCCTTGGTAGTGGTCTTTAGCTTGGGCTTGGACGTATCGTTCCACCGATACTCCATTAGCTTCTCAGCCGCTGAGACGGCCGTGTTCAGGTCTTGGATACGCTGCCTTTGCAACTCTTGCATCGCCCACGGTTGCAGACCTTCTAGGAAGAAGAATAGGCGGTCGTCTTCGCCCATGTTGGATATGGAAAGCATAAGACGAGTGAACTCCATAACATACTCCTTGATCGACCTAGTGTACTTGAGTTGATGCAGGCTCCTCCTTGCCACGAACTCAACGTTCTCCGGGTAGAATTGAGAATTGATCTCCTTCTTGAGATTCTCCCAAGTCTTGATTGAGCACAAATGCTTCTAATTTTTAATGCACCTACGACGCCACCAAAGCATATCATCATCAGTGAAATAAATGAACGCTTTATTTACCTTACCGACTTCATCCTCAATGTGAATCGCCTTAAGGTAACGCTCGATGTTCCATTGTAAGTTATCCACTTCCTTTGCGTCTCAAGCGCCATTGAAAGATTTTGGCTCTGGGTACTTCACCTTAGGTGCTGCCTCCCTACTCGAAGATCCACCATTGGCGATGTCTTTCTCAAGAACAGCGGCTTTAGTCTTGAGTTCTTTGCGTAGTTCAGCAATCTCCGCCTTCATAGCCTGGTATTCCTGTAGTATCCCGCTCCGCGTAGACACTATGTACAAGTGATATCGCTTTGCTTGCTCGAACGAAAGTCTTCTCGGAGAGTTTCTGATCGAATCCCAAGACGATTGATCTAAGTGAGTGGGCAAAACTTCATTCTCTGATTCTTGCACGCCTTAATAATGAATCTGGGTTTTTGAATGCTTGTTCTAGAAGATAGTTTCATAAGAAGAATGAAAGAACCTGACTCTGCATGCTTAATAAGAGAACTCGTATGGCTTGTCATTGAAACAAACCTGCTTACTTAACTTTAGAACTTGTATGCTTGTATGAAAAAAGATAGAACCTTGCCATGCTAAGTCAAGAAGTATAAGAAATATTGCACACTTAGTTACTGTAAAACCCCTAAACCTGAAAACGTATTAATTATGAGCTAAATAGGGAGAATAGATTTTATTAGATTTATTTTGAGAAAATTTCAGCACTTAGAGGATTTATGGAGCTATTATAAATTTTTCCTAATTTATTTCATGTAGGAGACCTTTTGGACAGTAGCTAACTTAACCGTATGTACCAATGTAATATATATATATATATATATATATATATATATATATATATATATATATATATATATATATATAATTTATTAGAATAGAATTTTCTATTGGATCTCAAACCCGCAACCCGTTAAAACTATCCCCCCGTGTAAACTCTTCCTTTCACTCACCCCCGCGTAGAGTAAGAAAATATCAGCAGTAGCTCATCACCCCGCGTATACTCCTACCCGTGTAAACAGCAGCATCAGCAGTAGTAAAACCAACTCCGCGCGTAAAGTTTAAACCCACGCGTAAAGCTACTCCGCGCGTAAACCAGTTCTACCGCTTAAACTCTTTCACCGCGCGTAAAACAACCTTCTTATTACTCATCCCCCATGACTCATCCCCCACCGCCTCTCTGTCACGCCCCAATCTCCCCCAAGCTCAATAGTCCCCGCTGAACGTGAAATCGCCATGTTGCAGCTCTCCCGCGGGACAATCGTTCTCATCGGGACGTGATGCCGTACGAGCCTGGAATTGCGCTCGTACAAGGCGATGTTGTTAAACACCAAATTTATCATCGAAATAACCAAGTTACAGCGGAAGCCATTTTGTGTACCAAGCACACATCAGAGTATAACGCAGCGAAGCTCTCGATAGGGTCCAAATAAAATGTCCCGAAGGCAATGCCACAAAGGCGATGCCACGGAGACGATGAAATACTCTTGCTCTTTTCTCTAGCCCACAAAGGTACTTACAGTTCATACATCTTGTCCCGTATATCCAAGCAGCGCCACTACGCCTGCGTACCTGAAATATGCCTACAAACGTGGGTCAGTACACAACCGTACTGGTGAGTGGGGTAACCCACTCGCCTAAGCCGACACTAAGTAAAATAGTGAATGCAACCAGTTATATGGTGATCTTTCTAGTTGAATCCTAGATTCGTTTCATGGCATATGAATGATATGTTAAGGAAAGCTGTAAAGCAGTTTACGCATGCAAGCATTCAATCTCAAACCAAACGACAAGCAGTTATATATATATATATCCAACCCGTCTTACTCAATGCTATCGCTTGTACGATAACATATCGAACCATCAGTCTTGCCTCAATATCCATCCTCAACCAAAGTTTATATTCTAATCATAAGTGCACACTCTTGCCGAGGCAAGGTGGCCGCGCCTACACGAAAGCCAAACCAACAAAAGAAAAGCAAGCCTTCACTTATACTATATGAAGTCACTGGCCAAGCCATAAAGGACGTTTGATCGGACTGATCAAATGTGGTTCTATTCGAAACAGCGCTAAGTAGCTAACCCACCTGGATCGCATCCAACCGCTGGCACTGCGCCCAAGACGCGTTACCCAATTGTCTCCTCCATGTCCGAACGGTCCCGGTGCCCCGGAGCCTTCCCGTTCGAGGAGACCAAACCCTGTGCAATACAGGTTGTCCGTGACATGCAGACACCAAGTAGGTATGACGAGAGGATCGAAACATTCTCACCCCACCAAGCGATCCTAGACTCGTTCAACCGATATTCAACCAAATATCCATAACCATTCTTCCAACATATCCCCAAGGATTCCAAATCTTGACCTCAACATATAGCCCAAGGCACCAAAATATCAAGTATTTCATAGGCACAATGCCTCTTCTCAACACAGAGTCCAAATTGGTGCAACACCCATGCTCAAAGCAATCCCATGGCACAATGCCGTTTCAGTGGCACAATACCCCATTAGTGGCACAATGCCCCATCAAGCGACACCATACCTCGCCGATGCAGTTGTTCGATTTTGAACCACAACTGCTCGCTTTGCAAGACAAAGCGACCAAGTGATACTTGTGCACGGATGCACGCTCGCTCGCCCAAATTCTCGATATTCCTATTGCCTCAAAGTATCATTCCAACATGTATGATTCCAACCGTCCAAGCATAATCCCAAATATCCAACCGTCTGCTTCAAATGCATAATCCAACTATCGCTCCAACTATCCAACGCGTAAATTATTTTAAGCCACAATCCTACCAAGCCAACGACGTACACTCTATGCACGCCTCATTGTAGTGGTTCTCAATGTTTCAGCACAAGTGTTCAAGCCTTTTACGTGTTTTCCATATTATTAGGCATGAAGGAGTAGAGGAGAAGGGAAAGAGCCCACTCACAATGTTTGATCCCGTTAGGCATCCTTTCCTGCCAATACGGTCAATCCCTTGAACCCGTGGTCCGATGCAAGCGCGATCTACTCAACTGGTATGACCGCGCGAGCAGGCCGTGCTCTCCAAATCATCTGACCGATCGGACTAAGAAAGACGGCATTATCGCTCCCATCCAGCTATTCAGTACTGTTCTGAACGAACACCTAATTTTCATCGAACCCGCTAGCCATCTGCACATTGAAATCAACTAAATCAATACTTCTTCCCAAAATCCAATAATTCAAATATAACCAGCATTTGATTTACTCAATCCGACTCAGCGTAACGCACCGTGCGGTTGCGGGCGTTACATAATATACCACTTAAAATCAGGTTCGTCCACGAATCGTGCTGGTACTCATTCCTATCACATGCCACAATCCAATTCCATGGATCGGCTCTATGCAACTCACATATTCACGATTTCTGACTCAACATCTCGTTCTGCTAAACGCTCGTACAAATTTTACGAATTCCCATATACTCCTTGCAGCTAAATACGAATTTCTCGTATTGCTTAGTTTTGGATCGATACACATATTTAAGGCGTCCCTAAAATACATGCATTTCAGCCGAGCTTTGCGATAGCAAATTTGAACAAGTTACAAGGGTATCTTTATGTTCGAGGCGTCCATTTGCTTCACTTTCCATTGAACCAAATCACGATTCCCATTCCAACTATTTCTGAAATCCGTACTAGCAATATCTCCAAATATTATCTCGTGCACCGAACGATCATCTCAACTAATCTACCCCAGCTATACGACTTACCCAAATATCAACTTTGCTTAGATCCTCTCAGTCCAACACATTTTTCTCAATCTCAATACCTCGCTGGGTGAACATCTATATTGAGGTTCGTGTGATCCACGAAGATCTCGTCGCCACGCCAAAGGGATTGTGTCGCCACGATTTTAACGTGGACACACTCGCCACAATTCCTAGGTTGCGCATGGAATAGTCCTTCGCGCTGCTTCCACTGCCTCGAAGCATAGAATATTACCTTTGCCTTCTGAACGAGCACGCTTCCCAGACTAAGTTCCGAGACATCTTGTAAATCTGAGGCAAATCTGTCCCTTCAAGTATTCGCAAGGATTTGATTTGAACGAGCCGCTGCTTTAACTTCACGAGCTAGTTTCACAGTCGTACAATTCATATGAATGCTATTCCCTTCCAGGGCACGATGAGTCAGAGGCGATGCCATCGATAAAAATCTGCGACTCTGAATCTCATCAGTTGACTAGGCTACTTCCACCATCGCTTCGATCTTCCGGCTGCATCTTCAGCTGAAGGCTATCCCAAGGGTCTCTCAAATCCAACACTCAGTCAATAAGCCAAATCTTATTGCTCACATCTTCCCTCGACGCATTCCCAAATACGCCGTCTCAAGGGTCGTTCTATGGATTTACCATATTCATATCTGATTCAGCGGAAAAGTCGCTAGGGTCAGCTGTCCCGAAGCTACGCTCGATAATTGTAATCATCACGATGGACAGTTACTATAAACCATGCTATATCTTATCTGCAAATCCGAATCAAAATACCAATCATTCCATCCGAGCAAAATCTCGAATCCGAGCAATGCGCTCGTTGAAACCGTCTTCCATCAATCCGTCGTTCTGCCCTGAATCCATCAAATTTCCGAATTGCAGGTTCGTCTTCTCGCACTACCAATTGCAATGATTCTCAAAACTCAAGACTTGCTCAAATTCCTATTCATTGCCGCGTTCCACAATGCATCGTCCAACTTACTCGAGCAGCACAGTGATTCGTTCCGACGTTGCTCCCACGTTTAGCTATCTTCAAAAGTCTGTCCGCCATAATATTTGCCTTTAGTTATTGCCACAATCCGTCCATGTCTTCCGGAGAATCCGTTTACCATCGTTGCACCATCTTGCCCAAAATTCTATTTCAGCTAAACCTGAGTCGACTCCTCGAGCGGCAATATCAAAAATCTTTCAAGTTTGTGTGAATCTATCTCATTGCCCTTCCAAACCAAAACGTGTTTCATTACCCAACCAACAGCTCAAATGTGTTGCCCAAAATCGTAGTTCGTGCTTGCTATCATTCGATTCACCCATCGCTCATACAAGCGTATCCCAACTGTTTGTTCCGATCTCGTCCATCTCTTAAGCCCAACGATGCTTTCATTTGCATCAGTCCGTTCTCGATTGCTCAACTCAATAATCGCTTGCTCCATTATCATTCTTTCCAACTCAGTCGACGTGCACCAACCAACTTATGTTCCTAAATATCTGAGTCCGTTCAGGCAATTTCTATTGATGTCCAACTTAAGTATTCCAATGCTTGCTCACAATGTGGTATCCCATATACCACTCCGAATCAAGTTGCTACTCGCATTGCGATTTCTTGCACTGGATCCAAGATCCGTTCGAGCCATCCCTTATGCATGATCCTGCCTTTCCTAATTCGAGTTTGACACAAAACTCAGGCAATGCTTGAATTATCTAACTATTTTCATCAATCCCGTTATGCAACTCATGCCATATCTCATTCTCAATACTTCCAACATTTCTCAAACCGATTGCTACTTTCGCTACACGAGCAACTCGTGCAACGATCTTTTCCAAGTATTCCAACCCAATACTCAATGGTTCCATACATTTGTTGTACGAGCAACTCGTGCCAACTATTCTGATATTCCCGAGCCAAACTCAAACCTGCTCAACCGATACGCCACAGCCAAAATTTCAACTTCTATCCAACACAATCGCTAGACGAGCAACTCGTGCAAGGATTCATTCTTATCGAATATTTCTACTCACAACATACCGCATAACCAAATCTCATATGCCAACCAACTGATCCATTGAGGCAATCAGAAACTCCCCGAAGGCCAAGCCAAGCCAAGCCAAGCCAAGCCAACAAAAGCTCTCAACTTGTTGCACAAATGCAACAACGCCACCGACTTGCTGCTCGAATGCAACAACGCCTAACGAGGCTAAACGATCTAATGAAAACCAACCAAGGCAACACAACCAAGAATAACATGCAGCCACAACCAGCAATAATATAGACTTATTGCATGGAACATCCAATGCGGCACTGAGTAGAGTCAAGAGCTAGACGACACGCGGAAGCTATTTAGAGTTTGTGATGAAGCGAAGGACCAAGTCCGAGAAAATGAACCAGGCGCTTTGATACCAATCTGTCATGCCCCAATCTCCCGCAAGCTCAATAGTCCCCGCTGAACGTGAAATCACCACATTGCAGCTCTCCCGCGGGACAATCGTTCTTATCAGGACGTGATGCCGTACAAGCCTGAAATTGTGCTCGTACAAGGCGATGTTGTTAAACACCAAAGTTATCATCGAAACAACCAAGTTACAGCAGAAGCCATTTTGTGTACCAAGCACACATCAGAGTATAACGCAGCGAAGCTCTCGATAGGGTCCAAATGAAATGCCCCGAAGGCAATGCCACAAAGGCGATGCCACGGAGACGATGAAATACTCTTTCTCTTTTCTCTAGCCCACAAAGGTACTTACAGTTCATACATCTTGTCCCGTATATCCAAGCAGCGCCACTACGCCTGCGTACCTGAAATATTGCCCACAAACGTGGGTCAGTACACAACCGTACTGGTGAGCGGGGTAACCCACTCGCCTAAGCCGACACTAAGTAAAATAGTGAATGCAACCAGTTATATGGTGATCTTTCTAGTTGAATCCTAGATTCATTTCATGGCATATGAATGATATGTTAAGGAAAGCTGTAAAGCAGTTTACGCATGCAAGCATTCAATCTTAAACCAAACAACAAGCAGTTATATATATATATATATCCAACCCGTCTTACTCAATGCCATCGCTTGCACGATAACATATCGAACCATCAGTCTCGCCTCAATATCCATCCTCAACCAAAGTTTATATTCCAATCTCAAGTGCACACTCTTGCCGAGGCAAGGTGGCCACGCCTATACGAAAGCCAAACCAACAAAAGAAAAGCAAGCCATCACTTATACTATATGAAGTCACTGGCCAAGCCATAAAGGACGTTTGATCGGACTGATCAAATGCGGTTCTATTTGAAACAGCTCTAAGTAGCTAACCCACTTGGATCACATCCAACCGCTGACACCGTGTCCAAGACGCGTTACCCAATTGTTTCCTCCATGGCCGAACGGTCCCGGTGCCCCGGAGCCTTCCCGTTCAAGGAGACCAAACCCTGTGTAATACAAGTTGTCCGTGACATGCAGACACCAAGTAGGTATGACGAGAGGATTGAAACATTCTCGCCCCACCAAGCGATCCTAGACTCGTTCAACCGATATCCAACCAAATATCCATAACCATTCTTCCAACATATCCCCAAGGATTCCAAATCTCGACCTCAACATATAGCCCAAGGCACCAAAATACCAAGTATTTCATAGGCACAATGCCTCTTCTCAACACAGAGTCCAAATTGGTGCAACATCCATGCTCAAAGCAATCCCATGGCACAATGCCGTTTCAGTGGCACAATGCCCCATTAGTGGCACAATGTCCCATCAAGCGGCACCATACCTCGCCGATGCAGTTGTTCGGTTTCGAACCACAACTGCTCGCTTTGCAAGACAAAGCGACCAAGTGATAATTGTGCACGGATGCACGCTCGCTCGCCCAAATTCCCGATATTCCTATTGCCTCAAAGTATCATTCCAACATGTATGATTCCAACCGTCCAAGCATAATCCCAAATATCCAACCGTCTGCCGCAAATGCATAATCCAACTATTGCTCCAACTATCCAACGCGTAAATTATTTCAAGCCATAATCCTACCAAGCCAACAACGTACACTCTATGCACGCCTCAGTGTAGTGGTTCTCAATGTTTCAGCCCAAGTGTTTAAGCCTTTTACGTGTTTTCCATATTATTAGGCATAAACAAGTAGAGGAGAAGGGAAAGAGCCCACTCACAATGTTTGATCCCGTTAGGCATCATGTCCTGCCGATATGGCCAATCCCTTGAACCCGTGGTCCGATGCAAGCGCGATCTACTCAACTGGTATGACCGTGCGAGCAGGCCATGCTCTCCAAATCATCTGACCGATCGGACTAAGGAAGACGACATTATCGCTCCCATATAGCTATTCAGTACTGTTCTGAACGAACACCTGATTTCTATCGAACCCGCTAGCCATCTGCACATTGAAACCAACTAAATCAATACTTCTTCCCAAAATCCAACAATTCAAATGTAACCAGTATTTGATTTACTCAATCCGACTCAGTGTAACGCACCGTACGGTTGCGGGCGTTACATTCTCTACCTGTTATCCCTAAACTAACCTCCACCGAAACCTAAACCAATGGCAGACCAACCAAAACCTAAACCAATGGAAGGATGAAAACAGCAGCAGCAGTAATTCTTAATCCCTAAGTTTCTCCACCGCCTCCTTATCCTTATATATATTACAACACTTCCCAAAACTCTAATCCCACTTCTTTCACCAAAACTTACACACAGGACGTACACTATACAAAGTCTTGCTCAGGCAAGTATACCTTGCCAAATTCTACTGTTTAAATTATAAATTGTTGCATATATTCCTGTTACAAAAATACATATAACTGTGTGCGCCTGAGATTGCGTCGGGTGCAGTCGACCAATATGTCGATACGTAGTATAACTGACTTAGACATTATCAGACTCACCAACAGATGCGAGGGTATTCTAATATTCTCCTAGACCTTGGCACTTATACACGCATCACGATTACAACTCATGTTGGGATGCGGGTTCGCGTACTTGATTAGCTACCGATGCGTGAAACACACATCACGGTTTAGCACGTAGTCAGGATTATCTAGAAAGTTGTGACTTGGCATATAGCTACGTGGTATGCACGTTGTAGATTTGACTTGTATATCCGCATGGGGCGGGAAAGAAAACTAGTAGGTGTATGGGACACCCACCTTCTTTATTGTAGATACCGCACTCTTCGGAGTGATACGGACGTATATATACTTGCAGATACCACGTCCCTTAGAGTGTTGGACGTTATATACAGATACCTCATTCTTCGGAATGATGGACGTTGCAGATACCACACTCTAGAGGACGTTGGACGTTATGCCTACGCCTTCCCATACGTACCAAGGTTGTCTTTACACTTGCATACACTTAGATGGTTAGCTCACCCTTTATTTATTCAGTATTTATATATGGCATGCTTTTATGTATCTTGTTATGTCCGACTGAGGACCTGGTTTCCTTCCAGATTTAGAGGAGGCATATTATCCCACGGTGTATGGACCTGGACATGAGACGAGGTACGCATCCGAGGAGGAGCTGCCATCCGAGTTCTTCTGATTTTGGGTAGACTTGTCATCTAGAGCTGGAGCCTCTTTATCTAGATAGCCGATGCTCTAGTCAGCTTATATTTTAGCACTCTTATTTTAGTTTTTGTAGTGGGTTTGTTCCCACCAGACATATCGGGTTTGTATTAAAAACTCATTTCAGACTTAGCACTTATATTCCAGTACTGATTTCAGTGTTCCTTGATATATTGTAGATGAGATTAGATGTTACCTGTTATATGCTAGTACTAGACTTGTTAGTATTTTAGGACAGCGTAGCACGTCTCTTTGGGTCCAATAAATTGGGTTTCCTTCGGAGACGTGTCAGCTGGCCAATGACACGTGGCCTGGTTCCACATGATTTTGGGACTGGGGCGTGACATGGTTTTAGTGGTGGCCCATGCATGTCTAGCTTATATTTTTTTGGTTACATAACTGTACCAAACAAGCCTGCATATATGTCACGACCCGCACCCGAAAATTCGGGCACGAGTACGTGGGTACGTCCAGCCTACGCCGCAGAGTCGGCGGTAGTACGCTGTCTAGGTCTTATCCACAGTTAACTAATCTAGCTCATTCACAATTAATGAAATAGACAAGGATAATAACAGGAAAAGAATGATGAGATTTCAAATGAAATAAATATGACAACAGCTCAAAAGTTTAATACAGAATCCAGAAATGAAATCGGGGACAAACCCGATTACTAAGATAAAAGAGCATAAATAAATAGCTACTGCTAACTACTCTGCAGAAGTAGTCTCTTGGGTGAAAATTGGCTCCTCATATGTGTCATCTGTTCCCTCATAAGGGCCATAATAGGTAGGGGCAAAATCCTCATCATCACCTAAATCAACGGATCCAGTCAGGAAAGGAGCAAAGTACACAATGCACCACAAGATTAAACTAAATATTTATGACAATTAGAAAATAACTGACTGAGTATCATATTGAGAATATGCATAAAAGAAGCAACAATAACTAAGAGTTAATGCTATAAACAGGAATATGAGAAAGCAGGAATAATATGAGACAGGAAATGAAACTACAACAGCCAACAAGAACTATAACAAGACAAGAAGCGATGTGTGAACTTGTGTTTATTTTAGAATACATAGTTGGCATGTAGGGGTTTATAAGGCTAATCCGGCCGTCATAGACGGCTATTAAACAGGAATAATCGAGATCCGGCTGAGGGTACAGTCGCGTACCAACAGCTATTAAACACGGCAGGGGGAAGGGTAAACTACATGCCTTCTAGTATTCTCCCACCCGACATGAAAAATAAGACATGAACTCCAGTATTCGAGACATAAAATCCAGTATTCTAACACTACGTGTAATCATCAAGGGTACTAGTAGAGCAGGAAATTAATTATCACAATATAAAGATTTAAACTTGAAGTACAGGTACTTGCCTGTTGTTTGGATCCAATTATAGTTGTATCTCGGAGAAATTTCCAGAAATGAGTCCAGATGCTGAAATAAACATTACCATCATGCTCAGAAGATATCAAATAGCTAGAAATGCCTGTCCTTGGGTCCAATTTGGAGACAAGGACAAAAACGACAGTTTCGGATCAAAACGGGGTCCGCCGGTGGGCCCGCTTTGCACCAAAAAATGTGTCAGGGTCAAAGGTCTCCAAATTCACCAAACTTAGTGTCAACAGGTTAGGAATGATGATACGAACCCAACGGAACTTCCAAAATTGGATTCCGATGAGCCGATCACGAAATCGCCCGTCGAGCGGGGCCTGTGGGGCCCACGACACGCGATTTCGTCAACGTTCTCAGAATCGAACCAAACTTGACCCACAGGACCAGCGTATCGCTACGAGTCTAATGGCGCAAGATTCGTTTCGATCCGACGAGTGTGCAAGAAGTTAGGGCGAATTGCAGAAAAGTCAGATACGGGGCGATGTCCGCGGATACGCGTTGATTCCGGGGTGCACGCACACCCGAATCAGCTTCCACGAAATCTCACACGTCCGTATCAACGATGCGCACGCATCTGTGAAGACCGCACGCGACCAAGTCGTCCCGTTTGGCTGGGCGTACTCAGTTCCGGGGTAAAACGGGGTATGGTTTTTCCTGTTTTTGGATCGCGGTGTGCGATCACCACAGGACGCGATGCCCCGAGCGGTTTGTCCGGGCACCGAGAGGGTCATACAGGCTTCGCAACGTAATTTACGGAATTGAAATCGGAGATACATGGTGCAAGATACGAGTACCTGAACGAGGCTCAAAAAATCGAAAATTTTCGTGTCCGTGTCGTGTCCGACACGACACGAAGAATTGGGATTAGGGTTAGGGTTTCGTTCTGGACGGCGGGGGCCGGCCGGAGGCACGCCGGAGAGGGCCGGGGAGGGTTCGCCGGGGCGAGGCGGAGGCGGACGGAGCCGAGCGGCGGAGGCGGGCGGAGCCGAACGGCGGAGGCGGGCGTCGGCGGGGGCGCTGCTGCAGCCGCTGCTGCTGTCTCTGGCATTGCCGGAGAAGAAGAGGAGGAGGGAGGAGCCGGGCGGTCGTCGATGACGCTGCGGGCGGTGGGCGAGGGTATGGAGCCGGGTGGTGCACGGTGGGGGCGAGGTGGTCGGGTGGCGGAGGGAGACGATCGGGCGGGGTTAAATAGGGGGAGTGAGGGAGAGGGGAGGCCGGCCAAGGCGGAGGGGAGAGGGGATCGTGGCGGTTTACAATATTATTTATTAACAATTAAAAATTGTTTAATAATTTAAAGCCTTGATTTTAATTACAGAAAATTCCCAGAAAATTCCAGAAAATTGGGAAAAATCCAAGTTTAATAATTTTTGAAAATTCAGGGGGTTTACAATATAGGAATAGAGCATAAGGATCTCATTCACATTTGACTAAATCTCATTATTCCTTTCAAAACAAGTTTTACGCCAAAAATCCTTTACCCTTGTTGGCGTAAAAGCCAATTGACTGTCTTGATGGCGTAAAAAGCCAAACTATGTAGAGACTGCCAACTTTATGCTGCGGTTATGACAACTGCTAAACCACGTTTCCATAGTTTTTCTAATCCTGCGAATGACATTATCATGTAAGCCATGTAGGAAACTACCCCAGCGTAAACTTGATAACCAGCGTAGAGTAGCCTGAATAGGCGTAAACCACAAGGATGGTGATATAAGTGTATTAGTCATTGTAACCTCCGACTGCCAATTTCAAAAAAAAAAAAAAATTAGATTTTTAATTTATTTTAAATACCAAGTTTTTTAAAAAAAAAATATTTTCTCCTTGAAATTTGTAGTATTAGATTTTTGAGCAATGTTTGGTTTTAGAAGATAATTTAAAATCTTGTATGAAAATCATTTTTTCTAAATGTCGATTTATTATAAAATAAATAGATAAATAATGATGTAAATATAATACTATAGCTTCGAATATTTTTGGCTTGAAATCATAAAATTATTTGTTTAATAAAAAAATTTAATTAAAGGACTAGTTGTTTCTTCAAAATAATTTTATAATTAATGGAATAGTAAATAAATAAATTACATATTTTCTAGGGTTTTGAAAATGATTTTAATTAGTAGCTAATCGGAAGCCTCTTAAACATTTTCTTAAATTATATTTTCCAGTTTACCGTCTCCCATTCACACCCTCATTTTTCCCACATGAAAAACCCGTTTATTTATGATCTGGGCCATTCATTATTGGGCCAACCCTCACCCTTTATCCCACACCCTCTCTCCCTATTTAAGTCCCTCATCACCATTCCCAAGAAATCTTAACTAGCCCCCACAATTTCCCACAAGCCAACAACCATCACCATTTTTGTGTGCTCGTGTCCGTGTGTCCAGCATCACCGTGTCAGCCGTGTTGGCCTCGGGTCCGACCCCGGGTGTCCCGCCGTATCCATTCATTTCCTGTGTCCGGTTACAATATTACAACCAGATTTCAGTGTCCAACACACCCGGACACATCCACCTCCACCACAGTACATCATTTTCGTGTCCGACACACCCGGACACGTCCACCCCCAATACCAGTACACCCAAACCGCCGTATCCAGCCCCGGACACGACCCCGACACATCCACAGCAGACCCTAACCCTAACCTAGATCAGATCCGCCGCCGAGTTCGATTGCCTCCGGCGACTGGACCCCCTCGGCGTCGAGCGCCTGTGGTCGATGCCGCCGCCTCACCCGCGTCGAGCACCGCCGCTGAAGCCAAGCACCGCCGCGGGAACCGAGCACCGCCGCTGGAACCGAGCACCGCCGCCGCCTCGAAGCTGCCCGCCTCCTCGGACAGAGCGCCCGCCTCCTCGAACAGAGCGCCACCGCCTCCTCGAACCGGACGCAGCCGCCTCAAGACGAACGATCCGCCGCCGACGCAGCCAGATCCGGCGTCGAGCCGAACGATCCTGCAGCCGCCGAGCTTCGCCGACGCCTTGCCGACCCGACCCCACCGCGCCGACGGGAACCCCCCTAGTGAGCCTTCTTTTTTCCCTCTTCTCTTCTTCTTCTGCTCTGTAAAGTCGGGGTTAGTTTATGTAATTAGTATTAGTTATATAATTAGTTATTAATTAAATTATATTAGTTTAGTTAGTTAATTAATTATATAATTAGTAGTTAATTATATAATTAGTAGTAAATTAATCAATTAATTAAATTATATTAATTTAGTTTAGTTAATTGTAAATGAGTTTAGTTATAATTTATTAGTTAGTAATAGATTAATCACTTGATTAATTTATATATTAGTATTAATTAACCAGTTAATTATTAATTAATCAGTTAGTTAGTTATTATATGAGTAGTTTAGTAAATTCATGTAATTAGTTTAGTAAATACAACATAATTAGTTTATTGTTTTAATGTATGAAATTAGTTATTTAGTATGTGTAAATTTAGTTATGTATTATATATAAGGGTTTTTGATTATGAAAATTTGTATATATATATATAACCGTATTTTGGCATAAATATGTATATGTAGATTTATATTTTCGTATTGGTATATGTATGTGTTTAAAATATGAATAGGTATATTATTTATTTATTTATTTATTTATTTTTTATTAATAAAATTGTATAATCAAGTATGTATAACTAGTTGTATATGTATATATATTGGGTATTTTATATGGTATAAAATTAATTTGGTGAATTAATATTAGTATGTTTAAGAATGATGTTGACAATATGTATATGTATATTCTAAAATGTACTTTTGCACATATATGATATATACATATTTTGGTATATAAAATATAATAGTATACGTATCATTTTGGTATAAAAAATATATAATGTTTAGTATATGTATATATTGTATATATATGTGTACTTAATATATTTTCAAATATGTATAATTAGTATAAATGTATATATATATCTTGTACATACAATTAATATATTGTATATGTATTTAATGTGATGTACTAGTATTAATATATATTTTAATAATAACATTGACAATATACATATATATATATTTTAAAATATATTTAGCATATGTATGAGTATACATATATAATGTTCAACTAGTATAAATCAAATATGTATTTAAAAGATATATATATATATATATATATATATATATATATATATATATATATATATATTGTAAATACATTTAAATTGGTGCATGAATATATATTGTAAGTATTAATGATAATTAATAATATGTGTAATTATATACGTATCCCTACTAGATGACCCTAGTTGACTAGTGCCATACCTGGCAGAGCCCTGAGTTCATGTATTTGTGATGTGTTAGTGTAGCACCTGATGCAAATATTGTATTTGATATATTTTAGGACTGTTGGTTCCTCCAGACGATACTCTGGGACAGGACATTGGTTTTACCAACTAAGGACCCAAGGCGAGTACATTCTCTGATTAGTTTCTAATTTATGATATCTCCTATGTTCACTGTATCTAGTATAAATATCCATGTTCTTGACACATTGGTTACACGGATTGGTATACACGGATCTCGTCATGAGATGTTATTCCTTATTCATGGTGTAGCTTGTACAAGACTTGTTTTCCTTGTTATCTTGTGCATGTACAGACACTGATTCCCGGGGAGATTTGCTACCTTCCTAGGGAATCCCGTGCCATAGCGTACCATGATTGGATCTATTATACCAGTCGGGGGTGGGGAGTATTTTAGTATAGATATGTGATCATACCCAACTTTTCATGCATCATAGCTCACCCCACGTCTCACGTCGGGTGCGGCCTGACCATCTCAATGCCTCATAGCTGTTACGTGTGATTAGCCTGACCTCTACATGCATCATAGCTAACCAACGGTTAGCCTGACCTTCGTGAATCATAGCTAATCACATGTAACCAGCCTGATCAAGATCCCAAGCCGATCACATGTTAAAGCTAGTACTCACACACTTAGTCATAGGATTCTTTACTCATTGACATATTGTTCTTTCCTGCATTTACTTACAGTATTTCCAGTATTTCCCTCATTATACATTTCTCGTACCTATACATGCATCTGGTATATTTCCATCTAGAACTGCTACATAGTTTATGTCATTTATATAGAACTGCTATTTAGAGATGTACTTTGCTCCTTCCTGACTGGAAAATATTTTTCCAGACTGTGACCTTAGTGGACTGGTTTCTGATACACTTGGGGATTAGATGTTACAGATTGCAGGTATGATTTTTTTTGTGTCATTAGACTTGTGTTGTATTCTCTTATTTCTTCATTTTCTATCGTGCTGTAGTTGTGATTGAGTATTTCTAGATTTATTTTATGATATCCACGTCTCCTTATGGAGTTGGATACTAGCGTGAGATTGTTTAGATAGTACTTGACCTAGACAGCGTTCTACCGCCGATGCTGCGGCGTAGGCTGGACGTACCCACGCTCTCGTGCCCCTAAACCGGGTGCGGGTCGTGACACGTTTTTAGTGGTGGCCCATGCAGGTCAGACTTCGCGAGTTGTGCGATATCGTAGTAGTGTGGCATCCTTGTTATACTACTACGTACCTGCTATAGAATATAGGACATATGATACTAGGATGAGAGAGGATACTCAATCACAAATTCTTGAGAGATTCCTCGGATGACCCCTTGAGAATCTTATTATAACTTCTAATTTTGAATCCTAAGTTTTGTTTCCGTCCGTCCTTACTCATTGATATTGAATTTGATTATTGTTGATCAATTATTAAAATTTGAATCTTGGTATCATTGTTGAGTTTGATTCTTGTTGACCAGTTGTTAAATTTATTTCTTGGTATCGTTGTTGAATTGATTTCATATCGAGATGAATTTTACGGGCTAAAATTTACGGTATCATCTGATGACATATGTTGATAAGGACAGTGAGAAAGGTAAAACGTCTACTTTGGTTATGGACCCTAGAGTTTATCGCAGCCATATTAGCTGTGGTGACGAGAACGTAGGAACCTGACTTGGATGTACATACTATAGTTATGAAACTTAGGGTCTCTCGCAGCCATATCGGTTGGCGTGGCGAGGGTTCTAGATGACATGATTATAGAGTTGCATACCTTAGTTACGGAACCTGTCGTATATCGCATCTATGCTTACTGGCGTGGCGAGGATTCTGTGTGTCATGATTTCTGACAGACGTGTATGATTATCAGGTTGTATCTTAAATTAGTTCTTAAAGTATCATCTCAAGACTTATCTATTTATGTTATTCCAGGACTTTGTTCCATCGCTTCTTTTCTTTACTAGCAGTAAAGATACCTTCCGTCCTTGATCCAGTTCCTTTTTGAGCTTATTTCCTTTGAGGATTCCTTGTTAGTATGATAATTAGTGACTTGCAATTTTGGTTTTGTCTTGTATTGGTATTGACTGAGTGTGACTTGTGAGTTTGTAAGTATTTCCTAGTTGGACATGTGAGCAGTAGGATTTAATCTAGAGTTAGCCCTTAGCATAGTACCTTGTAACAATGGTTCTAGGATAAGGTCATTATAGTACTATAAGTAGAAGGAGAGTATAGAGTATCAGTGATATTTCAAGAGTTAGTATCAGAGCCAACATACCCGTCCTGGATAATCATGATTATGCAATTGGATGATCTACGTGAACAATTAGGTATCAAGAAAATTGTGTTAAGAATTAATGGAGCATGATGTTCAATTTGATGATGGATATCGGAAGTGTTAAGGGTAAGGAAATATATACGCATAAAGTTAATGAGGTGTCATGAGTAGAGAAATATCGGAATAGGTAATGAAGATGGTGAAGCGTATCACGGATTAGTTTAATAGGATTTAAAGGATTAAAGGAAATACATATACAACCATCGAGATGAGAAACCATATACTTGCCCATGAGAATAAGAAAAATGAGTGTTATAAAAGGTACAGCTAATCATGAGTTCTAATGAGCTTGATGAGATGATGCATTAATGAAACTAGTGATATAATACCAAGAGTGCTAATGGTTCTATTTCAAGGGTTAGTCGAGAATGACACTCAAACAATAAGCACTTCAAGTGATGATAATTAGATTGGTGTATTAGTGTGCACCTTGAGCATTAGAGACCGTGAACATTTATAAATGTGTACTTGTGGATTTAATTTTATCGTTTCAAGAATGAAAATGAAATGAGATTTTGAGAATTTTAAGGAGTTGAGATTTTATGTTGTTAAAATATTGAGGATTTAAATTTGATTCAATAAACATAGTCAAGCTACAAAGATTTTAGAAGTGATTAAAATTTTATTTCGATGTTGAGTATCTGACTTCGAGGAAGTGTATGCAATTTATTTTTAAGTTGATCGAGAAGTTAAACCTCGATGATTATTTTTGAAGATTAATTCTATGGTAGATGAGAAATATAAATATTAATATATGAGTAGATGATATACACATGTAAGGATCTGGTGACTTGGGCAGGATTGAGATAACAATGAAAACAGACTTGGGTGTCCATCTAGAGTTGTATTAGAAAGGGCTTAGCACTCAGTATGGTGTTGCATTTGACGTGTATTCGAGTGATAAGAACAACTAGTATGAACAATTGTAGTAGGAACGGGAACTGGCAGAGAGTATGGTACTAAAGAAATAGAGGTATCAAACTTAGATGCATTATTGAACCATGGTTATATTAGAGGTTCTTGGTATCAGATTTTGGTATTAATAGATAAGTGTGTGTAATATTGATATATTCATGGATCTTGTGGATTAATGATTAGTTGATATGGGTACCAGTGTACATGAATAGGAGTTTGTTAGTAAATGTGCTAGAGTTAAGTGTTTGTTAGAGATAGTAGATACCGCAAATAATATGTTAGCAGGTTCTTTCTTTCCCTCCTAATGTTCCTTTTTCGCTTTTCAATTGATTGATTTTCCTAGTACTGTAGTTGTATGCATGATTTCTTGTTAGAATAAAATTGGTAGTACACCCTGATACAGAGACTAAAATACCATGACAAGATACATGACCTATACATTTTCTTAAAATTGCATGGCTGTAGGTAGAGTTTTCTTAAACCATGATCATTAGGATTTTGACCATAGCAAAGGCCTATGACAAGGTTATGACCGACAAAAAGGGACAAGATGATTAAATTATGGATGAGCATTAATTTAAATAAAGAATTTAGGGGATTGTTATAACAGAGTAGATGGATCATTGATTTTGCGAAAATCGAGGTATGATTAAAATTCGAGGATAAACATTAACTTAAATAGAGAGTTAAGAAATTCACAGGGCAAAATTGAGGATTTATTAAATTTTAGGAATGTCTTGATATGATTAAATTGATTATTAAAATTTGAGAAAATTTGAGAGATTATCATTTTTTCTATTTGATTGTAAAATAAAAATTTGAAATTCTATATTAGGAATGTCGCATTGAAGATTCGGAAAGTGTTGCATCGTTGAGTATTTGAGGAAAAAGAAATCGAAAAAAATAAAATCGTTAATGGAATGGTGTCGAATTCAATTCTCGGGAGGAGGATTTATATTTGAATAAGCATCAATTGAATTTGGGTTAGAGGAGTAAGATGAATGATGGATTAGTGTTTAAAATTTAAATTTGGGATACAGATTTTAAATGTTATAAATATACATTGATTGAAATTCAATTGGAGGATTGGATATTAAAATCCTGGAGTATTAGATACGAACTTAAAAAAAAAAAAAATATTTTGGAGGAGACTATGACAAAAAGGGGATTTGATTTTTAAACTTGAAAATTATCAGGAATATGATGTTATAGAATTTTTGAAGTGTTGTGAAATAGCGATATGGAATTACTTCATGATTATTTGGATTGAAATTTAAATTTGATAGAAATGATATAATGTGTAAATGCAATTATTGAGGATCTTAAATTTCGAGGACGAAATTTTTCTAAGGTGGGTAGACTTGTAACCTCCGACTGCCAATTTCAAAAAAAAAAAAAATTTAGATTTTTAATTTATTTTAAATACCAAGTTTTTTTAAAAAAAAAATATTTTCTCCTTGAAATTTGTAGTATTAGATTTTTGAGCAATGTTTGGTTTTAGAAGATAATTTAAAATCTTGTATGAAAATCATTTTTTCTAAATGTCGATTTATTATAAAATAAATAGATAAATAATGATGTAAATATAATACTATAGCTTCGAATATTTTTGGCTTGAAATCATAAAATTATTTGTTTAATAAAAAAATTTAATTAAAGGACTAGTTGTTTCTTCAAAATAATTTTATAATTAATGGAATAGTAAATAAATAAATTACATATTTTCTAGGGTTTTGAAAATGATTTTAATTAGTAGCTAATCGGAAGCCTCTTAAATATTTTCTTAAATTATATTTTCCAGTTTACCGTCTCCCATTCACACCCTCATTTTTCCCACATGAAAAACCCGTTTATTTATGATCTGGGCCATTCATTATTGGGCCAACCCTCACCCTTTATCCCACACCCTCTCTCCCTATTTAAGTCCCTCATCACCATTCCCAAGAAACCCTAACTAGCCCCCACAATTTCCCACAAGCCAACAACCATCACCATTTTTGTGTGCTCGTGTCCGTGTGTCCAGCATCACCGTGTCAGCCGTGTTGGCCTCGGGTCCGACCCCGGGTGTCCCGCCGTATCCATTCATTTCCTGTGTCCGGTTACAATATTACAACCAGATTTCCGTGTCCGACACACCCGGACACATCCACCTCCACCACAGTACATCATTTTCGTGTCCGACACACCCGGACACGTCCACCCCCAATACCAGTACACCCAAACCGTCGTATCCAGCCCCGGACACGACCCCGACACATCCACAGCAGACCCTAACCCTAACCTAGATCAGATCCGCCGCCGAGTTCGATTGCCGCCGGCGACTGGACCCCCTCGGCGTCGAGCGCCTGTGGTCGATGCCGCCGTCTCACCCGCGTCGAGCACCGCCGCTGAAGCCAAGCACCGCCGCGGGAACCGAGCACCGCCGCTGGAACCGAGCACCGCCGCCGCCTCGAAGCCGCCCGCCTCCTCGGACAGAGCGCCCGCCTCCTCGAACAGAGCGCCACCGCCTCCTCGAACCGGACGCAGCAGCCTCAAGACGAACGATCCGCCGCCGACGCAGCCAGATCCGGCGTCGAGCCGAACGATCCTGCCGCCGCCGAGCTTCGCCGACGCCTTGCCGACCCGACCCCACCGCGCCGACGGGAACCCCCCTAGTGAGCCTTCTTTTTTCCCTCTTCTCTTCTTCTTCTGCTCTGTAAAGTCGGGGTTAGTTTATGTAATTAGTATTAGTTATATAATTAGTTATTAATTAAATTATATTAGTTTAGTTAGTTAATTAATTATATAATTAGTAGTCAATTATATAATTAGTAGTAAATTAATCAATTAATTAAATTATATTAATTTAGTTTAGTTAATTGTAAATGAGTTTGGTTATAATTTATTAGTTAGTAATAGATTAATCACTTGATTAATTTATATATTAGTATTAATTAACCAGTTAATTATTAATTAATCAGTTAGTTATTATATGAGTAGTTTAGTAAATTCATGTAATTAGTTTAGTAAATACAACATAATTAGTTTATTGTTTTAATGTATGAAATTAGTTATTTAGTATGTGTAAATTTAGTTATGTATTATATATAAGGGTTTTTGATTATGAAAATTTGTATATATATATATAACCGTATTTTGGCATAAATATGTATATGTAGATTTATATTTTCGTATTGGTATATGTATGTGTTTAAAATATGAATAGGTATATTATTTTTTTATTTTTTATTTTATTAATAAAATTGTATAATCAAGTATGTATAACTAGTTGTATATGTATATATATTGGGTATTTTATATGGTATAAAATTAATTTGGTGAATTAATATTAGTATGTTTAAGAATGATGTTGACAATATGTATATGTATATTCTAAAATGTACTTTTGCACATATATGATATATACATATTTTGGTATATAAAATATAATAGTATACGTATCATTTTGGTATAAAAAATATATAATGTTTAGTATATGTATATATTGTATATATATGTGTACTTAATATATTTTCAAATATGTATAATTAGTATAAATGTATATATATATCTTGTACATACAATTAATGTATTGTATATGTATTTAATGTGATGTACTAGTATTAATATATATTTTAATAATAACATTGACAATATACATATATATATATTTTAAAATGTATTTAGCATATGTATGAGTATACATATATAATGTTCAACTAGTATAAATCAAATATGTATTTAAAAGATATATATATATATATATATATTGTAAATACATTTAAATTGGTGCATGAATATATATTGTAAGTATTAATGATAATTAATAATATGTGTAATTATATACGTATCCCTACTAGATGACCCTAGTTGACTAGTGCCATACCTGGCAGAGCCCTGAGTTCATGTATTTGTGATGTGTTAGTGTAGCACCTGATGCAAATGTTGTATTTGATATATTTTAGGACTGTTGGTTCCTCCAGACGATACTCTGGGACAGGACATTGGTTTTACCAGCTAAGGACCCAAGGCGAGTACATTCTCTGATTAGTTTCTAATTTATGATATCTCCTATGTTCACTGTATCTAGTATAAATATCCATGTTCTTGACACATTGGTTACACGGATTGGTATACACGGATCTCGTCATGAGATGTTATTCCTTATTCATGGTGTAGCTTGTACAAGACTTGTTTTCCTTGTTATCTTGTGCATGTACAGACACTGATTCCCGGGGAGATTTGCTACCTTCCTAGGGAATCCCATGCCATAGCGTACCATGATTGGATCTACTATACCAGTCGGGGGTGGGGAGTATTTTAGTATAGATATGTGATCATATCCAACTTTTCATGCATCATAGCTCACCCCACGTCTCACGTCGGGTGCGGCCTGACCATCTCAGTGCCTCATAGCTGTTACGTGTGATTAGCCTGACCTCTACATGCATCATAGCTAACCAACGGTTAGCCTGACCTTCGTGAATCATAGCTAATCACATGTAACCAGCCTGATCAAGATCCCAAGCCGATCACATGTTAAAGCTAGTACTCACACACTTAGTCATAGGATTCTTTACTCATTGACATATTGTTCTTTCCTGCATTTACTTACAGTATTTCCAGTATTTCCCTCATTATACATTTCTCGTACCTATACATGCATCTGGTATATTTCCATCTAGAACTGCTACATAGTTTATGTCATTTATATAGAACTGCTATTTAGAGATGTACTTTGCTCCTTCCTGACTGGAAAATATTTTTCCAGACTGTGACCTTAGTGGACTGGTTTCTGATACACTTGGGGATTGGATGTTACAGATTGCAGGTATGATTTTTTTTGTGTCATTAGACTTGTGTTGTATTCTCTTATTTCTTCATTTCCTATCGTGCTGTAGTTGTGATTGAGTATTTCTAGATTTATTTTATGATATCCACGTCTCCTTATGGAGTTGGATACTAGCGTGAAATTGTTTAGATAGTACTTGACCTAGACAGCGTTCTACCGCCGATGCTGCGGCGTAGGCTGGACGTACCCACGCTCTCGTGCCCCTAAACCGGGTGCGGGTCGTGACAGTCATAATTTTAGCTTTCTCAGTCATGACAAAGAAAAAACTCGTACATTAAATGCATAAATATGCCTCGAGCCCTGAGCACGAAACAGCTTTTTATAATATCAAGGTTTTGTCTTATCTTGAGCGTAAAAGCTCACTACAATAGACAGCGTATTCAGAAGACTCAATCTTCTTCCTTTAAGTGGTGTATCAAATATGTCACTAAACGACAACCTGGGTCTCTGTTCAGAAACATCATCACAACCACCCTCTCGATATCGTGCAGTACTTTTTATCCGATGTCAGGTTCACTAAATTATCTGACAATTTTATCCGAGGAAATACAAAGGGTTCCTCGTACAAACTTTATGCTGCAATAAAAATAATGTATGTTAGATTTTACGCAGGCAACCCTTACGCACACAGATTTTTACCCACAGACTTTTTAGGCAGACTTTACGCAGGAAGTATAGCAGACTTTTACGTAGATAGCTCTGAAGCCATGATTTATGCCAGATAATGAATCTTTACTTTACGCCAGACAGCTTGAAACTCTGTGTTACGCAGACAATTTCAAAATCTCTATCTCTGCTTTACGCAGACAGTCTTGAATCCCTATTTTACGCGGACTATCTAGAATCTCGATTTTACGCAGACAACTCTGAAGTCTTACTTTTCGCCAAAACTTCTTTACGCGGACGGCTTAGCAACCTGTTTTACGCAAATATTCTATTAAATGCTTGCATCCTGTTTGTTTCTTTTCTCCCAGAAATATGGACATACCCAGTGGACACACAGATTATAGGGTTGACAAGGCAACAGATACCTCGCCTGATGTCAATAGGACTCCGACTACCCCGAGAGACCAATCTCCGAGACAGACACTGGTTTATCTACCATACCTCCACAATGGTCCTACTCAGGGAGCTGCACTAGATCAGCAAAAAGGACAGACCTCCCAGGCACCAACACAGCAGGCAGATACTCCTTTGCCTCCATCTCCATCCTTTCCAGCCCTGATACCACAACTAGAGGGACAGCCACAAATGTTCCAATTCTTCCAAGCCATGATGCAGACACAATGGCATCAGACTGAGACCTTGAGGCAGAGCTTGATGACAGCTCTTGAGAGAACGGCTACCCCAGCACCTGTCCAACCAGCTGGTACTGTCCGAGGTTTTCGCCATATGGGCCCAGGAACCTTTTCGGACAGCGAAACTCCGGAGGAGATCTCAGATTGGGTCTCCAACACGGAGATGATGCTGGAGGGTTCACAGCTACACCCAGACCTTTAGATGACCGCGGTGAGGGCCCAACTCAAAGGCAACGCCCATCATTGGTGGGACTCCATAGAGCGCAGCGTCGGCAAGAACCAGACGTGGGAGCAATTCTTAGTATACTTCAATGCGAAATATTTTCCGGCTACGGTCAAGAATGCTCTATACTCCCAGTTCCTACATCTGGAACAAGGAACTATGACTGTAGATGCCTACGACGCAGAATTTAGTCGACTTAGTCGATTTGGTGCCATCCTGATACCTAACGAGCTGGAGAAGGCCAGTAGGTTCCATCACGGCCTTACTCCCGAGCTACAAAGGTATACCACCACGTAGTCCAGGATATCCTATGAGGAGGTTCTTTCAGAGGCAAGAATCCAGGAAGTTATTGGCAGAGAAGCGAGGCGCTCTAGCACGACCATACCAGCCAAAGCCCAGCCCAGAGCAGGAGGGCCAATCCATCGTCCAGGAATGCAGGCACAAAGGACAGTGCCATATCAGCAGAAGGAGCTTCCGACTTGTCATCATTGTGGCAAAAAGGGACATTTTGTCAGAGACTGCCGAAAGAAGCTTGGACTGTGCATGATATATGGAGCAAGTCAACACCTGGCCAGAGACTGCCCACAACGCAGAGAGACAGCACCCCAGAACGGACAAGGGCCAACAACACCAGTCCAGAGGATACTACCCCCGACTGGAGGTCAGCATCCCCTAGCACCCGGAGGATTTCAGAATGGACCACCCTTGGCCCCACAAGAGACTCAGTTCGACCGAGCCAGGCAGCAGGCAAGAGGGCAGAGGCACGGACAAGCCTTTGCAGTAGCAGCAGTTGCGGAGGAACCAGAAGGGGAAAGAATTTAAGCGGTGAAATTGGTTTACGCGCGGAGGTTGCTTTACGCATGGGTTTAAACTTTATGCGCGGAGGTTGTTTTACACGTGGTTTTGCTACTGCTGCTGCTGCTGTTTACGCGCGTAGAAGTATACACGGGGAAGAGTGAAAGGAAGAGTTTACGCGGGGTGATGGTTTAACGGGTTACGGGTTTGGGTTTTAGGTTTGATCCCATGAGAAATTCTATTCTAATAAATTATATATATATATATATATATATATATATATATATATATATATATATATATATATATATATATATATTGGTGCATACGGTTAAGCTAGCTACTGTCCAAAGGGTCGCCTACATGGAATAAATTAGGAAAAATTTATAATAGCTCCATAAATCCTCTAAGTGCTGAAATTTTCTCAAAATCAATCTAATAAAATCTATTCTCTCTATTTAGCTCATAATTAATACGTTTTCAGGTTTAGGGATTTTTTATAGATGCTTCATGTCATTGCATTGGTCTCAAACAACTTGTGCACACGGTCTTGTCTCTCAAACGGTTCCTGGGGCACTGGGAATCGCTCGGTCCGGAAGAGATTTTTGTTTCACCCCGAGGATACGGTTCTACGGGGTCTAGTGGGGTGATGTGTCTATTAGTATTGTGCAGAACCCATGATGTCACAGTTGCTAGTACTCGTGTGTGTTGGTGAAGAGCTGAACCTTGAGTCACATCTGCCGACACAAGTGCGTGCTAGTGAAGAGCTGAACCTTGAGTCACAGCTGCTAATCATGGGGCTACCCATGGACCATCATATAGTTAGGGCGCATGCTAGGCTAGCCTTCTTGTATACCTAACTGTTTGATGCAAAGACGGACATGGAAAGATAACCTTATACATATATGTTTATGCAAATTGTTGCTAACTTGTATGTTTGCTACAGGATAACCGTTCAGCAAGGGGTAATAAATATTAAGAGTATACATATATAGCTTGCTTGTTCATTTCGTTTATATCATAGAGTTTATCTGATAGTGTTTCATGCATTCGCATTGGTCTGACAATGACTATTAGTGTTGTGCTGAACCTTGGTCCAGGCTGCTATTATGTTAGTGAAGAGCAACCATGAGTCACAACTGCTAATAGCATCAGATAAAAGAGTCATTAGTTAATTGGTTTACCACTACTGATACTGAGTTTCTCGGGGATCGAAATCATATAGCTAGTTCTTCTTGTTTGCTTGAAAGAATGATAGTCCACTTGATGCACTTGTTTGGACTTGAGATGAATAGTCCACTAGAGATAACTTTTGTTCCTAAGAGTTAGAATATGGTGCACGATACTTGCTGCGCACTACACGATAGAACACTGTCCCGATTATATGCTTATTGTTTGAATATGCAAACTGTTTCCAAATGTACGTTTTCGAAAAGAAGTAAACTGACTCAAATCCTGTGCTGCATGAAATGAACATAGGTAAAAGTAGCAAGATCACTAGTAATGTAATATTTTGCCACATGCTTACTTAGTGTGGGTTTCATGGGGTGTTGCTTCTATTCGTTGATTTTATACTGACCAGTATTTTCTCCAAAGTGCTGACCCACCAACAGTTTACTTGTTCGCAGGTGCTGGATCGTTCGAAGAAGCGCTAGCCGTGCCTCATCCCCAGGACCCGAAAATCTGGAGTCGATGCCTTGAGCAGTATTGAGATTGCTTTTAGTTGCTTTTGTATAGAGGGACATAATGTATGGAACTATGTCATTGTAATCGAGAGAAAGAGAGTGCTTGAGCGTTGTAACCTAGGCCAAGCGCCGCTTGTAACACTTTTGAATATTAATAAAGAGCTTGTTTTCTTATGCCATTGTGTTCTTTACTTTTCTGCAAAATGTGCCGCTGCTTCCGTCTTGAATAGCTTACTTGTCCTTGTTCAAGCTTTGGCCTTATGCAGGAGCAATTTAGGCTTGCACGGCATCACACCTGTGAGAGGATGGTCGGTCCCGCAAGGACCCAAGCGAGGACAAACGGCCCCTGCGGGGTCGGGGCGTGACAGTTCCTCCTTGAACCCAGCCTGCATCTCGCGAAGTTGCTCTCGGAACATCGTCATGGCGTTGCCGACATCGCTTTCCAACCCATGAGAGAACTCTTTGTAAGCCGTTTGATTTTTCTTCACTTGAGCCTCTACGCCCATCACGCCCTGCTCCAAGAATTTCAAGCAGGATATCAGATCACCAAGGGCCAACTCCAACATCGGCTCCTTGCTTTTGCCCCTTCTGGTGTTCCTCTTGGGCGATGCGGGACGTTGGTCGTTGACAATCTCGGATGTCGACATGGCAACGATCAACCTTCGCTCTGATACCACATGTCACAGACTTAGTAATTTTTTCTTCACTACAATCCGTGCGGCACTTAAGCTTCCTGCTCGAAGACCCGTGCTAGCCTTCCCGACCGAACTTAGCTAGATCGCTAAAAAAAATAGCGAATAGTGGAGCAAGATAGAAACTTGAAGATTTATTATTACTATTAGAAAAGCTTACAAGTTTTGAGTGGTGAGGAGCAAATGAGTCTCCCCCATATTTATATTGTCTCAAGGGCTTACTAGAACCTTCTGAAATGAGAATATTACATGAATTATTCTCGAAAATATGCTAAAAATTATTCTATATCCTAAGAAATTTCATACATTATTATTAATAACAAATAACTAAAAAGGAAGCCTCTAGAATGGAAAGTGTATTTCTTCATGTGCAAAATTGTATTCCTTTATGTGCAGAATTCTGAAAACTTTCTGGATCTTGGTGGGGCCACAAAATATGTTACTTGACATGATGCTCATTATTCCTTACTCTGTATAAATTTTGTTGGTGGGTTACTGGTGACTGTGTTTGTTCTTAGTTGTACTTAAACATCATCTTCTAATAGCAATATGATACAACTCAATCTTTTTTTTTATTTTGAAGCTTCCTAATCCTTGTAATATCTCTCCTTGCTTTTTCTTCTTTTTCTACATTAATGAAAAGATCAATAGAGACCATGAGAAGACAGAATCGATAGTTTCTTTAGCTCTTTATTGGTAAGTTCAATCTCAATGATATGTAATGTTGTTGTTCGACTTCTGAACAATTTGAGTAACCTATGTTGACGGGAGGGGCCAAAACGATTAAAATTCGACAGGCTTTGCCATCATAGAAACCTGGCTAAAGATGAATGCATTGAGATGAGATGGCATTCTAGGCAAAATTAAAAAATAAATAAATAAATGACACATTGAATGACTTTTAGCGAAATAAGAAAAATAAAATAAAATTACAAAGACATGTATTTAGCCGAACACACAGTAACGTAGCTAGCTGGTCCCGAGAAGTCGCGATTGCGTTCGTTTGGAATTTTAATTTTTTAGAAGTACCATCTAGTATGATCAAAATATCACAATACAATGCAAGATCAGAGTTTATATGAGTCCTACGAGCCGGTTGTCTCGGACCAAAAATTTTATAGTACACCAAAATTTTAATATTAATTTATGTATGTAAGCTTAATTTTGACTGCACTAATTTTTAATACTAACACTTTTAGTCCACGTATTTTTTTTATTATAGAATATCTAAGCGTCATATATTAAAATACCAAGAGACAAATCAATTAGTCAGATTAAAAAAAAATTTGTGCAGTCGCTGTCAAAATTTTCTTCCATTCCGTCGATTTAACAGTCTGACGTTCTCAATCTAGCGGAAAAAATTAAGGGGATGAAAAAGTTGAAAAAAAATTCAAAAATTGAAAAGTTGCCGTGTTTGGAAAGTGGAAGAAGGAAGTTTGAAAAGAAAAATTAGGTTGATTCCACTTATTTTTTTTTTCTTCTAAAAATAAAAAGATAATTTTTTTTTCCTCAAAAAATTTATCCAACTAATCCTTAAAAAAAATAGTACAAATTATAATTTTTGAAAACCAATAACTAAATAGTAATTATATCTTTATTCATTTTTTTTTAAACTTTTTCTTTTTCTTTTCCTATTTCTTTTGTCATCCAAATAAAAAAAAAATTTAACTTCACCTTCAATTTTATTTTCCTTCATTTTAATTTCTCTGAAATTTTTTTTCCCACTCGATCATAATTCCAACCTAACAAACATGCGTATGACCTTGTTTTACTCTTCATTCTGCAAAATAAAAAATGGATTTAAGGAAGAACCAAAGTGAATCCATGAAGACAATACGACATTCATCACACATAGAAAAAATAATGAAAAATGAAAAAAAATGAAGACAAATGTATTGTATTGCATGAGTGGATTGGCTAAGAACATAGATTGATCAGATAAAGAATGGGCCTAGACTTAGGCTTAGACTTGGGCTTTGGCCATCAATTCTTTCTAAAATTGTTTCCTTAGAGCATCAATAGTAAGGTTCATTTCAATTTCTAGATTATAGATTCAGAATATAGGAGCTCATTTTGTAGAATATTAAAGTTCAATTGAGTTCCAAGATGGTCCCAATCTACCCAGATGAGCTATAGTTTGGATCTCATAGTTTCTACATTCAGAATGCATGAACTCATTTTGTAGAATAGTAAAACTCAATTTATAGTCCCAATTTCTAGATTATAGATTTTATATTATTTTTTTACCACTTTAATTTTTGATCACATAACCTTTGATATCAAATATCATTTTATACTATTTTTGTACAGACCCAATCCATTCTAGATTTACTTTTTTGTTATAAATTTGGGTCACAAGATGAATTTTTGAACTTCATCTACTACTAATAATGTTCTTAGAAGAATATGTTGAATTTGAAATTTTTTTTGTAAAAAAAAATTTGTTCACTTAAGTTAATTTAAAAATAACTTTAACATGATCCTCTATATTGATTTTTTGAAGGCTTCTTATATATATATTTTTTTCCTGAAAAGCTATCCAAAATTGTTTGGTGACAGCAATTTATTATTTAAAAAATAATAGTTCAACTTTGGAACGATTTTTAAAAATACTCTTCTGCATCATGTCGAAAGTTATTTTTATTGTGCACTTTTGAAAAGCCTTAGCAATCCAAAATCCAAACCAAGCCTTAGCTTTAAAAAGCTGTCTCCAAAATAAGAACTTACTAATAAAATAAGATAAGCAGGCGGAAATAAGCAACGAGGAAGTTCCTTGGAGGAACCCAGCCTCACTTATCCATAGGCTTCGGCTAGCAACAATGGCAGCGGCAGCAGCAACGACAACGACACTCTTCCTCTTCCCCTCCAATTCCAACCTCATCCCAAGACCCAGCATTTCCCATTTTGCCCCAAAACTATCCTCCAATTCCCACCTCATCCCCTCCCTCTCTTCCTCCAGAAAACCCCTCCCCCCCTTCCTCCTCCTCCGCTGCTCCGCGGTTCAACACACCGCAGTCGCAGACGAAGCAACCCAAGTGGAAGAAGAAGAAGAAGAAGAAGGTGAGGAGAAGCGGAAGAAGCTGTTCGTGGTTAACTTACCGTGGGATTTCTCGGCGCCGGACATAGAGAAGCTCTTCGGGGAGTGCGGAACTGTCAAGGACGTGGAGGTGACCGTATCCTCCCTCCTTTATTATTGTATTGTTATTGTTATTGTTTTTAGTTTCTAATTTTGGTTGGGTTTCGTGGGTTTTAGATAATTAAGCAGAAGAACGGGAAGAGCAGGGGCTTCGCCTTCATCACCATGTCCTCTGGGGACGAGGCCCGGGCCGTCGCCGAGAAATTCAATTCTTATGTGAGTTAAAATTCTAGGGTGTATGTTTGTATATCTAGATATGGATTTTGATTTTTCCTGCGTGTAGTTTGTATAATTGTTAGTCTAGGAGAATATGGTTTGTTAGTCACGAAGTTAGATCAAAGAAGAAGAGGTAGCCACAAACTAGAGACTCACAAAATAGTTCGTCTCTACTACAAACTCTGGAAGAGAAGTTGGTGTACTGAGATTTACACAAGAGTTCCTCTACAGTGACACACAACCCCACATAAGCACTAAACCAGGAACATGTTACAAACTGATAACCCAAAGAAAATGCAAATACAACAAGAATCAGAAAACCGTTCTTCTCTTTACGTTCGCAGATGCTACACCGAGAAGAACGAGAACAAGAACAAAAATACAAAGAAGGGAACTTCTGCTAGGGTGATCAAAACCACCATAACTCAAGGCAAGATTCGCGCTATACAACGATCTGCCCTCAGGATCCAGCAAGTCTACAAGAGAACTTCTGGAACACTCTTGGTCACATTTGGATCACTCGGAAGACTATTTTGGAAAGATGCTAACCGCTGCTGTAGGTCCTGCTGGTACTCTCGGTTTTTCTCTCTCTTAATTTTTCCAAGTACCCAAAATGAAAGCAGAGAGCCTCTATTTAAAGAGGATTTTAGCTCCCATGCTGTATGAGAAAAAAATCAGGCCGCATACGCCAGTTGCGCCGCTGTATTGCACAGAGTAGACATCGCCGTCAGGCGCCGAAAGCTGCAGCTGCGTGGCACAGAGAGCCACGAGCCACCTGTGTACTGTACTACACAGAGCAGACAGCGCCGCCAGGCGTCGAAAGCTGTAGCCGCATGGTACGAAAAACCATGCGCCGCCTGCACCTCACCGAACCGCCAACAACAGTTCCTGATCCCTCCACACTCGACTCGCTCAAGCTAATTTGCTGGCCGCATAGCGTCTGGCCGCATAGCTCCAGGCCACAAGGCCCCTGGCCGCATGGGCACCGGGCCGCATGGGCTCCTGGCCGCATGCGCACCTGGCCGCATGGACACCTGGCCTCATGCGTCCCTGACCGCGTGGCTCCTGGCCGCATGTGTTCATGGCCGCATGGGTTCCTGGACGCATGTGCACCTGGCAGCATAGTGCCAGGCCGCATAGCTCCACGAAGCATGCGTCCGAGCAAGCAATCGTGCATGTAACTCGCATAAAAGGAGCGTACAAGGGACCATGCGACGATACTGACGTGCTAAGTGCGACAACAAAGCGCCACTTTGCGCCCTTGAGCCCGAGTCCGAGTCGCTAAGCCCCTTTGGGACTTAGCTCCTAAGGAAAACTTTCCCAAATGTGGTGACAAAATAATGATTGTCATAATGGGTTCACACTTAATCCCTCTAGGAAAGTCAACCCATTTGGGCAACCACCCCATGTGCATATATCAATACTAAGCAAAGCTATATATTGAGATATACACATTGGTGGTTTTCCAATGTGGGACTAAAACTCCCAAAGCAAAGTGAAAAACACCAACAAATGCTTGACGATGATTCCAATCAACCACCGCATTTTGGTCTAAGTAAGAACGTTGCGGCTGAGTAGCTCCAATTCTGTTTATTTTGGGTCTGTTTTAGGATTAGTAGGTTATTTTGAGGTCCAGATAAGAGAAAATCGACATACTTAGTTTGCACATGCGCAATGCAGACCAATAGATGCTATTGTAGGGAGGAGCGATAGTGTAATAGTTAATGGAGCCTATAGGCTAGAGTTAGGCCTAGATGAAGACGGTTTGAAGTGTTAAAGAAGGATGTGGGTTTTGACGTTTTGTTAGCATTATAAAGGACATGGCTCTTAGCAGAGCCGAAATGAAGAACATGATTAAAAAAGCCGACCCTAAAAATTTGGAATAAAGACTTTGTTTTTGTTGTATTTGTTGTAGGTTATTTGAGACAATTTGATTTGGTTGAAAATTCACTCAATCCTACTAGATGGAGTCAGAATCTAAGATTTTATTTTTTATGTTGAAATTTCATATCGGATCATTGTAGACATAAGAGTCTACCTTGTATTCTTAGGAAACTCTTCTATGGTGAGTATGGTGGTTATTTCCCAAAGAATAGCTTGCCTCTACAATATTGTGGTTTAGCTACCATTTCTTCTTTTCCTGAATGTTGTCATATAAAACTCTACAATCAATTTAGTCAAATTAGGGGTGGGGATCTATGTAGCACAAATACTCTCATCTTAGCAACATGTATCGTGTCGGACATCTACCGCATACCAACACCCTCAGACACGTGTTGGATACCCATTTATACTTGTAATGATCAAAGAAAAAAGAACTTTATGAGAAAATTATATTAAATCATATCCTTAAGGTGTTGTATTTTACTTTTTTTGAAAACTGCGTGTTACCGTGTCCGTGTTGCATCGTGTCACATATCCACAAAAGATATGCTTCCTGCCCTATGTTTGAGAAATGAAAATGGCCGTGGGATCTCTTATTGAATATTTCTTTGTAAAACATTCCTGTTTCTTAGTGTTATTATTTGTACAACGGTCAAAGGTATGGTCGGTATTACTTATTTGCTATGTTGTTAGTATCTTACGATGCACTATACGTATCTTACGATACAATATACTACCATTTCATTATGCATCAGTTGATCCGATCCGATACATATGGCTGATAGGTTGCATTCGTTTTTTTACATGAGTCATCTAATGTATACTTAATAATATGGATTATGGAACTAGACAGACCTTTAAAGATGATAGGAATAAAAAGAATCATGAGAAAATAATATTGAATCATGTTCCTATATGGTTTTAGAAGTATAGACCTAAACTTCTAGAGTTACTGTATCATACGATACACAATACGATATGACACAAGCAAATTGACACAATTTTACAACTTAGCCTATTTGTATAACCTCAATTCATGCTGTGCATTTGAGACAATGATAACTGAAATTATGTGGATTTTAAAATTAATACGATGAGAACAAAGTATATGGAATGGAACTTAAAAAAAAAATTCAAAGAGTAAGGAGGAAAGACACTTTTATTGATGTACAAGAGATGTCTAGGAGATAATTTTTGGTGTTTATGATCAACAATGCACCGTGATGGAAATATAGTAAAACATGATTGTCAAATAGGTGAGATGTTTTGTGATTATAAGATACCCCTTGAAGTTTTAAGAAAAATTCTATAACTACAAGAACAACTATGTTTTATTGATGAGTCTTACACAACTTAAAAAACATGCATATAATACAATAGTAGTTGAAATGAGAATGCTAAGATGGATGAGTGACAAGACTTTGAAAGATGGCATAGTAAAATGACATTCGGGGAGGTTAGAGGTGGCACTAATCGAGGACACAATGAGAGAAACTTGTCTTGAGGTGGTTTGGTTTGGACATGTGCAACGTAGACCTATAGATAAATTGATTATGAGTGACAGTATATTAGTTAAAGAAGTTGCTAAAACTAAGGTTGAAGTACTCGTTGATATCTGTACATATATGATGTATCGGTTTTAGCATGCCAAATCTAATACTGAACCCTACAACCCCTACCAGACTAATAGATATAGGTATTGGACTATCTTTCCTGGTCAGTTCAACAAAGAAAATAATTATAGGAAAAAGAGAAGTACGACAAAAGACAATATCGACACAATGATTCGGACTGAAGATCAACATGCGACAATATTATCGGCACCTTACAACCATAACCATTTGTCAAAATTGTTTATCTATAAATTTACAAGATTTATCCATAATAAATTATTCATTTAAAACTATATGTTGCGCGATACTGTCTAAAGCAAGTAAAATAAACTTCATATCGCGGATGAATGATTTGGCAACGCTGAATATTCTGCTAATGGGAAATAACAAAAAATGCATAATATTCTGCTTAAATTCATCAAGTATTTTTCTAGTTTTTCTGGTAATTTATTATTATTTTCCGGCTTTCCGAAATCATGAAATCTGAAACTGCAGATACTGATACGTAAAATGTCCGAAACCAATTCCAATATTGTGAACCTTGGCTAGAACTATTGGTAGGCATAAACAAACTTGGATCAAGTATGTAAAGAAGGATATGATTTTTGTTAATGTTATTGAGAACATGTTATGTGATCCTTAACAAAAATGAAGAAAATGATTCAAATAGTCTAACTCAATAGTTTCATGTAAAGTCTTTTGCTGTTGTTGCTGCTGCTCGCCGACGGTGTTAGAATGGTCTGCTGACTGCAGTGCAGTCGATTTGTTCTTTCTAGTTTCAAAATCCAGAAGCATAACAGTAACAGAACAATTAGTTTGATCATGAGCCTTATAAAATAAGTTAATAAGCTGGTGTAGTATTATTTCTGGTACTTTATTTGCATATTCTTTCTAGAGAAAATAAACCCTCAACAAGTTCGCACTCACGATCTTTACTAGAAACAGCGTGATCTTGAGCTTCATTGTTATCTGATTTCTGAAGTCCAACCCTTTTCTGTTGTCAAAGAGGCTACCTCGGTGTGGAAGGGCTTCCTGGTGTGGAAGATTGGAGTTGCAAGAACTAAACACAACTTGCAGATTTCTCCATTGATGGAATGGTGTTGGTTGTAGAACTAGTTGCAGTATCTTGTTGTGGTCACATGAACATTGTGGGTTTTTAGAATGAGTTTTAAATTTCCGAAACGAGTTGAGACATTCATCAGGGCTATTTATGTGATGCTTGCATGTTCAAGAACTTTGACATACCATTTTTGTTTATACCATTTATGTTCAGCAACCTATTACTGATGCAAGCATAAAGAAATAAACAAAGCATTTATTGATGACTTAATGTACCACATCTTAAATGAGAATGATGGGAAACTGATTCGATGTGCTATATAATGGATATGAGCTTGCTTGCTGATATATAGATACTAATGAAATGTATTAAATGCATACATTAGCATCTTAATCCAACCACTAGGGTGTAATTGTTTTTGCAGGAATTAATGGGAAGGGTCATTAGTGTTGAATTTGCAAAAAGTTTCAGGAAACCCTCTCCATCTCCTGCACCAGGTGCTTCTGTGGTGGACGGACGCCACAAAATTTATGTGTCGAATCTTGCGTGGAAAGTAAGGTCTATAAACCTCAGGAACTTCTTCTCTGAGAAATTTAAGCCAGTATCTACTAGAGTAGTGTTCGATAGCCCAACAGGGAAATCTGCTGGATATGGCTTTGTTGGTTTTTCCACAAAAGAGGAAGCAGAGGCTGCTGTGTCCGAATTGGATGGCAAGGTGAGACGAAGTTTTACTTATTTGTTGTTTTAATTGTACAATGATCATCTTCTCGAGCAACACCTTAATTTTGGCGACCTCATTTACTGGTGTTCTACCTGCTCCTGCATATATTCCATAAGTTTAAGTAGTTATGTCATAAATGGTAACTACGGTTCCTATAACTAAGTAACAAATAGAAGTCTAAGCTGAATAGTTGTTTAGGTCCTCTAAATGCTAAACTGAGAAAGCTTATGATGCTTATTACCACTATATATCAACTCTTGTCAAATCACAACATGTAGCAGTAGATATTTTTCTTTCTTTACCGACAGGGCCTTGATTATTTTGGCGTTCATGAAAATCCTCTTGATGCTTATTACCACTATATATCAACACAACTTGTCAAATCACATCAATCTACTTGTAACAGGAATTGATGGGACGACCCCTTCGTTTAAGAATTAGTGAAAAGAAGGGTGAAGAATCCGGAGATGAATCGGAAAGTACCGAAAAACAATCGGAAGAGATTTAGAGTGCAGTTACCACCTTTGTGTGTTTCCTGGCATAGCGGAGGAATGAAACGACTGCAATTTGTAATTTTCAATGTACAGCAGAAATGGTGTTACACAGGTAGTGGAAAATAAAATGTTGGATTCTTTGCTATCTAATCTTATTTCTTATCTGTTGTCATTCTTCAATCAATATTCTCATAATGACCTTACTTTTTCATATATTACATATAGTTAGTGTTTGTCTCTCTATTATTTCAAATGTTGCTGGTAAATCATTTAGGGAGTCTCTATTTGCTTGTAAGGTGATGTCACATTGAAATTTCTATTGAGATATGGTTGATGTGCTAAAGGATAAATCATTGGCTGAGACACCTGTATGCTGTAAATATCTTTTAACAGTTAGTAAAAAAGTGAATAAGTAAATAAATATATAGAATTGCCACTATCTTGTGTTGCGGAACGTGTTTGGTCGAGAACAAGGTTTTAATTGTATTGTTTCGGCTGTTTCGTATCGGGGTTGGTACTTCCTGATCTGAAACTTAGCCTGAGACTTGGTTTTTGGCCATTACATAGTAGATAAGTTTACTTGTTCACTCCTGACTGAAGATATTTACGTTGATAGTTCTAGAGGAGGACCAATACCTACACCTTATGGGTCATCCGAGGGTGAGTTAGGTGAGGATATGAAAGATGTGGATCCTATTCTGGATGGGGATACAGTTATTTGAGTAGTTATTCACTTATTTATATTTAGCAGGTTTGTTTTCGATTTCTTTAGTTGGACTTGGACTTGGACTTGGACTTGGACTGTAGTAGACTTTTATATTACTATTATTGTTTGGGCCTATGATTTCCTTTTGAAACATATGGACGTTTAATTAAATAATTATGGACTTCTATTATTCTTCGTATATGTCTTTTCTACCTGTTTTGAATTTATTATGAATGAGTTAGATAGTTATAATTGTGACCCTTGTGATATATATATATATATATATATATATATATATATATCCTCAAGTGAACCGGCCTATCCTATGCTACATAGGGGGAATTACATGGTGGTTGGATGCGGAGACACATTTGAAGAAATGTTGGGTCCAGTCTTCAGTACCAAGTATCTTCATAATCAGGATATTTTTTCAGCCGTTCCTAAAGTTGGAATGTCTTCAACATGGGCTTCAATCCTTCGCGGACGAGATATTCTCTTTTTGGAATTACAGTTAGTGTTGGGAATGTAGAGTCTATACGTTTCTGGCTGGACAAATGGGCCCTCTATGAAGTCAGCGAAACTCAAGTTTTAACGCACGCTATTTCTCCGGTGACTGCGGGTGACAGCCCGAACAATGAGCTCTTGTTGTTCTTCGAGGAGCGCCCTTTTCCTGTTTTCGAGAGAGCGTATTTCGTTCTGGAGAAATATATATATATATATATATATATATATATATATATATATATATTGTGTTGAGATCATTGTGTTATAAAAATCGTATGTTACCTCCATACCTCCATAGGATTGTGTTGGTGTGGGGTTGCTGCCAGAGAGGGTATGGGAGAGGGGAAGAAGATTGGCATTTTGGTGGAGTGGGGATGTCACTGGGGAGGGAAGGAGAAGGAGAAGGAGAAGGGGTGAGGAGACAGCGAGAGGAAAGGAAGAGGAGAAAGGATGATACCAATGGTGGCATGTGGGACTCTTGACTGGGAGGGAGAGTGGAAGAAGAAAAAGGTTAGTGTTTTGCTTTCTCTCTCTATATCTTTGGTATATATGGAGAAAGTTTAGGTTAGTTTTAGTTTAGGTCTGTTTTGTGCTTATGGTTCTCGGTTTGGTTTTGGGCATATGGGCCTCGGGATGATTGTGACTTGGGTTTAACAAGCAAACATAAAAGCATTTGATGTTTCTTCATGGCTTTGGTTTGGGCTTGGATTTTTTATTTTAATGTTTATTATTGTTCAATAATGCTTAAATTTGTCAATTACACATGTGGATTTCAAGTTTTAAACTTAAAGGTACTAATGTTAGATAAAAATATATAATTAACTTAGATATAAGACTGTAATTTTCTCTAATATTAATTATGTACTCTTTAGTTGACTTAACTTACATACAAGACTATATAATTTACTCTAATATTAATTATGTATTCTTTAGTTGACTGTAAATTATATAACTTAGATATGAAGTGGTACAAAGTTGTATTACTTAGATAAAAATGTCTTCATCATTGTTGAGTTTGAAATTAACATGAATCTACATAAAGAATACATAAATATACACTAAACATATCCACTTATATATATATATATATATATATATATATATATAAAATACAACTTTGTACCACTTCATATCTAAGTTATATATATATATATATATATATATATATATATATATATATATATATATATATAAAATACAACTTTGTACCACTTCATATCTAAGTTATATATATATATATATATATATATATATATATATATATATATATATATATATATATATTTGCTGAATTACTGAAACCTGAAACTCTGATAGGTCTATCTAAAACAGCCAAAACTCACAAGAATGGTCTGAAATTGATATAGGAACTGATATTTTTTACCTTGCTTGATCACATGAGATCTTGGAGATTGACAACTAAATGCATATCTGACACAATTCAAGTTTGGTGATGAAAATTCATGGTTTTTCTGTATCCCAACAACCGTTGGTTGCTCATGGGAGTACATAGATTGTGTGAATTAGAATGTTTGGAAATGAGTGTCCGCAAAAGAGAAATTTATAGACATGAAATGTCGATGTAGATGTATGGTAAAATACCAATAGGATAAAGATTTAGTACAATTAAGTGTGTGTGAGAGGTATCAATTAGGCAAATCTTACTCGAGAGGAATAGCTTAGATGAATGAAAAGGAAAACTGGCAAAAGTAATGTGGATTACAATTGTGAAATTATTTCAGTCATAGGAGATTGCGTGCAACTCTTTTATGAATGACCACCAAATAATGATATATCAATTTGCCTCGCTTACTGTGAAGAGTTTTCTGAGAGGGGTAGTTCTTCTACATTCATTCTAGCTGAATCAAGCTCATCAAGCTCTACATTTTGTATTCGATCTTGCCTTTGATTCCTACAGGTTTGTTGCTTCCTTCCTTCAAACAGTGAGCTCTTGGTATGAACCCTTGTAAGTGCTCCATTGAATTGAACGATAAGCTTCCTCTACGAAAGGGAGCCGCCATTAACTGCCAAGCCTAAGAGCTGGTGGGTAGATACTAAGTAGGTTGGTAACAGAGGAAACGTTCTTCTGGATAACTTGCGTCTCTTTCTTTCCTAATCACTCTTTACGAACAATTTGATAGATATAATCTGGTGTTTGGTAGGACTTCCTACCAGTTCACTTAATAAAACGGAGGTCATGTAATTGAGCAACTCTGTCTCAAGGTGGATTTGGTTCATGATCCCATGCATTAAGTTCTCTACGAAATGTAATTGTTTTGCTGAGAGGAACAAAAATCCTACGATAGTGTAGTTGTATAAAAGATATTGAGTCATGGGATTTCATTGAAATGGGAATGGATATGTTAACTGGCAGGGTATTGCAGATCTCTCTTGATTTGGTTAATAAAGCTCTTTGATCGATGGTTTGTAGTATATCCACATAGGCTTTCTGATGAAAACTATTAGCCTGACTTCAATACTGAGCTCAATGAGCTGTCTCCAGACTACCAGTCCAAATTACTCAAGTCGTGTGTTCTGTGGATTTTTGATCAAAAGTGTTTAGCTGAAGACAATTAATGGGTCATTACATACTATCCTATCGAGTTGTCTCTAACCAATTTTGGAGGTCTGGGTGGCAAGCCTTAATCTGCAGCACTTGTGTTAGTTTGGTTGTTACCATTTTGAGCTGTTAGGTGCAAGTGATTATCAAATAATTATTTGTATTAAAATTAAATTATAAATGAATGCGATGTAGAAGCTGAAGTTCATAATATCTCTAGCGTGCAGGTGTTTTCACCCCTTAGTTTCGGTTTTTTCTAACTTAATTGTAGACATTTCAATTTATCTTCCATTTGTTCCTCAAATAATTTTGACGACGATCCTTTCTTTATGAAATGCAATGTAGAAGTTGAAGTTCATAGTATCTCTAGCTTGCAGGTGTTTTCACCCCTTAGTTTCAGTATTTTCTAACTTAATTGTAGACGTTTCAATATATCTTCCATTAGTTCCTCAAATAATTTTATCGACAAGCCTTTATATGAATTGTTAAAATGTATATAGAATTCAGTGAAGAGTACTTTCACGATATTTTTTATAAGATGTCTGTTTATCCTTGTACTGTTTTACATTGTTGATCAAGTTTTTGATGATGCTATGTAGTTCTTGTTGACGTAGTACTAAGTTATCGTCCAATGCTTCTATACAGTACTATAAATAACATTATTATAGTTTTTATAGACCATCAGTTGATAATTTTTTGACATCTTCCTATAAAAATAAAGGCCAAGGACAAGTGGTAGTTGTTCCCACCAGCAACAATCTTTTTCTGCTGATCATCACTTTCGTCCAATCTTTCTTCAGAGAGAAACCTCTCTGTATTTATATAGAGGTATATGCTATGCCCTCTGACTGCAACCCATCAATGTCCTATTGTGTTCCTCTGCTAATATCTGCCACTTTTTTGACGGCCACTTGACAGATTTTTGACGATCAGTTTGTTAAAGGCTTTGCCACGATTAGTTTGTTAAAGGTTCTGCTATTGCACCAAAACTCTAGAGTAAAGTAAGAGTTGAGGGTTATATATTTATATTCTATCATGCTATGGATATAGAATATACTCTCTCAGACCAAACCTACTTTGGGCATTTTTTTTTTTTGAATCCACTTAAAATGTGAGCTATGGAGATTTGGATCACCATTCTACCAAAATTCTATAGTTGCAGTGAGGTGTACGAGTTATATTTATATTCAAAAAAATACATGTTCGAGGACAAAAAATGTCCCTAAACAAGGTTATGGTTCTAGATAGTAGTTTAAGCTTCCATTTCGATTCTATGCGTTAATGTTACACAAGTGGGAGCCAAAGGGTTGTTTAAGCGTATATCCACGTGAATTAATATTGAGCCTAGTTTTGCATTTAACCTAAGAAATTAAATTATTTAAGTAATTGCATTTTGCAACTATTATTGTACTTCATAGCATATGATTGTTGATTGTTACTCATTTTCGATTTTGACTGAATTAAAATGGGTTTCACTACTGAGACCTTCGGCATATCTTGTTAACAGTATATTAGCTGGCAATACCTCCTGTAAGTGATGCTTCAAATAACCATATTTTCTTGCGATACCTCCAGTTGCTACATGGTAGTCTTTGTTATTGATTAGTTTTATATTCGTTAGCATGTAGAGTTACAAGTTGAGATGCAATTTTTTTTTATATACTTGCTATGGGTTGAACTGCAGCAGAATTCAATTAGCCATAACTATTGTTACAATATGTGGAGTTACAATTAGGAGCCTGTCAGTCATAATAAGAGCACTTAGAGCTCTTGTTTCATATCCTAGCTACATTACGGCACTTCCATAGCATAGCATGTGATTATAGTTACAGGCTATAGATAACCAGACAATAGGCTTGTGGAAGTTGCGATGCAAACGAGAACTGCAGCTTGGTTGATGTAAGTGCGAAAACTTTTTGTCAAGCTGATATAACTTGTTCATAATTTTTTGTTTTGTTTTGTTTTATTTTTGTTTACATCAAACAAAGTTGTAAAATCCCTCTTCTTAGTAGGTAAGCAGTTTTTAGGTGTGACAAGGATGTTTCAGCAGCTTCCTTTACTGCCAATTTAAATTGAACTCCTTTAGGGGGATTGCCTTAATCAAATCTGATTATCGTCAAATCTGGATATATTTTTATCATAGTGACGCTAGATATGTTCTAAATTTTAGAAGGTTTGACAAAAAAGAGATTTATCATCCAATTTTTTTTGGGTGATATATAATCTTCCAGCAGATTACTGACATGTTGACATAACATATTTTAATGTTATTCATTTGTGAATTGTCCTAAATTTTTTTTTTCATCCAATAATAAGTTTCTATAATTAAGAATTGTACTATATATAAACAGATTAAGATGAATCGGAAATAAATATAATCTCAATATGAATTGATTTCTTCTGATGTCAAATAAATATAATCTCAATACGAGTAAATTAAGTAATGGTTATATAAAATTTTCATCGAATGAATTGATTTCTCATCACCGGATGAATTGATTTCTCAAGTATATGCAAAAGTAAATAAATTTGGCCAAAATAAATATAATCTCAATATAAATTGATTACTTCTGGAACTTGTGTATTTGTCCTGTATGAAATCAATTCACCGATAACATATACTTGGCTATCGGAGCTCCGATTCATATACTTGTATTTGTCCCTAGTAGCTCATATTCATTAGTGAATAGTATTCATATACTTGGCTATTGACTATCCTGTTCATATACTTTTGTGCTCCGGTGACAAATCTACAAGCTCACATGCCAAAATTTTAATTTCATATGAGAAGGAGGTTTAGAGAGCAACGATTATACTGCTGTACAAAATGAAATATAAGAAGTTTTTTTTTTTTTTTTTCCCATTCATCTCAATCTGTTTATAAAACAATTACTCAATTTACTCATATTTAGATTATATTTATTTTGGTCACCGGATGAAATCAATTCATATTGAGATCAAGGTTGTGAAAAACGCTAGGCACTAGTCGGACGGTTATCCGCCGCCTAGCGCCTAGTCCGAATAGACGGCTGCGTAGATATAGGCGGTTCAAAAGATATAATTTTTTTTTTTCAAAAAATTTAATAAAAATTGCATAAAAAGTCCATAAAATTTCATTACATGTATAGTCGGACGTTGGAGGGGACTAGACGGACGTCTAGGCGGACATCGGATGAACACCCGCCGCCTAGCGCCTAGGAGCCACCTAGCGCCTAGGAGCCGCCTTTTAGAATACTAATTGAGATTATTAGTGTTTTTCTATGTTTCTTTCCTGCGAGCCAGCATGGCGCACAACTTAAGAATCTTCTTGTTATTAATTGAACTTCATTGCTTCTTCCCTGGATTATGACCCAGTTAAATTTTAAATTAGCTTCATGATTGTTTCAAACTATGTAGTGATGTGTAGTGATGTACAGGGGAGAGCATTATTTGGTTTTGGACCGAAAACCGAATCAAATATCACCTCATTTAAAAAATATTCGATTCGGTTTGGGTTTTTAAAATACTAAAATTCATTATTCTGTTTCGGTTCTGTTTTGGATTTCGGTTTAAAACTGAAAACCGAATAAAATTTATGCTATGTAAATATCCTAATTCTTTGTATATTTTGAACACAATAATTTTTATGTATATATTTGAAGCCCAATTTTGAAAAACAACAAATATATGTATAAAATTATAATTAAACTACGATTCCAACTTTGGGTCCGACCATTAAACAATAGCAATAGTCCAACCGATCGAACCGAATAAACCGAATAGATTATTTGGTTCGGCTTGATTTTAAATTTTTAGTATTTCGGTTTATTCAATTTTTTGACTATTTCGGTTCGGTTGAAACCGAGTAAAACGAATACTATTTCGCAGTATACTATGAATTCGGAATTTTATAGCTTTCAATTTTTTTTTTCCCAGTGAACCTTACTCGATCGGGTTCCTAGACTGGGACGGATCTACACTATCAGTGGGGTGGGCTGAAGCCCACAAAAAAAAATTGGTTTTTTTTCCTTCATATGTTTTTGATTTTTGATTTTTATATATGTTAGTCCACCTCTAGTCCACCCAAATCCGCTGTACCCTACCCCAGTTTTAATTTCTGGATACGTCCCGGTTCTCTAGTCCATCCAAATTCGCTGTAGTCTATTCCAGTTTCAATTTCTGGATACGCTCCGGTTCCCAGACCTTGGTCAATCAATAGTTGAGAGAAATCTCCAAAATTTCTGGACACTAGATCCAACCAATATAATGGGTACAGTGTCGAAGTTAGTGGTAGAACCATATGCTGATGTTTTAATTCCTATCCCTGATGGAATTTGCAGCTGCATCCTGCTTTTGTATTATTAACAATCAAAGTTGGTTTTAGTTGAAATATGAGAAAAATGTCTATTAACAGCTTCTTCTTTTTCCTTCTTCTTCTTCTTCTAATATATGCTCTTCATAAATAGGCTGTTCCAATTTAATACCTTCTTTTTGGTCGTCGTATCATAAATTCAATTCCAGGTTTGTTTTATGTTTTGCTACACTTTTCTTTCCATTTCACTCTTTTGTGGTAAAAGTATTCTTATAATCTTATTGGTCAGGCTAACATGATGTTTTTGGTGTGAGGTGCTCAGTGTTCCAACACATTAAATTGTGTTTATGAAACTGTGGTCATAAACACTACACAAAAGGAAACTAAAGGAATTTAAGGCTACAAGGAAAGAAATCAGTAGGATGGTTGGTGTGTTGTACTGATTTAGACACATACTTTAATGGGTGGCCAAGTTGATTTTAGGTACAGTTTGAAAATGAAACATTTTCTGAAAGCTCCTCCTCACCATCCACTCTCATTGATTAGTTTGCAAAACTTACATTAATCTCTCTGGTCAATCAACTATATCATCAAAAGAAGTTGTTAGGAAAGAAAGAAACAAGGAAAAATGTAGGCAAAGAAGGTGAAAATTAAAGACAAACCAATGGAAGTTAAGTCTTCCTCCACCCATACATAGTATTTTGCTTTGCTATCAAGAAGTGACCTACTTTGGTTGGAATTCCTTGAAGAAAAAAAGAGAGGATAATGGTAGGATTGTAACCAAAAGTTTTACAATTATTTTTATAGCCGTCTAACTGGTAGTTGTTAATTAATTTTTCTAAGAGGAAGATGAAGGACCGAACTCAAGTTGCTCTTGTGGTCAGTAAGAAGAGGTATAACCTCTCTGGTTGGACGGAGGTCTCAGGATCAAACCGCGGTGGAGGTGTGGGGGTAGTAGGCCCAAATGACATAAAACGCAGTGTGCGTAAAGTCCCGTACGTATCGCCGGATATCTCAAATAAAAAAAGAGGGAGATGAAGGAGAGAGAGAAAGATGATCCAATTAACAACTGTCACGTAGATGATTGTAAAATGGTCGTAAGACTTTTGGTTGATGACATGATTGAAGGAGGGGAAAAAAATGTTGGGAATCAAGTCTGCTGAAGGGGCAGAGTTCGGTCCGAACTCGGTGTGGTGTTTCAGAACCTCAAAACCGAAGTCGATCCGAGTTCGATATCGGCGGAAGCTGCTCGAGTTTTGGAGTTTTTAGGTTATATTTTGGACCGTTGGATTTTAGTGGACGGTTGGATCTTATGGTTGGTTATTTTTAGGGCTTCCTAACCCTAAATAGGTTTCTCATCCTATAAATATGGAGGATGGTGGAGGCACAAAAAAAGCATAAATTGAAAATTCGGAGTGCTCGTCCACAAAAAATCTAAGAGAAAGTCTATGCTTTGCTCTTAGGACTTCGTCATCCAAGACAGAAGGAAGAAGGAGATCTAATCGAGGCGTCGTCAACTTCGGTTAGGGAGATTGCTACGGGTTGGTGAGTGATTTCAGTTGTAATATTCTGCTTTTCTTCTTGAGTGTGGTGAGGGGGGTGAGCCTATTAGGACAAAGAGTTTCAACATTACTTCTTTGCAATCTTGTAATTTTATCTGAGTTATAAATGTTGAGATTTGTGCAGGTGACGTAGTCCACCGCCATATACTTGTCTTCATCTGTGCTCGTAGATTGGTCGGTCATCTCAGGTGGGTTGGCAAAGCGCTTCTTTCGCTGCACGACCAACACGTGGTATCAGAGCGCACGTGTTCCCAAAAAAAAAAAAAAAAAACCCACAGGCTCAGAACTCCAGAAAGATACTCCTCCTTGTGTTGTGGTACTGTTAGTTCAGCTGTCGAGCAATCCTACAATTTCTGACCCTCGTCTTCCTATGGCCTCTCCTGAGAGCAGCGAACCACAACCACCATGGGTGCCCCTTGAGACAAAGGACTGCTCTCAGGGCTTGTGCAGCCCCTACTGCCCCCAGTGGTGCTACATACTCTTCCCTCCCCCTCCCCCTCCCCCTCCCCTCGACCAAGAGACCGTCGACAGCTCCTCGGGCGGGCCGACCTTCTCCCCTCTCGTCATCGCCATCATCGGGATCCTCTCGTGCGCCTTCCTCCTCATCGGCTACTACACCGTCGTCTCCAAGTTCTGCGGGGCCCGTGGATGCCGCCGTCGCGGTGCTCCTCAGGGCCCCGGCGGCAATGGCGAATCCGATGACGAGGACCCTGGCATGCAGTCTCGCTGCCGCCGCCCCCGCAGCCGCAGCCAAGAGTGGCACCTCCCTCCCACCGTCGGGCTCGACGAGGCCTTGATCAGCAAGATAGCGGTATGCAGGTACAAGAGAGGCGACGGGCTGCTCGGCTGCACCGACTGTTCGGTCTGCCTTGCCGAGTTCCGGGAGGACGAGAGCCTCCGGTTGTTGCCCAAGTGCGGCCACGCGTTCCACGTCCCATGCATCGACACTTGGTTGAAGTCGCACTCGAATTGTCCGCTCTGCCGTGCTAGCATCCTCGTGCTCGTCAATCCGGCTCCGCCGCAATTGCCCGCTCCTCCTGATCATCCCGTCTCCGAAACTAGTGTGGTGGGAGAATCCACCGAGGGCGAGGGGACTGCTTCATAGAATGGATGGTGGCGAAGACGCGATGAAGCTGGCGAAGCTCGATGAAGAAGGAGACCATAGCCCACTTCTGCTTAACTAGGCAAGGAAGGGGAAATAATTCACTTCTTCCAAAAATAAGAAAAACTTGTAATTCTTTCTTTCTTTCTTTCTTTCCAGCAAAGCACTGCTCCCTTGCGTTGAAGGTCATTTTTTATGCATTCTGCAGTCTGTTATTAAAGCCTAAATCTGTCTGCAGCTTGTCTGAGAAAAATCTTTAAATAGCTCGCTTGCAATGTAACCTCTGAGAAAAATCTTTAAATAGCTAAAGCTATGAGTTTATTAGTTGCTAATCCAACTCAGTTAGCAACTAGTCTGGATGACTTTATGTTAAGTTATTTATCATATTTTGATGAAGAAATGTTGATATCAGTATGCTATTGTTCTCGTTAGAATATGCTTTAGCTGTATTCTTCTTTCCTTGTGTAATAAAAATATATATTAAAATATTGGTTGGGTGAAGTGTTATGGTAATTGTGATTTGCCTAGATGTTATGTTGTTAATCACAACAGGACGATATTTTGAAAATATTTTACAATATTATTTGTAATACTACTAATTAAACAACTATTTTTTTCCTAAAGCATTACATGAAACATACTTTCTAAACTACTACTAAAGCATCATATGAAACATATATTTTCTAAGAAAAAATAAATTCACTGTATATGTTGATCCGTCCTTCTATACCACTCTATACCACGTAGCTTGAAGCCTTGAACTATAAAGATTGTGAATTAATACTATATTGAATTGGTATATGAAATATTTCATATCAAGTCTTTATATAGGATATATCATTCTATATATATTTACTTAAATAAAAAAAAACATTCTATATACAAAATTTAGGACAGCTATAGAATGGTTATATAGGCATACTTCACACATGGAGGATACTAGCTTTTATTGTCCATTGACTGCTTGTTATCAACTTCAACAAGACTGTACGTGTGTGGTGTGGGTGTGTGTGTGGGTGGGTGAGGAGAGGAGAGGAGAGGAGAGGAGAGGGCAGATTATTCAGTGGATGTCGGCACGGCCGGAGCCAGAATTTTGGAGTAGGGTGGACTAGCTAGTAGTTACTAGAAGATTCTAAAAATTTATGCCAAAAGTTCGACAGATTTTTCTTTGTAAATTCGATGATTCGACAGAATTTTCTTTGTAAATTTATGCCTAAATTTTGGTAATGTTTAGTAATTGATAATTTTTTACTGAATATAATTGCTTCCATCTATTCCAAAGATATACTATGCATTTCAAAAAAGAATACTAGGAAGCAAGAATCTGAAAATGAAAGCCAAAACCTTGAGGAAAAAGTACTTTTGCACTCCAAGTTGTTAGGCACCAAGTAAGGTATGAACATTTGCATTTTCAGATGACAACTGAGCATCTTACTTGAACAACCAAGCAACCTGGAAAGATATATAAGATCAACTTTTAGAAGATAGTACAAATAAATCTATCAGGTCCATTTGCAATAGGCTTCAAGAAGATAACTATAAAGACTTGATTTCATATAGAAGATTGAAATTATAGAAATAACCAAACGGCTTATGTAAAGAAACAACACACTTAAAAAGTTTTTCTTAGACCATAAAAAAGTCTAGACATATATGTAAAATGATTCAATTCATTACTAGGAATCATATTCATATTTACAATTTTAAGACTCTAAGACAATAAAAATAAATGACATATAAATATAATAAAAAATAGAATTAATAGTTGTTAAATTTTGAACAAGTTTTCAAATTCTAATAAATACATAGATTGTTCCTGCATACAACCTCCTTCAAAATCAAAAGTTGTAACTAACAATCCAAACTATATTCCCTTTGTATGTCAATTAAATATAACTACTAAAGATAAGCACATTGAGTAAAATTTGATAAATCTTCCATAGCTTTCACGAAATATCTATGAGTAGATTTGGGTCCTCTCATGTTTGTCAAAAACGTACATCGAGTCCCCTAATTAACTCTTCCAATTTTTAAACTCATCGACAGTCAATGTGCAATGAAGAGCATTGTCATTTTCAAAAAGATAACGTGAAAAACAAAATGTTGCATCCTTTGACGGAGAGTACTCTAACCAATAAAATTGTTGGAACCAAGAGTATTGAAATCGACGAAACTGTTTTCCGAACTAAGACGGTGGAAATGTTGTCAATTTTGGCTGATATGGACTCATTTTGATATACGTCCGTACGATCTCATTCAAGAGAATTTAAATCACCTATAATCTCATCCCTATGATCAACCCTTGGGGTTGAAACATTAGCATTCGAAGGAGGGGGAGACTTTCACTTCCTTATGTTTCACCCCTTAGTTTAAAGAATGAAAAAATGGGTTTTCTTTCTCTTGTTTCCTTGATTTTCCATTATATTCCAAATACATATTAAATAGTGAATTAAAATCAAACCAAATATTTGGGGGTTAGGATTTTACAAAAATTTAATTCAAAGGAGGATGGTGATGATGATAGTGTTTTACCAGAGGAGGTGAAGAGGGAGACTAGGAGAGCCGAGAGCGGGAGGGGGCCGAGGGACTGCAGCGTCCTGGTCGTCGGTCGCCGGTTGGACTGGAGTGTGGAAACGGGGAGCACCCGGAGACGGGGAGCACCCGGAGCGTCTCGGTCGTGGTCGCGGCCTCGCGGGTCTCCGGTCATCGATCGCGGGTCATTGTTTAATAAACCCTAGACTATGAGACAGAGAGTGAGAGAGTCGGGGTCTGAGGTCTCTTGACTCAAATGATTTACTCTTCACATCTGTTGATTGGTATAATGGGTGAGCTTTATGGAGTATTGGGTGGGCTATAAGTCTATACTAGCATATATATATAAAAAAAATTGCTATTTTTTTTTTGCACTGAGCTGTACCTATACTAGCATATATATAAAAAAAAGTTTGCTATTTTTTTTTTGCACCCAGTGCAAGCTCCATTTGCCTCTGCCCCTGGATGTCGGTTGTTTCTATTTTTTTCCCTATAAATTAAATATATTACTAACAACTCCTAATTACACCTGTCCGTGATGATTCTGCTCCACAGCTTACATTGTTTATATATATATATATATATATTTTTTTTTTCATTCTAAATTAGTATTAGCGGTTAGTAAATAAAATTTACTTATATTTTTTTACTTAGTTTTTACTTATGTTGCATGACCACGAATACGACACACGATACGATAAATAATGACACGAAGGACATTATATATATTTGGAAGTATCATATACGTATTTGTTCAATTTTTTTTACGTGTACGATACAACAAGAAAATTGGATGTGTCCGTACTATCTACATTTGTTCAATTTTTTTTACGTGTACGATACAGCAAGAAAATTGGATGTATCCGTACCTACTTGAGTTCTTCCCTCCAAGTATTCTTTTTCCCACAAAATTACTCCAAATAAATCACAATCCCTCTCATTTTTATCCCCAAGAAGAGCTAGAAGCTTGAAGGTTGCAAGAGGCTTGAGGAAGAGGAGTTTGGCTAGATATTGGTGTTCATTCCTCACTCTTATGCACATTGAAGGAACCAAAATTGAAAATCCATCTCTCAATAGGTAAAAACCCTATTTTCCCTCGTTATTTCATATTTGAATGGTATACTAAACCCATAAAAACCTTCCCTTGGTTTAAGACTACCCATAGGAAGAATAACTAGGTCCATAGGTGGCCTATGGAGGAAGTTACATTAGGTTTTGTGTCCATTTGAAAAAAACTCCGAGGTGATACACCAAGTGCTTGATGAAATGCCAAATGGGTTATTTCTAAATAATTTATATTGCGTATTGGTAATCTAGGCGTGTCACGAGGATTTGGTTGTGTTTGGGAGTGATTTAAGTTTTTATCCTAGAGTATCACATGAGTGAGCACCAAGTGTTTGATTTAATGTACTTAGTGCATGTGTATCACATGTACCTATATATATGTGTTATATATATATATATATATATATATATATATATATATATATATATATATATATATATATATATATATATGTGTGTGTGTGTGTGTGTGTGTGTGTGTGTGTGTGGATTTGTGACTGTGTGTGTGGTCAGTATGTGTGTGCATTGTGCTGTGCACAGTGGTGTATGTGTGAGTTCTGGATGAATATTTACTGTGTGTGTGTTCTGTGTTGTGTGGGGACTGTTGTACTTATGTGTATGATGTTGAGGGATTGATGTGCACCACAGTGCCAAACTATAGTGAATTGAAGAGGGGCAGTTCAGTGAGAAGGTGATGCAGTGCTGTAGAAAAGTATAGCAGCATCAACTATGCAAGGAAGTGCAATGTGCACTGCATTGTTGCACAGAGGCTCGGGTAAGTAATTACCTGGGTGCTTGATGCAGTTCAGATGAAGAGGGGATCAAGGAGAGGTATGTACTAGTGTGGTTTGTGTGTGATCTTTAGTGAGTTGTGCATTAGAGAGTGTGTAGGGGTATTGAGGATTTTATTATGGTGTAACTACAGTGAGGTTCATGGGAGTAGCAGTACATAGATGCAGTAACAGCTATATGGCAGTAGTGAAGGGAGGGTGTAGGCAATAACAAGTGTTCAAGAACTGTAGGATAAGGACTGTCATAAGTGTCTAGTGTGTGTGCAAAGGGATTTCTTGTACATGTTGTATGTGGGTATCCTAGTTTGCATTGTGTTGAGAGAGGAAGAGACATCAGTTGCAAGAAGATAGGAGAGAGGTGTGTGTGCACTACAAGGTGCACTGAGATGTGCCGACCACTGCAAATAGCATTTGAATTGCTATGATAGCAGTGGACAGTAGGTCTGCAGGGGGTTTGAATATTGCTGTAGTACAAAAAGGTTAGAAGCAACAACTGTAGGAGCAGTTACTGTAAGTGTTCTCATTATAATTTATGAACAACTACATTGAGATGTGAATGGGGTTTGGAACTGGGCAGGGTGTGTGAGGTAAATTTGAATCGGAGCTCAGTGGGTGGACCCGAGTGTTATAGTTGGGGATATATTAGAGTAGGTAATGTGTGCAAGTATGCAGGAAGTATGGTAACAGGTAAATGGGTTGAGTGAAGTGTTAAGGTTTAGTAAGAGTGAGTGGTGTGTGTGTGTGTGAGTATTAGTTATAGCAGTTAATATCAGATTTTTGTGTCAAAGAAAAGTGATCAAGTGTGTAGCAGTGACAACAATGGGCCAAGAAGCAGGAACATATAACATGAACAACAACAACAGTACCTGTTGCCCAAGGCAGTAGGTAAGGGGGAGTTTGCAACATGCAAGATGAGTGACAAGCAGTACCTGCAGGTGATTTTCCTGCTGAAATATTGGATTGCATTGCAATGGCAGGGGGTTCCTAAGTAGAGTATCAATGAGTTTTGAGTGTGTCATATGTGAGTGAGGTGTTGGTACCAGTTAATACACATTGGTGTCAAGATAGCAAGTGGGTGAGTGTGTTAGTGAATGATATAGGTTAGGTATTATGGATATGGGTTGTCAAGTATCTCAAGATACTAGAGTGTTGAGATTAAGATGGATGTTAATTAAGGTAATCTAGTGTGGTATTCTTGATAGCATCCAAATACTTAGATATTGTAAGATACTAGATATCTAGTATATAGATATTAGGATATAGTTAAGGTATGGATAGATACCTAGTGAACTAAGGTATTAAGGAGGGTGACAAGGTATATATATATATATATATATATATATATATATATATATATATATATATATATATATATATATATATATATATATATCATAAGTAGTATATTGTATTAAGGTATATAAACTAGAATACCAACATACCAACTAGAATGACCTAGAAACATAGGTATAACCTAGTTTGACTAGTATTGACTAGTTTGACCTAGCTTGACCTAGTTTGACTATAGTGACCTAGAAATGACCTTGAAAATCATATTTTAACTTATTTTAACTTGTTTATCCCTTCATTACACAAAATGATATAACATTTCATATATAGGTCTGTGTGACACCACTTCGGATACCGTTTCGTGTCATTTGCTCAAGATCTCAAGTGAGTATATTTCTATGTTAGTTTTTAATACTTGATAGTGTATATATCACATGTTCAAGATCTATTTTACTTGATTATGATACCATGATTACACAGACTGGTATTATATGGATCGAGTCAGGAGATATTATTTTTTTGACTCGTGCATCGGATACTCCTTACACATGTACTTTATCGTGTGCATTGGGTATTCCTTGTACTCGTATCTATTTGTGTGTTCCGTGTGCTCATATTATATTCATGTGCGTAATGTGTCATAATTTGATCCATGAATATTAGTCGGGGTGGGGGAGTAGGAGTTGGTTATGTGATCAAACATTTAGCGTATTCGTATGCATGCCAATTATACGATACACGTATAATTGAGTTACCTTAGTATAGACTTGTGCAACCCAACCCGATCACATAATAAACTTGTACCCTAAATCACTTAAAAAGTATCGCCATTTCTCTTATTTACAGTTCACACCATATTTCTTATATTTACTTTTCTGTTATCCTTCGTGTTTATCTACTTGTTCCCGTTTTATTTCCATTTTATTGTACCTATGCATCTTGTATTCTTTTCTATTGCTTTTATATATTCTCTACCATGTTTATAAAACTGCTTTCGGAGTATTGTACTTTGCTCCAATCCCGACTGGATATATTTTGTCAGACGACGATTTAGAGGATTGTTGTCCTATGTACTTCGGCCCGCAGGACGGAGAGCTAGATGAGGTAGCACCCTTATCCCAGGATGATCTGGTACCAGTTGTCGAGAAGACACACCTAGCTATAGCAGACCCTTAGCTAGTATTTGTTGTACTGAATATGTCTTCAGCTTTAGAATATGGCATGTTGATTACATTGAGACCATTTATAATTATTGTTAGACTCTAGACTTGTTATTGTTATTGTTATGACTTATGATTTCTCTTTTGCTTATGATATCGTACCATTATCTGTCTCTAGTTTAGTGATTGAGTATTGATGCTATATATTCATCTTGTCCTCCTGATGGAGTTGAGTTACCATTGACATGTTGTATATATATATATATATATATATATATATATATATATATATATATATCATTGCATGAGTTGTTAGATAGTATTGTGGACCCTTATAGCGTTCTGCCGCCGATGCTGCGGCGTAGGCATGACGTACCCACGAATCATGTCTAATTTTTGGGTGCGGGTCGTAACAGGGGCTGAATGATCGGAGTGCCGAAGGCGGAGTGGGAGCCGGAGGGGGATCCGGAGCACAGAGGGGGGGGGGAGGGGGAGCTGGAGCACAGATGGGGGAGTCGGAGGGGGACCGGAGCATAGAAGGGAGGAGCTGGCAGGGGAGCAGAGCGTTGGGGAGGGGGGCCGGAGCACTGGAGGGGGTCACAAAGCCGGAGGGGGGCACTAGGGCGCGGTTGCCTGTGTCTTGGGGGGGGGAGGGGTTTCGAAATTTTTGGAATGAAAACAAATGGGAACAATTAAAACTCAGAACCCTATACTAAAAAAAATTAGCGACGTATAAAGCAGGAGTCGCTAAACGTCGTTGTTTTTTATAATATTGTGACGTAATTGATACAACGTCGCTAAATACGTCGCTGTAATTAAAATATTAGCGGCTTATTATATTGTGACGTAATTGATACAACATCGCTAAATACGTCGCTGTAATTAAAATATTAGCGACGTTCAGCGACTACTACCGACGTCTATTTCTATAATAATAATGATAGTCGCTGTATGACGCTGAACATTGCTACTAACGACGTTTTGCGATATTTTTTAATGGAGTCGCTACATTCTTAGGAATTGACAACCTTTTACTCTGATGTCGCTAATGACGTCGCTAATTGGACAAATTTTAGTAGTGGTCCTTCTCCCGTGCGGTATGCCCGCCCGTGGCCCTACCCTGCTTCCTCAGGCTACCTCCATCTCCCACAACCTCCTCCTCCTCGAGCGCTGGCGGTGGAGATGGAGGGGTTGGTCTCCCAGTCTTTGCCCCCGTCTTTCTCCTAGCTATTCGCGGGAGCGATGTCCCCGAGCATGGCCCTCCCCTGCTTCCTCGTGCCGCCTCCTTCTCCCACAACCTCCTCCTCATTGAGCGCGGCGGTTTGAGCACCAAAACCCCTATTCTAGTCGAAGAATTTGGTATCCCGATCTCAGCACCAAACCTTAATTTTGGCCGAATTGATGGAGAATTTGCCAATTCCGAACAAATATTTTTTTACCCAACTTCAAATTTTTTGTAAAATATTTTCTAAAAATAATTTATCAAACAAAAATTTTAAATTTTGTTTCTTAATTTTTTTTTTCCAGATAAAAGAAACCAAACGTAAAGTCAAAATATATATATTAGAAAACAACTTTATAACATTTCTTGAAAAATGTTTTGTGAACAAAATTTTAGAAAATCTATCAAAATTGACTTAGTATTTCTGATACTTTGTGCACTTTAACAACTTAACAATTTAACATATAATTCTTTTCAATACTAAATTTTTTAAAATTACATTTACTTTATCGAAAGATCCTGCGACTATCGATAAAATCAACATTAACATTAACAATAACTTTGATATAAAAATAATATTAACATTAATAATATTATTAAATAAATATTAATATTAATATTAACATTAAAATAAATTTTGGTGATTAATTTTTTGGATTAAAATTTGTTATGTCAACTGCCATACCGGATATCACATAATGAGAGAGAGCGGCACCCAAATTTTTTGAAAGACAAATAGCAAAATTGATTCCAATTTCCTTCGTGTTTGGACCGTAGTGATACAATAATGCATGATGTGTATCATGTGTACCTTTATTTGGATGAAGTCATGTTTGGAAGACTTACAAATTCGATATGACGATTAATTGACAGCTGATATGACAAATTTTAAAATTAAAATTAACATAAAAAAAATTGGATTATTAATATTTTTTGTTAAAATTTGATATGTCTGTTGCTGTATATGTCACGTCAGGAATATTTTGAATGAATAATAGCATTACTCATGCTAATGCAATTTGAGGCATGTTACTCATGTACACGACTATGCAGGATGACAATAATATCGCAATAATTTTGGAAGTCATCGGTCATCAGCATCTACCAACGTTGTCACATGTATGATTGTTTCCGAACATGGACAGCCAACCCCAAGTACCGACACAACCAACTGCATAACAGCTCAGCTCCAGTCCCTCCTCGCTTAACGTCATGTGCCAAATTATCTTACATCTTCGCGCGCGCGCGCGCACACACACTTCATCCGTCCAAACGTAACACAATTAATTTCCATCTGTAGCTTAATTTCGTTCCAATCTCTTCATATGATCGATCCACACCGCACGTACGAATGAACCTCCCTCGCTCTTCTATAAATTGAAACCATAGCCAGCAGCAGCAGCAACAGCAACATTGGTAAAAATGTCGAGTGCTGATGCCCCCACCTCCGCCATGAGCCACATCAAGACCGTGGTCGTGCTGATCCAAGAGAACCGGTCCTTCGACCACATGCTCGGCTGGATGAAGTCGCTCAACCCGGAGATCGACGGCGTCACGGGCCAAGAATCTAACCCCCTGTCCACCAGTGACCCTTCCTCCAAGCTCATCCACTTCTCCGACACGTCCGAGTACGTCGACCCGGACCCCGGACACTCCATCCAGGCCATCTACGAGCAGGTCTACGGAGTCCCCTTCTCCGCGGGCTCGACTCCTATCACTCCCGACACTCCGCCTCTAATGAACGGCTTCGCTCAGCAGGCCGAGAGGGAGAAGGAAGGGATGTCGAAGACCGTCATGAACGGCTTCAGGCCGGAGGCGGTGCCGGTCTACAAGGAGCTCGTGACGAGCTTCGCGGTGTGCGACCGGTGGTTCGCGTCGATACCTACGTCGACGCAGCCGAACCGGCAGTACGTGCACTCCGCGACGTCGCACGGGCTGACGAGCAACGTGACCGAGACGCTGGTCGAAGGGCTCCCGCAGAAGACTATATTCGATTCCTTGCACGACGAAGGCCACTCTTTCGGGATCTACTACCAGTCTCCTCCGGCTACTCTGTTCTTCAGGTACGTGTATATATTACCATACTCCAATCTTTTTTATAGATGGTATAAATCAATACTTTTAGAGTGTCCTCTTCATATTGACAAGTAATAAACACACTCAAAATAATACATCAAATTCATACCCCAAATTAACATCCAATTTTTTCCTCTTTCTTTTCCTTAATTAATTATTTTTTCCTCTTGGTGGGCTCAGTTGTGTTTTTGCTAGAACACGCTTGAAATTTGGAGTGTATCTCGTCTTGCTAGCATTTTTCAAGTGCGGACAAGAATCCACTGCAGCTTTCAAGTACTACAAATTTTGACTAAAACAAAAATGTACCACTTGAAACCAATCACACTGTTGATGCTTTATTCCGACTTTAGTCGTGGGAGAAAACCTTCAATTTTTTTCCAATACAATTCCTAATGGTCAGAAGATTTTGTACCAAAATAGAGTGTGGATGATCGAGTCCAAAGCTGATGGAAGAGACTTGGATGATAATGATGACGCACTATAAGTTCGGACTATTGCCATGTACTAATGTTACACATTGGACATGGATCACAATGTTTCCTATTTAACTATATTGGATGTAATGGTTATAATTTTCAATTTGCATATAAATATTTTTCATCACAACTGATATAAGTTGGAAATATTTGTGTGAGATTAACAGTAAAGTCGATATTTATATATATTACCAGAACTAGCAGTTGGTTTTTTGTACCCTAGCATATGGTACTGCCTGTTTTTCTGGCACAAACAATTATCTGAACTAATATTATATTAGCCGAATTTGAGTGCTCCGTGGTTATCGAGGAGAGACATAAGATTCTGGTTGGATGTGGAAGATCTGTAGATTGAGTCACGAAAACGTATTATTTTTTCCATTTATAAATGGTCGGAGTTGAAAGGCAGACATGCAACGCAACTTCCACAAAGTTCCGAACGATGGCATCTCAAATTTAAAAAAAAATAAAAATAAATAAATATTATTCCACGTCTTTCTGAACACAGGAATCTGAGGAAATTAAAATACATTGGGAACTTCCTTCCATTTGATCTGACTTTCAAGGATCACTGCAAGAAAGGGAAGCTGCCCAACTATGTGGTAGTGGAGCAGCGGTTCTTCGACCTCAAGGGTCTGCCTGCTAATGATGATCATCCCTCCCACGACATCTCGGAGGGCCAAAAGTTCGTCAAACAAGTCTACGAGGCGCTGCGCTCGAGCCCTCAATGGAACGAGATGTTGTTCATCATCGCCTATGATGAACATGGGGGATTCTATGATCATGTTCCGACTCCAGTTGGCGTTCCAAGCCCTGACGACATCGATGGCCCTGAGCCGTTCAACTTCAAGTTTGATCGTCTCGGAGTTCGTGTTCCGGCCATCTTCATCTCACCATGGATTGAAGCAGGAACTGGTAAATGAATATCCATATGCTAGATAGATTTCATATACATTGTATTCAGTGATGTCTTCCAATATATAAGCCTGTTTATAGAAGGTTCAAAAGTGAGCCTTCCAATATATAAAGCGGTTTCTAGACGGCTCAGAAGTGAACTATCTAAGTCGTAAGTAAATAATCAACCATTAAATTTTTTTTAAAATACTTACTGAATTAATAAATACTCAACAAATTTAATATATAAAAAAAAAACTAAGAGAAGATGAAAAAAAATATAAAACCAATTTACTCTTTTTCTTGTAGTCCACTCTTTTCTTCAAGTAATTAATAAGTATTAATTCTCACGCAATTAATAATTAAAAAAATCTAAAAAAATTCTAACTACCAGTGTACTTGTTTCCCTTACGAAGATTTGTTTTTTTTAAATCATTATAAATACCTAAACATAGATTCAAATGTATATAGAGATATATATAACAAATCCAAATTAAAATATATTTAATATTCAAAATATATTTAAACCAAATTTTTTATATCTAAACATATATCTACAGGTTCACAAACATATATATATAACAAATCTTAATTTACAAATATTTAAACTATTTTCAACAATATTAGAAAAAAAGTATTTTACGTACAACAAACGTACATTTACTAGTATATATATATATATATATATATATATATATATATATATATATATACTAAAGCGAATATAAGTTGTTTGATCATGGGCAGACAGTCTCTGAAGAAAAATCAACCTATTATATACTAACATGAAGTTACTTTCCTAACTACTGAGAATTTTTTTTTTTTTTTGAAAATAAACAGGAATAAACTTTTAAGTGCAAATGTCAGATACAGAAGTAATACATGAGACAACTTCACTCAGAGAGTTGCCTAGTTATACACACAACACACGAGGATGATCAAAGATGGAAGATATGCAATAGAAATTGCATAATTTGCAAGTTTGTGGGCTAACATATTACTGAAATTGGAAACTACATTTTAACTCTAATTACTGAAATTGGAAACTGCATTTTAACTAGAATGACATCAATTATTGGCCAATTTTTATAGAATTACAAAGCATATGAAATGACATTAGTATCTAGAAATATATAAAATAAATCAACTAAGGAATATAGAATATGAAGAAAACTAATCTACTCTTCAACACTAATTAAGTAGAAAAAGGAGGAAGGAGTTTATGGCCTTTATTAGAACTTTTTTATTTACTAAATTTTAACAAAATTCTAATATCAAAGAGTTTAATTGATGTTTCTGGACAATCATAATTTGTTAAGAAAATAATTGCAGGAATTAACCATATCTGAAGTCATTCATAAATCAATTTGTCATATCTTATATATCCATAAGAAATCTAAGCCTCTTACAATCTGAAAGTATTATACATATTCACGAGAAATAGTGCTTGCAACAGCACGTGTATTCATTTCTATTTGTTGAATTTTAAATTTTAGTTTGTTTTCTTCAATTATATAGCAAATTAAGGCTTAATACTACAAGTTTTAGGTGATTTTAGTAACACCAAAATTTGTAGTCGAATCATGATATATTTTGGTAATTTGGCTTGAAACGATTCTTACTTTCCAAGATTAATTAAAAGTGCCTAGACTGGTAGCCTTCTAAACATATGAATAGAAGTTTAGTACAACAATTTTCTGTTGTTTAGCCAGGAGTAAGAACACTACTATAGTGGCTAGCAAGTAGCAACTATGAGAATATATATATGCTGAACATTGTCTAATATGTTATTTTGCATATATATACAGTTGTTCACAGACCTTCTGGGCCACATCCATCGTCAGAGTTCGAGCATTCTTCGATCCCAGCAACTGTGAAGAAGATATTCAATCTGAAAGATTTCTTAACGAAACGTGATGCGTGGGCGGGGACAATCGACACCGTTCTCACAAGAACAAGCCCGAGAACAGATTGCCCAGGTATATATAATTAATTATATGTAGCACCAAATTAAACGAGTAACCTTACTTTAAATATATATATATATATAAGCAGCTAACTTAGTCTATAATTGGGATTCTGCTAGTTACGTTGGCAGAGCCTGGGAAGTCGCGGTCGAGGGAAGCTGAGGAAGAAGGGAAGCTGACGGAGTTCCAGAAGGAGCTCGTGCAAATGGCAGTAGTGCTGAACGGAGATCACGCCAAAGACGACAATGTCTTTCCCCACAAGATGATCGAGGAAATGACGGTTGCCCGAGGGTCTAGGTATGTGCTCGATGCCTTCGAGACCTTCAAAAGTACGTGCAAGAAGCACAAAAAGAAGGGGGCTGACGCAGACCACGTTGTCGTGGTGAACCCCTCCCCCTCCCACTCCCAACTTCTTGGTTGCTTCCCGTGTGGTCGTTCTACCTAGCTAGTTGCATCATAGCTGGGTTGTTATTTGTTTGATTTCTACTACTTTTTTCTTGAAATGCCTGGCGTACACATTATTTCGGTACTTGTATCATACATACTGTATTGCATGTCTCTTAGACTGATCGTCTCTTTATTAAATGGAATAAATAAATAATACGCTTCTATATATACCAATTCGAATTGGCTCCCAGCTCAATGGCATATTCAATTATAGGAGTGTTCATCTTTCTCATCAAATCTATAATAAAATTGGTGTACGCTGATTACTTATGAAGACGGCAAGTATACTTCTGGGTAAATTTTGTACTGACTCCCTCTAACTTTCATATTGACTGGTCTTTAAGTTGAAGTCCTTCTATCCATCCACTTTATTCTTTATTTGCACTTCTGTTGAAAATAAGCTGAGATGTTTAAAACTTAAGTAGTGGGTCCGTTCTTTCTTTCTTTCCTTTTTCTTCTTCAAGTATATCTTTTAATTAAATATATTTACAAAATTATAGGTTTAATTTTTTTTTTCTCTCACTAGGCACAAACAATTGTAAATATTTAGAATTATTATCCCATAAATAATATTTGTTTGATCCTTGCATTGCATATGTATAGACTAACCTTTTTTTTCCTAACAAATGTAAGATTATTACTTCATTCTAATAAGCAATTAATGGTTCTTTCAAAACTACCTGTAGCAAAATGATGTACGAAGGAATGGCACAAAAGTTGTATGCTAGATCCTCCAGAACACCATGCTTGGTTTTATGCAATGTGCTTCTCGTTTCTTTCTTTATGGAATCTGGAGTCTCACCGACCATGCAGATGCTCCCATGAATCACGTTGCCAATTTTCATAGACCCCGCTCTTGAAATCTACTCAACTGTCGGGAGGAATCAAAGCTAATCAAAAAATATTTATTTGATGCCAGGTTGATAGTCAATGGATTCCATTCTGATGGAAAAAAGATGGGCTAATTAATTAGAGCTTAGATCTTGAATTTTATATCAGCTTAGAGTTTAGCTTCCGATTTGTCCAATTAGAAAGTTTAGACTCTAAATTTTTTTAAATTTTTTATTATACCCTCATTTTCATGCTTGACAATAAAATCTTCAGATTTGTAGACTGGAAGGATATAATAGAAAAAATAAAACAAATAATAAAAATTCAGAATCTAAACTTTCTAATTGGACAAGTCATGATCTAAGCTCTAAGCTGGTATAAAATGTTAGTCTCGAGACGTATCAAAGATATTAGAACACGGGCCATTAGCAGAGCTCCAAGCGTGACCCGAAAGTCCGCTCTCTACTAGAACCCAAGTTGTCTTCGAGATCAGAGATTCACACAAGAGTTCATCATCTGATATTTTCGATTCCAACGAAGCACGAAACAATACAGGTTACAAACAGACTTCGAATAAAATGACGATTACAACTAGCAACAAGAAAATCGTTCTTCTCTTTACGTTCGCAGATGCTACAATGAGAAAGAACAAAGCAAAGAAAAAACTGAAGAAAAGCTCCTTACTGGGGTGGTCAAAACCACCGTTGCTCAAAGCATGATTCGCCGTACAGACGATCTGCCTCCAGGAACCAGCAAGCTCATAAATGAACTTCTGGAACGTTCTTGTTCACCTTCAAAAATACTCGAAAATCCAATATGTGGGAGGGGTACACTCTGGACCGCAAGTGCTCTGGTGCTTTCGGATTTTTCCAACTCTTTTCTCTCTACCTCTCATGAAAGAGAAGCTCCTCTATACATAGAAAAAATTGGCATATATGTGGCCTGAGAAAGTTTATGCCGCATATGCGCCATCCGACCATACACCAAGCCGCATGCGTAACCACAGCTGCATGCGCTATCTGCGCCGCAGGCGTCGCCTTCGCCTCCGCAGCGGGTCATGCTACACAGGACAGCGCCGCTAAGCGCCGAAAGCAGTAGCCACAGTGCACAGACACCCCCGCGCCGCATGCGCCATATTATTCGGATGGCATGGATAACCATGCGTCGCATGCGTCGCCAACAACAGGCCCAGTCCCCTCCACATGTGACTTATTCATAGAAACTCGTTGGCTGCATAACGCCTCGCTGCAAAACTTCAGGCCACATAGTCCCTGGCCGTATAACTCCCGGCCGCATAGCCCGACCAAGCAGCCGTGCATGCAACTCGTGCATAAATTGAGCGCATGAGCATCATGGGACGATGTTGGCGTGCTAAGTGCAAAGTGCGCCAACAAAGCGCCACATTCAGGGCTTAGCTCATAAAGAAAACTTTCCAAAGGTGGTGACAAAATAAAGATTATCAAAATGGAGTTCACACTTAAACCCTATAAAAAAGTCAACCCACGTGGACCACCACCTTATGTGCATATACAAATACTAAGTAAAGCTATATATTGAGATATACATATTGGTGCTTTTCTAATGTGGGACTAAAACTCTCAAAGCTAAGTGAAAAATACCAACAATCTCCCACATATATCATAATATATGGTAGAGCGCTTATCACAATGACTGACCATAATAAATTATGATATATGTCGCCCACGACTTGAATCTTCTCGCATGGGTCAAACAACAGAATGATACAAGAATGGACAATGCCTTGAATTCTGAACCAAAGCTGATATTCTTCCCACCCGCATAGTGACATCAACTGTGCTTCCGGTCGCACATTAAAGGTCATGTGCTGACTTGGTCTCAGTGTATGTATCTTGGCCGTCTACACAATTTTTCTCAAGAGACGGCGTACATCTCTATCCTTAAACTTATGTGAGTTCTTCCATTATAGAGAGTTTATAACCTGGCATGAAGCTTTGAGCTTCTGTGCGGTGTTGCACCGCTATGACATGGCCGCCCAAGGCAGATGATCCCCCCTCTTTTGGTGTCATACCACTATAGCATGAGGACACAATCCTCTTAGTCGTGTTGTTACTACATACAACATGGAACCTTACGCTCATGTGTGGTGCTACGTCGTTGTGACATGGCTTAAGTCGATGTTCACTCCCTCATGTGGTGTTACCTACTATAGCATGAGGTCACAGGCCTCTTAGTAGTGATGTACTACCTCACATCATGAAGCTTTGCGCTTCAGTGCGGTGCTATGACGCTGTGACATGGCACGAAGTCGAGGTTCACTCTCTCATGTGGTGTCACCCATTGTAGCATGAGGTCACAGGCTTCTTTGTAGTGTTGTACTACCACTCTCTATCTTCCTTCGGTATTGTAAACACCCTAAATTTTTGAGAATAATTTTAAATGAAGATATTTCGTTTTGGGAATTTTTGGAAACTTAAAACCAGGATGAGTGTGATTTAAAGAAATAATTTTAAGTGTGGCTAGATGGGGTTAAAATATTCTGGAAGTAAAAATTTATTGTGTATGATGGAGAACCGGACGCATGGCATTTTTCGGTGAATTAATCGGACACCGGAGCAACGTATCGAGGACCAAAAGCAATTGGATTGTAAACCGAACCCAAACGAACCAAACCCAAACCCACCAACCCGAAACCCGCAGGGAAACCCTAGCTACCGGAGTTCCTGTAGCAGCTATAAAGGGGCTGCCTCGACATCCGTGTGGCCCTCATCCCCAACTACCAGCCGCCACCGAAACCCTAGTTTCATCCCCCGCCGCCGACTTCATCCATCCCTCACGAACGAGCAACCCCTAAACCCTAACCTCCCGCCGCCGTCCACTGCGGCCGACCTAGCCGCTGAACCGTTGACCCACCCATCGGAGCCCTAGGTCGCCGGCGACTTCGACCAGCAAGCACCGCCGCTCGACTCCACGAGCGACTCCACGACCCAGCACCTGACCGCGACCCCCGCCGAGCCGTTGATCCCGCTGCCCTCGCCCACCGAGCCGACAGTTCATCCGCCCAGTCCACCCCGACGTCTCCCGAGCGCCTCCCCGCTGCCTCGAGACGACCCCTCCGGCGAAGGCCAAACGCTGACTCAGACGCAGAAGAACCCTAGGCGAGAGCCAGTACTCAGCGGACACAACTCAGCAGTGTCGAGTTGATCCTCGGACACAAGGGAATTCAGACTCGCGAGGCTCTGTTCAGGTACCGGTTTCTTCCTCATCGTGACTCCGTTTTCAATTCCGCCAGCTGCTATGCGTAGACTGTATACCCCTCTCGGTGCCCGTGCATTTCGCTCGGTGCATCGCGTCTTGTAGTGGTCGTACACTGCGATCCAAAAACAGGAAAAACAACGCCCTGTTTCACCTCGGAACTGAGTCCGCCCCGCCAATCGGGACGACTTGGTCGCACGCGGTCTTTACCGAACTGTGCGCGACGTTGATACGGTCGTGTAGGATTTCGCAGAAGTCGATTCGGAGGTGTGTGCACCCCGGAATCTACGCGTATCCGCCGACGACACACCGTATCCGCCCTTTCTGGAACACGCTGTAACTTCGTGTACACACGTCGGATCGAGACGAAACTTGCGCCATCGGACTCGTAGCAATACGCTGGTCCTGTGAGCCAAGTTTGGTTCGATTCTGAGGACGTTGACAAAACCACGTATCGTGGGCCCCACAGGCTCCACTTGACCGGTGATTTTGTGATCGGCTCATCGGAATCCAATTCTGGAAGTTCCGTTGGGTTCGTATCATCGTTCCTGACTTGTAGGCACTGAGTTTGACTAAATTGGAGACCTTTGACCCTGACACGCTTTTCGGTGCAAAGTGGCCCACAAGTGGAACCCGCTTTGGTCCGGAAATGACCATTTTGCCCCTGTGTCCAAATTGGACGTAAGGACAGGCATTTCTAGCAGTTTGATACCTTCTGAGACTGTTGATGATATTTATTACAGCATCTGGAGTAGCCCCTACCGGTTCCACAGATCCCAGGACGACAGTTGATATTCGGACATCAGGCAAGTGTACCTTGCCAAACTCTGCAGCTTAGTTATTTATTTTCCTTGCTATATATATATTACTGTGCATGCTCAACCTAGGACCGTTTGACATACTTAGCGTCCGATTATCAGTCGGGTGCCAACATCGTACGCGGTGTTGGGTAATGTCATCTAGATATGGACATACGTGACACTTTATTTTCTCGTATTGGTCATACCAAGTACACTTGACCCAGGACACTGGACACTGATCATGAGACAGGATCTTCCCGAGATATTCGTGGTGATCCTGTATAGGTTGCAGGACTTATAGAGATACTATATTCTAGATACATTATGACTTGTGCATTAGTTATGACCCCGCGGACATGGACGTGAGACGTTATGTTCATGATTTGTGTGGTTACATTGGGTGGGGAGAGACACACAGACTACAGGCTGATTATATATATACACCCCTATTACCGTGAGGCACAAGACTCTATAGCCGAGCTTGGCCCATTACTCATATTTACTGCTGCTACCGGCTCCCCTACACAGAGCTTGTAGTATGCTTCAGCCTGAGTTCTAGTGCTGCTCTTATCTTGCATATCACTTAGCTGGTTATTTTAGTATTCCCTTATTGTTTCATCTATTGCTGAATAGATTCACAGGCTACAGGTTGATATTATTATGTCGGCTACTCAGTCTCCCGCTGAGCTAGACCACCCCATGATACCCCTGCTACAGGCTCCCCTACACAGAGCTTGTAGAGGTTCAACCTGAGTACTATTGATATTCTCTCTTGCATTATACAGATGTTACATACTTACCCTGCTTACCTCATTATTGCTGCACTGTTATATTCTGGCTTGTTTTATTTCCTGTACCTTGCTATGTCCCCTGAGGACCTGGATATGGATTTTGTCCCCAGATTTTGCAGAACAGGTTTACCCCGAGGTTTACGGGACTGCAGCAGGAGGAGCCGATCCAGGAGCTGTACCACCATCTGATGGCGAGGTCTTAGCTGAAGACTTCTCTTGAGCATCCATGTTCATGCTCAGTTTTTATTTATTATTTCAGTCTTTTCTTTTCTGGTCTGTAGAACCATTGTACTAGATATTTATCGGGTTGTTCCCCGGAGTACCTTGTGAGACTTGCTGATGATTTACATACCTTATTTATTATGTGGATCATATTTTATATCTTGTGTGGATGAGATTAGTTGTGCCATGATTGTCGTAGACTTATTTTACAGCTTAAGTATGCCCTGATGGATCCATTATATTGGGTTGGTCCATCGGTGCGTACTGCTGACCATTGCCACGTGTCTAGTCCCACGGTATTTTGGGACTGGGGCGTGACATGGTTTTTGTGGTGGCCCATGCAGGTCCACGACTAAATAGTTCGGTTTCAACTTAGGGACCGGACCAGCCTGCCCTAAGGATAGTATAAACTATAGGATCTCATCCATCATTTAACCATTTGTTGAACTCTATATCGAACTCGAAATTTTTACTTGAACTGCATCCTGTATTGATTCCTCTGAGCGTTCTCATAGTTTATCTTTTGATTTCAGAGCAATGGATTCCGAGAACAGAGATGATATTCCTTTGGAGACACCACACGACGCTGTGATTACTTATGGAGATGGAGTGACCCCTGGAAGTGGAGGACAAGCATCGCAGAGCGATCAAACCGGTCAGCCTAATCCAAGGTTCCGGAGAGATGACATCCCACCTCCACCACAGTTCACTCCCCAGATGCCAGCTTTCCCACCAGGACAAGCCATGGATGGGCAACAAATGTTTCAGATGATGTATGCTATGATGCAAGCACAGCAGCAGATTCAGCAAGAGGCCCATCGGCAGGAGGCCGAGTATCTGAGGACCAGCCTGGTATCCGCATTGGAGCAGGCTAATCTAGCAGCGAGGCGAACATCGACGGGATCTATCACCGACTTCCGTCATCTCAAGCCTCGCACATTTTCTGGTAAAGAAGGACCAACGGAAGTTCATGAGTGGCTCACAAACATTCAGCATCAGCTGGAAGCCGCTGAACTTCCAAGAGAGAGATGGATGACTGCAGTCAGAATGCAGTTAACTGATAATGCGCACCACTGGTGGTTAGCAGAAGAAAGGAGACTTGGACAGGACAGAGTCACATGGGAAGAGTTCTCCAGACTCTTCCAAGAGATGTACATCCCGGCAGTTGCAAGGTCAGAGCTCAGGGACAAGTTCAACCGCCTCATCCAGGGCAGCATGACAGTAGAAGAATACAATTCTGAATTTATTCGCCTGAGCCGCTTTGCTCCAACATTGATTTCGACAGAGGAGGAGAAAGCGGAAAAGTTCTTTGACGGGTTGAAGTTCGAACTCCAAAGATTGATTGGCTCAGTGGCACCTACAAATTATACTGATGTTCTAGCAGCAGCACGACGCATGGAGCGCGTCACTAGAAGGGAATCGAATCTGAAGAGGCCAAACACCTCCGCACCAACCAAGGCAGCACATGGAGATTCTGCAAAACGATTCCAGAGGAGTACGCCAGATAGAGCAGCGCACAGGGCCATATCCCTTCCTACTTGTCATCACTGCGGCAAGGTAGGACACATTGAGAGAGAATGCCGACGCAAGTTGGGACTCTGCCTAGCTTGCGGGTCCAACCAGCATCACACCAGAGACTGCACCGAGCGAAGAGAGGGAGCACCGAGATTAGCTTTGTCTGCACCACGACCAGCGCATCCAGCCGTAGGAGCACAGCAGGCAGGAGTTGGTGGAGTCAGACCACCAGCCCCAGGAGGGAATCAGCAGAGACCACCCCTAGCGCCGCAGGCAGCTTTATTTCAGCAGGCTCAGCAGCAGCGAGGCCAAGCCCAGGGCCGAGGACAGGCATTCACCTTAGCTGTTGAGGAGGAGGCTACAGCAGGCGAGGTCATCGCAGGTACTATTTTAGTAGCTTCATTACCTGCAGTAGCATTATTTGATTCTGGAGCATCACATTCATTTATAGCAGCTAGCTTTGTAGCCACCCATAGAGTAGCTACCGCACCCCTCCCGAAGATGAAGAGGATTCTTACGGGAGGCGGTATTATTCCAGTTAGTGATGTCTGTAGATCATGTTCTGTAGTCGTATGTGGCCGAGAAATGCGAGCACAGTTTCTGATATTTTCTATGCCGGATTATGACGTCGTACTTGGTATGGACTGGTTAAGTCAGTACCATGCGACTCTTGATTGCCGAATTGGGCGGGTTATATTTAGACCGCCTGGACACCCAGAATTTGAGTTTCTCCGCGGAGCAGTAGAGCAAGGAGTTCAGCCTACTCTTAGGGTATTATCTGTAGAAGAGGAGACAGGTTACCCAAGAGTCATATCAGAATTTGTGGATGTATTTCCCGACGATCTTCCAGGTTTGCCGCCTGATCGGGAAATAGAATTCACAATCGACTTAACTCCAGGAGCGGAGCCAATCACTTCAACAGTTTATCGACTAGCACCCAAGGAGTTAGTTGAGTTGAAAGCACAGGTTGATGATCTTTTGGAGAAGGGTTTCATTCGGCCCAGTGTTTCACCTTGGGGGGCACCCATATTATTTGTGCCGAAGAAGGATGGAACAGTACGGTTATGCATTGATTACCGGGCACTCAATGCTGTAACCATCAAGAACAGGTATCCCCTACCCCGCATTGATGATCTATTCGATCAATTGAGTGGTGCAAGGGTATTTTCGAAGATTGACCTTCGATCCGGCTATCATCAGATCAAGGTAAGGAAGGAAGACATCCCGAAGACAGCTTTCAGGACAAAGTATGGGCATTATGAGTTCTTGGTGATGCCGTTTGGCTTAACCAACGCACCAGCAGTGTTTATGAGCTTAATGAACAGGGTCTTTCATCAGTTCTTGGATAAATTCGTAGTGGTATTCATTGACGACATCCTCATATATTCCAAGAGCCCTGAAGAGCACGAGGAACATCTTAGAATCGTGTTAGAGACCTTGAGACAGGAGAAGTTATATGCCAAGCTTAGTAAGTGTGAGTTCTGTATGGACAAAGTACCTTTCTTGGGACACATCATATCAGGAGAAGGACTTTCCGTAGATCCAGAGAAGGTGGCAGCAATAGAGACTTGGCCTACACCCACATCAGTCGCAGAGGTGAGAAGTTTTCTCGGACTTGCAGGATATTACCGAAGGTTCGTAGAAAATTTCTCAAGGATTGCAGAACCAATGACGAAGCTGACACGGAAGGACCAGGAGTTTATATGGACAGAAGACTGCCAGAAGGCTTTTGAAGAACTGAAGAGAAGATTAACAACAGCACCTGTCTTGACTCTTCCTTCGGGGTCGGGAGGTTTTGTTGTTTACAGTGATGCATCAGGCAGTGGACTAGGATGTGTTTTGATGCAACATGGCAAGGTCATTGCTTATGCGTCGAGACAGTTGAAGGACCACGAGAAGAACTACCCAACACATGATCTGGAATTAGCAGCAGTGATATTTGCATTGAAGATATGGAGGCACTATCTTTATGGAGAGAGGGTAGAAATCTTCACCGATCACAAGAGTCTGAAGTATGTATATACTCAGAAGGAGCTAAACATGAGGCAGAGACGCTGGCTGGAACTGATGGTAGATTTTGACATCGATCTGCAGTATCATCCAGGGAAGGCGAATGTTGTTGCAGACGCACTGAGCAGGAAGCCTATGGCCTATTTCTTGACGGTGCAGCCCGAGTTATTGAGAGATTTGCAGGAGTTACAGATAGAGGTCGTCTTACCGGGACAGAATGGATTGATGGCTAATCTTGAGATTCAGTCATCCCTCGTGGAGAAGATTAAGGAGGCATTGCCCACCGATGCTAGATTCCGAAGACTCAAAGAAAGGACAGAAGCCGGCATTCAGACAGGACTTCGCATCCACGAAGACGGGACCTTGAGGTTTGGAAACCGCTTGTATGTTCCAAATGGAGAATTGAGACAGGAGTTAATGACTGAAGCGCATAGCTCTATGTACTCTGTTCACCCAGGAGGAACCAAGATGTATCGGGACTTGAGACAGTATTACTGGTGGCATGGAATGAAGAGAGAGATCGCGAGATTTGTGGCCAAATGTTTAGTATGTCAGCAAGTGAAGGCGGAGCATCAGAGAACTGCAGGTATGTTACAACCGCTTCCGATACCGGAATGGAAGTGGGAGCACATCACGATGGACTTTGTCACAGGATTTCCGAAGAGCCCCAGCGGAAGAGATGCAGTATGGGTGATCGTGGATCGACTCACTAAATCGGCACACTTCTTGCCATTTAGAGTTGGACAATCCACAGAGGTACTAGCTGACATGTATATGCGACAAATCGTCAAATTACATGGAGTACCTGTTAGTATTGTATCGGATCGAGATTCGAGATTTACATCTCATTTCTGGAGAAGCATGCAAGAGAGTCTCGGCACCAGACTCAAATTCAGCACGGCATACCACCCGCAGACAGATGGCCAATCGGAACGCACCAATCAGATATTGGAGGACATGTTGCGATCATGTATGCTAGACTTTGGAGGATCTTGGGAAGATCATTTGCACTTAGTAGAGTTCTCCTACAATAACAGTTATCAGGCCAGCATCCAGATGGCGCCATTCGAAGCTTTATACGGAAGAAAGTGCAGATCACCTGTGTGTTGGAGTGACGTTGGTGAACGTCAAATACTAGGTCCAGAATTGGTAACGCAGACGGTGGAGAAGGTAAAGCAGATACAGAATCATCTACGGGCAGCTCAGGACCGACAGAAGCATTGGGCAGACACGCACAGACGTCCCCTAGAGTTCAAAGAAGGGGATCACGTATTCTTGAGGATTTCGCCCACTCGGGGTACTATCAGATTCGGGAGCAGAGGCAAGCTGAGCCCAAGGTATATTGGGCCATTCGACATTCTAGAGCGCGTTGGTGAGGTGGCTTATCGTCTTGCATTACCTCCATCCTTAGAGGGAGTGCATGACGTATTCCACGTCTCACAGCTGCGAAGGTACGTGACCGACCCAAGTCACGTAGTCGATCATTCAGAGATCGCAGTAGGCCCGAGCTTGAGGTATGAGGAACAACCAGTTGGCATCCTCGACGTCAGTGAGAAGACATTGCGGGGACAGACAATCAGACTGGTCCGAGTAGCATGGAAACATCATTCACCAGGCGAATCGACTTGGGAACGAGAAGATAGTATGCGTCAACGATATCCCCATTTGTTCGAGGAGACAGTTGTAAACTAGGTCACCTTGTATTTCCATAACCCTTCTTTAGTAACTTATTCTTTGATTGCGAGGACGCAATCCTTTTAAGGAGGGAAGATTGTAAACACCCTAAATTTTTGAGAATAATTTTAAATGAAGATATTTCGTTTTGGGAATTTTTGGAAACTTAAAACCAGGATGAGTGTGATTTAAAGAAATAATTTTAAGTGTGGCTAGATGGGGTTAAAATATTCTGGAAGTAAAAATTTATTGTGTATGATGGAGAACCGGACGCATGGCATTTTTCGGTGAATTAATCGGACACCGGAGCAACGTATCGAGGACCAAAAGCAATTGGATTGTAAACCGAACCCAAACGAACCAAACCCAAACCCACCAACCCGAAACCCGCAGGGAAACCCTAGCTACCGGAGTTCCTGTAGCAGCTATAAAGGGGCTGCCTCGACATCCGTGTGGCCCTCATCCCCAACTACCAGCCGCCACCGAAACCCTAGTTTCATCCCCCGCCGCCGACTTCATCCATCCCTCACGAACGAGCAACCCCTAAACCCTAACCTCCCGCCGCCGTCCACTGCGGCCGACCTAGCCGCTGAACCGTTGACCCACCCATCGGAGCCCTAGGTCGCCGGCGACTTCGACCAGCAAGCACCGTCGCTCGACTCCACGAGCGACTCCACGACCCAGCACCTGACCGCGACCCCCGCCGAGCCGTTGATCCCGCTGCCCTCGCCCACCGAGCCGACAGTTCATCCGCCCAGTCCACCCCGACGTCTCCCGAGCGCCTCCCCGCTGCCTCGAGACGACCCCTCCGGCGAAGGCCAAACGCTGACTCAGACGCAGAAGAACCCTAGGCGAGAGCCAGTACTCAGCGGACACAACTCAGCAGTGTCGAGTTGATCCTCGGACACAAGGGAATTCAGACTCGCGAGGCTCTGTTCAGGTACCGGTTTCTTCCTCATCGTGACTCCGTTTTCAATTCCGCCAGCTGCTATGCGTAGACTGTATACCCCTCTCGGTGCCCGTGCATTTCGCTCGGTGCATCGCGTCTTGTAGTGGTCGTACACTGCGATCCAAAAACAGGAAAAACAACGCCCTGTTTCACCTCGGAACTGAGTCCGCCCCGCCAATCGGGACGACTTGGTCGCACGCGGTCTTTACCGAACTGTGCGCGACGTTGATACGGTCGTGTAGGATTTCGCAGAAGTCGATTCGGAGGTGTGTGCACCCCGGAATCAACGCGTATCCGCCGACGACACACCGTATCCGCCCTTTCTGGAACACGCTGTAACTTCGTGTACACACGTCGGATCGAGACGAAACTTGCGCTATCGGACTCGTAGCAATACGCTGGTCCTGTGAGCCAAGTTTGGTTCGATTCTGAGGACGTTGACAAAACCACGTATCGTGGGCCCCACAGGCTCCACTTGACCGGTGATTTTGTGATCGGCTCATCGGAATCCAATTCTGGAAGTTCCGTTGGGTTCGTATCATCGTTCCTGACTTGTAGGCACTGAGTTTGACTAAATTGGAGACCTTTGACCCTGACACGCTTTTCGGTGCAAAGTGGCCCACAAGTGGAACCCGCTTTGGTCCGGAAATGACCATTTTGCCCCTGTGTCCAAATTGGACATAAGGACAGGCATTTCTAGCAGTTTGATACCTTCTGAGACTGTTGATGATATTTATTACAGCATCTGGAGTAGCCCCTACCGGTTCCACAGATCCCAGGACGACAGTTGATATTCGGACATCAGGCAAGTGTACCTTGCCAAACTCTGCAGCTTAGTTATTTATTTTCCTTGCTATATATATATTACTGTGCATGCTCAACCTAGGACCGTTTGACATACTTAGCGTCCGATTATCAGTCGGGTGCCAACATCGTACGCGGTGTTGGGTAATGTCATCTAGATATGGACATACGTGACACTTTATTTTCTCGTATTGGTCATACCAAGTACACTTGACCCAGGACACTGGACACTGATCATGAGACAGGATCTTCCCGAGATATTCGTGGTGATCCTGTATAGGTTGCAGGACTTATAGAGATACTATATTCTAGATACATTATGACTTGTGCATTAGTTATGACCCCGCGGACATGGACGTGAGACGTTATGTTCATGATTTGTGTGGTTACATTGGGTGGGGAGAGACACACAGACTACAGGCTGATTATATATATACACCCCTATTACCGTGAGGCACAAGACTCTATAGCCGAGCTTGGCCCATTACTCATATTTACTGCTGCTACCGGCTCCCCTACACAGAGCTTGTAGTATGCTTCAGCCTGAGTTCTAGTGCTGCTCTTATCTTGCATATCACTTAGCTGGTTATTTTAGTATTCCCTTATTGTTTCATCTATTGCTGGATAGATTCACAGGCTACAGGTTGATATTATTATGTCGGCTACTCAGTCTCCCGCTGAGCTAGACCACCCCATGATACCCCTGCTACAGGCTCCCCTACACAGAGCTTGTAGAGGTTCAACCTGAGTACTATTGATATTCTCTCTTGCATTATACAGATGTTACATACTTACCCTGCTTACCTCATTATTGCTGCACTGTTATATTCTGGCTTGTTTTATTTCCTGTACCTTGCTATGTCCCCTGAGGACCTGGATATGGATTTTGTCCCCAGATTTTGCAGAACAGGTTTACCCCGAGGTTTACGGGACTGCAGCAGGAGGAGCCGATCCAGGAGCTGTACCACCATCTGATGGCGAGGTCTTAGCTGAAGACTTCTCTTGAGCATCCATGTTCATGCTCAGTTTTTATTTATTATTTCAGTCTTTTCTTTTCTGGTCTGTAGAACCATTGTACTAGATATTTATCGGGTTGTTCCCCGGAGTACCTTGTGAGACTTGCTGATGATTTACATACCTTATTTATTATGTGGATCATATTTTATATCTTGTGTGGATGAGATTAGTTGTGCCATGATTGTCGTAGACTTGTTTTACAGCTTAAGTATGCCCTGATGGATCCATTATATTGGGTTGGTCCATCGGTGCGTACTGCTGGCCATTGCCACGTGTCTAGTCCCACGGTATTTTGGGACTGGGGCGTGACAGGTATTAGGCTACCTGCCTATGTGCGGTGCTACGGTCGCTGTGACATGGCCCGAACCCAAGGTTCACTCCCTCGTGTGGTGTCATGCCACTTTAGCCTGAGATACGAGTCTCTTGTAGTGCTGAAACTACTCATGCTTCCTGTAACGCACGTCGGACATTCACTCTACCCGATAACTCATTAAGGCGTCAAGGCCATCCTCCCACAGGAAATATTTTGTGTAAGAACAAATAGTAGACCAAAGTAGTTTCGGATATGTATCCCACAATGTACCTAAGGACTACCTACTGTACCTAATATTCTCCTGGTCAATGGTTCTGCCTTGAACCAATAGCTAGTGTAGTGCCCCACTCTGCGATGGCACTATGTACAAGATTTTATGTCCCGATCTCCCGCGGTCCTGATCGCCGCCTGTCCGTCGGGTGCGAATCACCGCGCCAGCACTTCCTTGGGATGGTCGTTCCCCTCAGGACATGATGCTGTGCGAGCCTGGAGATGCTCTCGCATAAGGCAACAACATAAGTCATCTTGGTTATCATCGAACTGATCGAGTTTACAAAGAAGGAGCAGTGTTTCAATAATAATCCATCTGAGTATACGAAGCAAAGCTTAAGGCACAAGGTTCTCTGAATACAATGGCATCGTTTCATGCATTATGTCACTCTATACAAAAATAGCTCAAAACAACTCGATACGGTTCAAGGCATCGACTCCAGATTTTTGGGTCCTGGGGATGAGGCACGGCTATGGCTTCTTCGGATGATCCAGCACCTATAAACAAATAAACTGGTGGAGGGTCAGCACTTTGGAGAAAGTACTGGTGAGTATAAGCAACGAACAGAAGCAATATTCACTAAAACTGACACTAAGTAAGCATATGATAAAATATTATGTTACTAGTGATCTTTCTACTTTTACCTAGGTTTGTACATATAGTATAGGAGCAGAGTCATATTACTTCTTTTAGAAATATCTTTGAAATCAGAGTTCAGTTCAATACAAATAAGCATACAAGGCAAGTAGTTCAAGCACGATGTGCCAATCAGGGTGTACACGGCGTGTCTCATGAGCAATACTCAAAGACTCTAGGGACAATGCAGCATCTAGTGGATTATTATTTTATACTATAAGGCGATCATCATATTCAAGCAATCATGCAAGTTTAGGAGCGATGCAAGACAATAAGTAAAATTAATATACCACTTATTTATTGGTTCTTCTCCCTTGTCGAGCGGTTATCCCTGCAGCAGACATACAAGTTAACAATAATTTGCATATATCAATAATGCTAAGTTTACAACCAAATGCCAACAACCCTCTTTTCCTCTGCTATATGGATCCCACCTGGCCATACCTCTCCTTTCTCTCCCCGCAAATGGAGATCGATCACGTTGCGGTTTTAACCCTCTTAGTTGTAAGGGGTTGTAGGCATAGAAAAATCGAAGGAATATTATGTTCTTTTTTCTTTTCTTTTTTTCTTTTTTAAACTAAAGGTACTTTTGGTTTGCAGGTTTGGACTAAATCTTATTCGAATGTTTTGTTGGACAATTTTTTTTTTTGAATGTAATGTAACTGTCATTGCAAGTTTGATCATATTATATCACTAGTTTTTTAAAATCAATAAAATTATAATACTCATGTAACTTCAATTATATTACAACTTAAAACTTACAAAATTACATTATTTTTAATTTTGTTTGTTTCTTGTTTATTTTAATAATAATAATTATTATTATAATGAAAATATAGGTAAAGGATATATTTGTCCAAATGATAACAATCACAAATATTATTACATTATTATATAAAAAAACCAAACATTTGAATTCAACTAATATTATATTATATAATTTGATTATATGTTACAACCAAACATGATACATTACAAATCTCATTCCATTAGTATTACAACAACTAGTAAATTTACGTGTATTGCACGTAAAATAAATAATTTTATGATAGTGTTGAAAAATAGTTCAAATATTTAAATATATTTGAATTAAGATTTGATAAAAATTTAAATATTTTTAATATTTTTTCTTTTAAATTTATTTTTAAAATATTTTAAATATATATTTGTGCCGAATAAAAGGTAGAAAGTTAGTTTTTTTTTTTACGAATATATTTTCTAATAAATGGTTGAAAATTTACAAACAGTTTAGACGGATCAATTTTGAGCCGTTTTCAAGCCTCTTATAAGAGTAGAAATAGAGATAGAGATAGAGGATTTGAGCCGTTTTCTAATCATGATTATAAGAGTAAGATATAGATATTACAACAAATCGAACCGAACCAAACCAAACCAAAAGGTAACATATTTTTTGGATATATAAAGCATATACTTGTCCATTTTTTTGGGTCTTCGGTAGCTTTACTCAACTAAAAACTTCCTCCATTAGCAAAACAATTAATATTGCATCCGATCCGACCTCACACGTTACTCCCATCTCCACCTTCCGTCCCGATCAATTCCTCTCTTCAAAGGTTTATCCACACGCATATCCTTTCCGTTCTATAAATACAAATACAAACAACTCCGACCGAGCAACAAACACATTGCACATATAGCCAACCGACAACCTCCGCCTGCCATGAGCCACATCAAGACCGTGGTGGTGCTGGTCCAAGAGAACCGGTCCTTCGACCACATGCTCGGCTGGATGAAGTCCCTCAACCCGGAGATCGACGGCGTCACCGGCCAAGAATCTAACCCCCTGTCCACCAGCGACCCTTCCTCCAAGCTCGTCCACTTCTCCGACACGTCCGAGTACGTCGACCCGGACCCGGGCCACTCCATCCAGGCCATCTACGAGCAGGTCTACGGGGTCCCCTTCGCCGCCGGCTCGACCCCCATCACTCCCGACACTCCGCCCCTAATGAACGGCTTCGCGCAGGAGGCCGAGCGGGAGAAGGAAGGGATGTCGCAGACCGTCATGAACGGGTTCAGGCCGGAGGCGGTGCCGGTCTACAGGGAGCTCGTGGCCAGCTTCGCGGTGTGCGACCGGTGGTTCGCGTCGATGCCGTCGTCGACGCAGCCGAACCGGCTCTACGTGCACTCCGCGACGTCGCACGGGCTGACGAGCAACGTGACCAAGACGCTGCTCGAAGGCCTCCCGCAGAAGACTATATTCGATTCCTTGCACGACCAAGGCCACTCTTTCGGGATTTACTATCAGTATCCTCCCTCTACTCTATTCTACAGGTATTTTTTTTGGTTGCTTGAATTCGATTCCCAGAAACACGACAATATTTATAATAATTTTATTTTTAATTTTTTTTACACACGTGCTTCACGTTACTAGTTGTATATAAAGCATCAAAGTTGCGATTAAAGCGTATTAAAACCATAAAGTTTGGTAATATTATAAACTCAGCTCCAATAGTATTTTTTTTTTTCACAAATTATGTCCTTCTGAAGGCCGTACATTTTGCATTTTATTTTTATTGATATCGAATAGAGGTTAACTGATAAAAAAAAAATTAGTGACGAATTCTGTCTTTCAGTGACGAATTTAGATTTTCAGTGATAAACGTAACGAAATTAAGTGTCGAATTGGACTTTTACTGTCGAATTAATTTTTGTTATTATTTATGTTCTCGAAAAATATTTTTCTCCAGGGTAAAAAAGAGAGCATAATTTATGTCCACCGGAAAGGCGTAAATTGTGCAAAACAAAATTACGTCATTCTAAAGGACGTATTGGAATTGAGTTATAATACAAGAGAAAACATGTTTTGAGATGTCCGACATATCGTTCAGAACTTTATGTACTGCTAATATTGCATGTCTTCTGAACCCACCATCTTTTAATTTTTACCAAATAAATTAGAAGAAATAATATATTCCCGCGGCTCGATATCTTTTCCCACCAAACCATGATTTTTTAGTTCTTTCCGGTCACTCGTGTTGGGTTGTTTTGTGCAATTTTAAAAACACACTAAAGCTACAATTTGGTATTATTCGTTACGTAGCGTTGAGGATTTCAAAGCCAATATGTAAGCCATCACTGTGGCTTGCATTTCACTCAACTGTACTTCCTACTAAAGAAATATTATTCATCAACCGCCGTGGAATCTATAAATTTAATCGAATAATTGTCACTTATTCATAGTAGTAACTCTCAGCAGATTTTAACACCCTGAGTAACGCGACAATAATGCACAGAATCAAGAGCGCCAAGAATTGAAGACGCATATTATAGAAAATTTTGTGGTGTATGTATCTGTATATTTCAGAAATTTGAAAGACTATAGGATTGATTGATTGATTTTTTTTTTTTTTTTAAGTTTTCAAAAGTTAGAAGAGGTCATGCGTGATATAGCTCGGTCCCTAGTACTGGCAAGTATCTGAAACCGCGAGTAAATATGTACATTTGCAGTAGATGTTGGAGTGACATAAACTAAAATATGAAAATACACGGGGCGAAGAGTGTAAAAAAAAATTTCCCTTATGAATGAGTCATGGGGATTTTGAAATATGTGAAACTGAAACACTGGAATACTGGATTATGAATTATGAATCTGGTCATGACTAGGTGTATTAGTGAGCTGGATCCAGTGAGTTTTGCTACCATGAAAGTGACTAAAAGGCGTAGAATACTAAGTTAAGGAATTGTCGTCTGAACTGGACGCTGAGAATGTTAGATTTTCTAATTCCATAAATGCTTGTGGGATCGGACACTGAGTATGCAGGTCAGTTTTACATTTGCATGATACATTGAAAGTGAATATATATATATATATATATATATATATATATGTATATATATATATATATATGTATATGTAACAACCTTGGATGGTGACAGGTTATTGGGATTTCTTTTTTTTTGGGTTGGGATGAGGACACATTGAAAGTCATAGCATAAGGGGCCCACGCTTGTGTAACACATGGGCGACATGAGAGCCCTACAGTAGGTGGGCTCTCGTTCTGAAGAAATCAATTTAATATCATTGTATACGCATGGAACTGATAAGAACAGATACTACACTGATCGTTGACAAGTTATTGGCATGGACGAATTCAGAGTTTAGAGGAGTGGGGTGGGGGTGGGTTTCAGACCACAAAAAATAAAAATAAAAATAAATAATAATAATAATTTCTATATAAATTTTTAATTTTGATTTTTTTTTATATGAATTAGTTTACTTCTAATCCATCCTATTTCTGGTGGATCCGATCCTGGTTATTGGGATATATACGATAGAATTTATGATGTATCCAACCACAAACAGTTTTATAATTATGTAAAATTATGCTAGTGGAACACTGGAAGTACGTATAGGCAATGTTGCAATTGAATCACATTTAATTGAGAACTACTTCTCATACCTGCAGCCTAGAGAGGATATGGGTCTTTACTCTCTTTGCGATGTTACGAGGACAGATACGAAAAAATTATCAGTATCCGTAATAAGAATGAATTTCTCAGGGTCACTATCCAGTTCCTTGAAATTCCATAGCATTTTCTCTTGACAAGCTAGCCAAAAAGCAAGAAAATATTGCTTATATAGAACCTTGAATGCTAGTTGCAGTGAGATGAAATTTTCACTTCTGTGGTCATGTTAGCTTCTTAACAAAATATGGTTATTTACACTATTTTTTTCTATTTTTTATGTTTATTATACGGACTGTATTCTTATTTTAAAAAAATAATTACACGGATCTTTCCATTGCTTTATGTTTTATTTTCAAAATAAGGATGGTTAGTGTAATAACCCTTTACATCTCTACTATTATAATGCGGCTTACAAACGGCTCAAAAATGAGCCGTCTAAGTCGTATATATTATCATCATTTAAATTAATTAATTAAAAAAATTAATAAGAAGATAACTAAATAGCTACCTAAACACTCCACTAATTATTTAAAAAAATAACTTAACCAAGGATTTAACTACCTAATATAATATATTTATAATTAAATAACTCTAACTCAAGTGGTTAAGGTGAGAGGCATTTTCCTTGATTGCTTGAGTTCAATTCCTAAAAATTATGACAATTTTTATAATAAATTCATGTTTAATTTTTTACAATATTTTTTTACGCACGTGCATATTATTAGTAAAACATAAAACATAGAGTATGTCCGTGTAATAAACATAAAATATAGGAGCGGTCGTTGTAATTATTTCAAAATAAGAAATGTTCGTATAATAAACATAAAATATAGGGAAGATTAGTGTAAATAACCGTAACAAAATATTTCTTCAGTATGTTTGGATGTAACTGGCTATATATCTTTCAGTTTGTATATAACTACAGCAATTATTTAAGTTGCAAATATTTGTGATGTTAACGATCAAAAGGATACATAAATTACTGGTAATAACAGTTTGTGTGAAGCTAATTATAACTTCTGCTAGAACAAAGAAATTCATGCATTTACTCTTTAATTAGTCCAAATGTCTTTCTAATGAATTAGTCTTGATGATGAACTCAGGAGTCTCAGGAAATTAAAATACATTGGCAACTTCCATCAATTTGATTTAACTTTCAAGGATCACTGCAAGAAAGGGAAGCTGCCCAACTATGTCGTAGTGGAGCAGCGGTACTTCGACCTCAAGATTCTGCCGGGCAACGACGACCACCCCTCCCACGACGTCTCGGAGGGGCAGAGGTTCGTCAAGGAGGTCTACGAGGCGCTTCGCTCGAGTCCTCAGTGGAACGAGATGTTGTTCATCATCACCTACGACGAGCACGGAGGGTTCTATGACCACGTTCCGACTCCGGTCGGGGTTCCCAGCCCAGATGACATCGTTGGGCCCGAACCATTCGACTTCAAGTTCGATCGCCTTGGAGTTCGTGTCCCGGCCATCTTCATTTCCCCATGGATTGAAGCAGGAACTGGTAGATGGAAATCTATCATTAATTAAGCTTTTATACAGTAGCCATATATATCCAGTTTCATATTCATCCGCTTCCCTAATTCCCTAAATTTAAGCATCTTACTTTTGCACAGTAAGTCAGGATGATACTGCATGTGTTCATTTTCTATTCTTTATATGATAGCAATGCTGACTATTATTACTGTGGCAGTTGTTCACAGGCCTTCCGGGCCCTATCCATCATCCGAGTTCGAGCATTCTTCCATTCCTGCAACTGTGAAGAAGATCTTCGATCTGAAAAATTTCTTAACGAAACGCGACGAATGGGCGGGGACATTCGAAAGCGTTCTCACAAGAACAACTCCGCGGACAGATTGCCCGGGTAGTATCCCTTAACTGTGAAGAAGAAGTCTCAAGTTCTTACTTGTAACTATTGGCTAGCTAGTACTTAGTCCATATATGCTTTGGAATTTTCAGTTACTTTGCCGGAGCCTAAGAGGTTGAGGTCAACCGAAGCAGTAGAAGACCGAAGTCTGTCGGATTTCCAAACGGAGCTGGTGCAATTGGCAGCAGTACTGAACGGAGATTACGCCAAAGACATCTTTCCCGACAGGTTGGCCGAGGAAATGACGGTTGCCCAAGGGGCTAGCTACGTGCTCCACGCCTTCGACACCTTCAAAAGTGAGTGCCGGAAGTGTCAGAAGAACGGGGAGGACGGTGATCACATTGTTGTGGTGAACCCCTCTGTCAAGAAGCCATCCTTCGCAAATAGAGTGTTTGGTTGCTTTGCATGTGGTCGTTCTAGTACCTAGCTAGTTGCGCGCTTTGGGTTAAATTTGATTTCTGGTGCTTGTTTGAATGGAAGTGTATTCAATTGTTGGATTGTATCATTGAATGTATATATATATATATACCTTATGAATAAAAGTGACAAAATAAAGTTTTACACTTTTACTGGCGGGGCATCAAGTTATATACCTAAATTATAAGTATGCACCAAGATTAACTATTAATCAGTTAATGTTCCTGGATCTTCAAAACATATCTGATACCATTAGGCGGTTTTGGAATGGTACAAGCTAGCTTGCATTATTAGAACTGCTATAGCTCTTATGTTCGCTCCAGAAACAAGTTTCTTTGGATTGATCCATTTTATATATGAAACTTGGATTACTAGTTTTTTTTTTTTTTTTTTTTTTTCCGGGAAACAAGCTAGTCTTACTAGGCTTCCGGAGGATCTATAAGAAGGATTAGCCAAGGATACAAATTCACTATAATACAAAAATTACAGTTTTCGCGAATCCCTTGTCCAAGGATCCGAAGTATATCCATACAAGGAGTTCGGCCCTGGCCTAGGACGATCGCCTAGAAGCCACAGACCATGAGAATAAAAAAACAAGAAAAGAAGCTCTTGTCCCAACATATTAGTTAATCAAGGTTAAGCTACTATATGCATGATCCATTTAAAAAATCGCTACCAGGTAGGTGGATCCATTATATTTTTCATATGTCATTAGTTTTTCCTCTTCCTTTTTATGTAGTTTTATGGCAAATCAAAGCTGAGCCGTTCCGTAGCATTTTAATGACTATGACGTAGTTTAAAATGATGTCCAAGATATATTGAAAACAAAATTTTTTTTTTTTTTGAAAGTTTCAATATTTTATTATTATGAACGCATTCTACATTTAAGGTCTCACAAAAATCTCGTTTCTTTTGAGAAAATAATACCCTAGCAATCTAAGTACAGACGTCTTGATAACGTTTAAACACAATATCATAAAAATATTTTTCAAAATCAATAAAAACTCCTAGACATGAATTCTTGTACCATTTTTCATATAACTTAATAATCAAACACTAGAACTCATTCAAACTCAAGTTCGGCTAAGCAACGTAAATAAACTAAATCAATCTAAATATCAAACTCGCTTTCTCGTAATGGTTAATCAGAACAATGAAAATAACATCTTTGTAGTGAACATTTCATTTTCTTACATGACCCAAATCCAACAATTTCCAAATCAATCCAAATACCAAATTCGACAATTCTCCAACTATCTTATCATTAATATCATTAAGTAAAATCCACTACATAGTACAACATTACATAATATGTTGTGCAAAAATTCCAAATAAATTTACTTAAAATTCAATAATTCATCATTGCAACTAGAGATCATTAAAATTATTGTCACTATTAGCATCACCGGTACTCAAGTTCATCATTAAAATTCAAATTTTAAATCAAATACTCGAGTTCATTACCTGGAGACCGTTCAACGGAAGTTGCATCATCGTTTAAGTGAGTAGTTGTTGTCTTAGCTGCAACTTACATCAATTCAACGATTTGTAAAATCATAATTCCCAATTTCAAATTCCTAAGTTGATTTCAAAATTCTCAGCAGAAGAAGGACCTTAAGGAAAAATGGTTTGAAGGAGAAAAGATAACTTTTTTAGGAGTTTGGAATTCAATTCTAAGAAGAAGAAAGAAGGAAGAGAGAATTAAAATCAACAATTTCCAAAAATGCTTACTGTTGACCATCAGTTTCCTTTGGAATTTGAAAGTTCTTTTCTTGAATCGGAAGGAACAAGTTTTCATGACTGAAAAAGTAATCAATTTTTTTTCTTTTGCCAACTTTTTTATTATATGGTAATACTATATAGTATATATTATAAACTCTTAAAATTATTTAGGGTTCCTGACCATGCCCCGTTTGTCTCTCCTCTGGACCGCCTCTGAAACAAAGTATATAATACTAGATGTGTGAATTGAGGCCACATTAAATTCTCTGTCCTTGACCTTCAAATGTCTTGGACAGGACCTGCTACAACTCTATAGATAAAAAACAAACAAAACTAATAAAAAAAACGAAGTGGATGCAGAATCCACGACCACTGCGGACACCATTTTTTTTTTCTCTCTATCCCGAGAGAGAAGTATCTAGGGCTAGCTAATGGGCTTGAATGGGTTGGGTATCATTGCCATAGTCCAAAACTTAAATCTAACCTGGAAACTTAGATTGAGGCCAATCTGAGCCGTTTTATTTTCATGTACCGAGCATTTTAATTACTGGGCCATCCTTGACCCATTATCGTACTTATTCACAGTGTGATTGAGAAGACTGATGGTGAGCATTATTCAGTTTTGGACTGAAAACAAAATCGAACTGAACCAAATAAAAGATTCGGTTTGAAAAAATTTCGGTTCGATTTCGATTTTTAAAATACTAAAAAAAACTATTCGGTTTAGGTTTTGGATTTCGATTTCGGTCCAAAACCGAAAACCGAATAAGATTTATGCAATTATATAAATATTCTAATTCTATGCATATTTTGTGATTAAAAATGTGTATATTTTAAAAATAACAATTCTATGTATATGTTTTGAAGTCCAACTTTGGACATAACTTTAAAATATAACAAATGTGTGTATAAAATTATAATTTTTAATTTAATTTAAGCACAATTCTAACTTTGGGTTCGATCTATTCAACATTAGCAATAGTCCAATCGGATAACCGAATAGCTTATTCGGTTCAGTTCGTTTTTTATTTTGGCTAATGTTGGTTTTAGATATTTTTAGAATTTCAATTTATTCAGTTTTAACTATTTCGATTCGGTTGAAAGCGAATAAATCAAATTCTCATCCCTAGAAGACACCATGAAATTAAGTGAATGCTACAAGCAAATATCAGTACGCAATACTTGTTAGAGTTAATCCTGTTGAGGAGGTTGAAGCGGTTGTTATTTGGATTTCAATGAATCCCTAGTCTTTAGGAATTTTGTTTGTTCTATGCCGTTAATTTGTTTTGATTTGTTAGTTAGAATATGGTTAGAGGGTGCTACTTTTATGCATTCTGTTAGAGTTGTAAATGGCTATTCAAAGGCCAAGTTGAGGTTGAACATAATACAAAATTATTCATTCCAAGCATCAAATACTCCTCTCATCTTACACTTGGTATCAAAGCTATGGCAACCAACGACGAGCAAAGCCCCACGACGCCGACATCTATGAAGGAGACGTCATTCACCTTCAAGTACCCCATGTTGACACGGACCAACTACGCGGATTGGGCTCTCTTAATGAGAGTCAACATGCAGGTGCAAGGCCTGTGGAAGGCGATCGAACCCGGAAAAGCCGACTACCGCGACGACAGGATGGCCCTGTCTGTCATACTCCGTGTCGTACCGCCAGAGATGCTGCGGACACTGGCAGTAAAAGACACTGCCAAGGAAGCATGGGACGCTGTGAAGATGATGCGGATGGGGGTCGAGCGCGTGCGCAAGGCCAAGGCGCAGAAATTATGAGCTGACTTCGAATCAATGAAGTTTAAGGACGCGAGTCCATCGAGGACTTCGCTATGCGGCTCACGGGACTCGTCAGCGACCTGCAACTACTCGGCGACGAAATGGACGACGAGAAGGTAGTTAAAAAATTCTTTTGAGTTGTTCCATCCAAGTACACGCAAGTCGCCATCGCCATTGAGACTTTAGTGGATCTCAAGATGTTGTCAATTGAAGAGCTTACCGGTCGTCTTTTAGCCGTCGAAGAGCGGTACAATCTTGGCAGCAACTCCGACGAAACAAGTAGCCGCCTTCTCCTCTCCGAAGAGGAGTGGCTCGCTCGCACGAAGCAGAGGAAGGAAGGCGAGGCCTACTCCAATGGTGGCAAAAGTTATGGTCGAGGGCGCGGCAAGCCAAGAGGTCATGGCTGCGGCAACACGAACTACGGCAACGGCAACGCGTCCGGTGACACGCACGACAAGAAGGGTAAGTGCCATAATTGTGGCATCTACTGCCAGTAGGCGAAGGTCTGTCGCAAGTCGAAGCGCGATGAGCGCGCCAATCTGACGCAAGTCGACGACGATGAGCCCGTACTGTTGATGGCGAAGGAGTACACACTCGCCGAGACCACCGTGGACACGACCAACAACGTCATACTCGACGAGGTGCACGCTCAGGTGCATATGGGCCGTGAGGACGACCACCATGGAAAAGCATGGTACCTCGACACCGGCGCCAGCAACCACATGACGGGCTGCAAGGAGGTCTTCGTCGAGCTGGACACTGGAGTCACGGGCTCCATCAAGTTTGGGGACGGATCCGTCGTCGACATCCGAGGGCGTGGCACGATGATATTTACGTGCCAGAACGACGAGCACCGTGCCCTCACCGGCGTCTACTTCATCCCGAAGCTACGAAGCAATATCATCAGCCTTGGGCAGCTCGATGAGAATGGCTGCCAAGTCTTGATCGAAGGCAGCATGCTCTCGATTCAAGATCGTCAGCATTGCCTCCTCGCCAAGGTAAAACGTACCCGAAACCGACTGTATATTCTATCTCTTGATATTGTACGACCAGTGTGTTTAGTAGCACGACTCAATGATGATGCATGTCGGTGGCATGCACGGTTTGGCCACCTCAACTTTGAAGCACTCAGAAAGTTAGCTCGCCGCAACATGGTGCATGGGCTACCACATATCGAACACGTCAATCAAATCTGTGATAGTTGTCTTGCCGGAAAGCAGTGCCGTATGCCATTTCCATAGGAGACCAAGTACCGTGCTGACAACCTGCTAGATCTCGTTTACGGTGATATCTACGGGCCGATCACACCGGTGACACCTGGTGGTAAGCGCTACTTCTTGCTCCTTGTCGACCATTTCAGCCGCTACATGTGGTTGACGCTACTGGGTTCGAAGGATGAAGCGCCGACAGCCATCAAACACTTGCAAGCCCATGTTAAGGTGGAGACAGGGCGCAAACTACGCACGCTCCGTACTGATCGTGGGGGCGAGTTCACATCTGTTGCATTTGGCGAGTATTACGTGGGCCTCGGCATCAAACGGCAACTCATAGTACCGTACTCACCACAGCAGAACGACGTCGTCGAGCGCCGGAACCAGACGGTCGTCGCGATGTCGCTCAGCCTTCTGAAGGCAAAGGATATGCCAGGGAAGTTCTAGGGCGAGGTGGTCACAACGGATGTCTATATCCTCAATCGCTCGCCGACACGGAGCGTCGACGGCAAGACGCAATACGAGGCATGGCACGGACACAAGCCAAGTGTGCACCTCCTCCGCACCTTCGACTGTGTCACACACGTCAAGGTGGTCAAGCCGAACTTATAGAAGCTAGAAGATCGCAGCAAGTACATGGTCTTTATCGGCTACGAGCCCGACAACAAGGCGTACCGGGTATACGACCCCGCCGGCAAGCGCGTGCACGTCACACGCGACGTTGTCTTCGACGAGGAAGCCAAGTGGGACTGGGGCATGCAAGACAACATAGGTGAGACATTTACTGTTGAGTATACTATACCACATGTTGAACACGTACGCAGGCACGCCGGTGCACGGGGGTGGAGATCCATCAACACCAGTGGCACCCAGTCCAGGGCCGTTGATGCCAGTATCCGGGGCAGAAACCTCCGACTCGGTGGTACAACATGGAGTGGAATTTGTCTCGCCACCCACGAACGCCTCGGCCATACTCGACACCGATGACGATGGACCGTGCAGGTACATGACCTTGGCGAGCTTGCTTGACACGACCACCGTCCACGAGCTCGATGTCGATGAGCTGCTCCTCATGGTTGACGAGGAACCTGCCACTTTCTTGAAGCTGAGAAACACCGATGTTGGCGCCAAGCGATGCTCGAGAAGATGAGCTCCATTAAGGAGAACCGTACATGGCACCTCATAGATCTCCCACCCGGCCATCGTCCGATCGGTTTGAGGTGGATCTACAAGCTCAAGAAGGACGAGCACGGCGCCTTCCTCAAGCACAAGGCACGGCTCATGGCAAAAGGCTATGTGCAAAGGCAAGGAGTGGACTTCATGGAAGTGTTCGTACCGGTTGTTCATCTCGAGTCCGTCCGTTTGTTGATCGCACTCGCCGCGCATGAGGGGTGGGCGGTGCACCACATGGACGTGAAGATGGCGTTCCTCAACGGCGGCCTCAAGAAGGAGGTGTATGTCGCCCAACCTTCCATCTTTGTTATCGAAGGACAGGAACACAAAGTGCTGAAACTTGACAAGGCACTGTACGGGCTGCGACAAGCACCGAGTGCTTGGAACACCAAGCTTGACAGTTGCCTACTGTCACTTAGTTTCCACCGGAGTGCACAGGAGCACGCTGTGTATACATGCGGCAAAGGTCCAGCTCGCCTACTTGTGGGTGTGTACGTCGACGATCTCATCATCACTGGAACGGACCCACAAGATATTGCCAAGTTCAAGGAGGAGATGAAGGCCTTGTTCAAAATGAGTGACTTGGGATTGCTCACTTTCTACCTCGGCATCAAAGTGTAGCAGTCCAATGTCTTCATCACCCTCAGTCAGGAGGCATATGTGCTCAAAATCTTGGAGAAGAGTGGCATGGTGGATTGTAACCCGTGCCACGTCCCTATGGAACCGAGGTTCAAGCTAAGCAAGGTGAGCTCAGCCCCTCCGAATGACGCCACATCCTACAGGAGCATCTTCGGGAGCCTCCGGTACTTGGTGCACACGCGCCCAGACATCTCGTACGCGGTGGGCTACGTGAGTCGGTTCATGGAGAACCCGACCACCTTACTGCCGTCAAGCGCATCCTTCGCTACGTCGCCGACACATGTTACTTTGGTTGTCTCTACGCAAAGAAGGTGGAGGAACCACGACTGATCGGCTACAGCGACAGTGACATGGTAGGTGACATCGACACCCGCAATAGCACCACTGGCTTATTATTTTTTCTTGGTCGTAGCCTCATTAGCTGGCAATCTCAGAAGCAGAAGGTCGTGGCATTGTCATCCTGCGAGGCTGAGTACATTGCCGCGACAACGGCGGTATGCCAAGGCATTTGGCTTACAAAACTCCTTGGTGACTTAAAGAACAAGGAGGCCGACAGCGTCATGCTCAAGGTAGACAACAAGTCCGCCATCTCCCTCAGCAAGAATCCCGTCTTCCATGACCAAAGCAAATATATTGATACAAGGTATCATTTCATTCGGGAGTGTGTCGAGAGAGGGAAGGTTGAGGTCGAGTACATCAACACTGAAGAGCAGCTCACAGACATTCTTACCAAGGCTCTCGGGCGAGTCAAGTTTATTGAGATAAGACAGAAGCTCGGCATCATAGAGGTGAATCTCATGCAACGGGCTTAGGGGGTGATTTGTTAGAGTTAATCATGTTGAGGAGGTTGAAGCGGTTGTTATTTGGATTTCAATGAATCCCTAGTCTTTAGGAATTTTGTTTGTTCTATGCCGTTAATTTGTTTTGATTTGTTAGTTAGAATATGGTTAGAGGGTGCTAGTTTTATGTATTCTTCTAGAGTTGTAAATGGCTATTTAAAGGCCAAGTTGAGGTTGAACATAATACAAAATTATTCATTCCAAGTATCAAATACTCCTCTCATCTTACAATACTACCATCCAAGTCTCGGATCATCATCTTACGTATTTTGGTAGACCGTAACGTAATTGTAACTAATATGAATTTAATTTGACCCACGAACATGGGTGGATCTTGGTGTGGCATAGGGCCCACCCAAATTTTTGTTTCTTTCTTTTTCATATAGCTGCTTTTTTTTAAGGAATTAGTTGGATCGGTCCTTGCCAGTAGCTTGTACACTCATTGGAGCATTTCGTAGGGTGAATCCTCGATTTCCAATTCTGCCTTAAAAGACTTGATGTATGCCTAGCATTTTACGGTTCAGAACATCCATTCGTATGCCATCATTCAAGCCTTTCATAAATTTGTTCAGCATTGCCTTCTCGTTTGGTATCATGGAGCTAGCAAGCTTCATAAGTTTGGTTAATTCAGATTCATAGTTTTCAACAGACATGTTCCCTTGCGTAAGTCCAACAAACTCATCCTCCTTTTTTTACGGATGGTTGGGGGTAATATTGCTCCAGAAATGTTTGCTTAAATATTTTACAAGTAATTCTTCCGTCTGGATTTCTGGCACCAAGGTCCGACTTCTTGGCCTCCCACCATTCATGTGCTCGTAGACATATCTATATGGCTATATACGCCACTTTATTGGAACTTGGAACTCCCACGAATGTAAACAAATCATCTATCTTGGTGATCCAATCAATTATTTTATCTTGTGTCGTTCTTTCCTCAATCTTTGGGGGAGGGGGGTTTGGTGGGGGGGGGGGGTTGGGGGGGTTTTACTTTCAATAATTCTGATGCTTTAAATGCAGACTTCTTGTTCGCCTGCTGAGGTTCGTCAGCTTCTACTAACCCAATTTCTTGTAACTTGATATAGGACAAGATAAAAACACCACATAATGATAATATTGCATATTCACATGAATACTGTGTCCATTTGGTGTATTGGGTTAACTCGCCTTCACCGATACTTTTAGAAGTACTGACACTCGTTGCAGCAGGTACGCCGAGCCAAGGCGACGCGGTGAGAAACTGAAGCTTCTCCCCAACCTTTTACTGGTCTGACACGTTCATGTTCATGACTTTCGTAGCGCAAGTACATATTCTCAAGGAGCCAGCACATACCCTTTTGAAGCTCCTAAGCAATGGTGCAAACACGCACCCAAGGTGGTTTGCCTTTTAAATTTTTTTAAGGGATGTAATGTATGGATCGGCTATCTTATTTTGCATCTATCTTGTAATCCCGCGCGGCACCCCTTTACTTTTAAAGTCAAGAGTTTGTAACAGAGATGTTCATTATCAATAAAGAGAACTTTTCTTCATTTCAATGTGTGATATTCCATTTGCGTACTATGTTGCATATGTTTCAAAGTATATCATTATGCCTAAGACTTTTGCAGGCACCCCTTATGCCCGTATGGCATCACGCCCAGGGGGACGATTATCGATTTGATATAAATCGGGGCATGATACTTCATATCCGTTAGTTTGTTCTCCTTCGGGTTGACAGATCTTCTCAGATTTGATACGTACCCGTCTAAAAATTTTAGGCCCTTGATCCACCTACAAATTCTCCCTTTGTTCTCCTTGTCCAATGAGAAAATTGACTTAGGCTGCATTTTCTTCCTATTTCCTTGCTCTATCAAATGCAACACAGGACGTCTACATATTTCTTCTAAGTCCAACATGGCCTTAGAATTGTGTTTCGTCTTTTCCTTTACGTCCGTCACCGTATTAATTATGTTTTAAAATATATTCTTCTCGATATGCATGACATCAATGTTGTTTGATTATTAGTGCTATAATATGGAAGGTCCCAGAATATGCTCCTCTTCATCCAGTTATGAGTTCGACCAAATCTATCACACTTGTACCCCCTTGTAGGATCTTCGATAGCACTTGGAAAATATCCGACCTCCTCTTATATCATGTCTTCGGACCACCTTGGTGGTGGATCGGCCTTCTCCACAACGTCATTATGGAACACATTCCTGTTCCTCCGGAACGGATGATCTTTCGGCAGGAACTGTCGATGACTATCAAAGAAGCATGGTTTTCCTTCGTATTTCAAACGGAAAGCCTTAGTACGTTCCATGCAATACGGATATGAGAGACGACCATAAGTGATCCATCCCGATAATATTCCATAGGCCAAAAAGTCGTTGATGGTCCACATAAGTGCTGCCCTAATCTGAAAATTCTACTTTCTGGAAATATCATACGTGTTGGCGCCTATTTCTCACAGCTGATTCAACTCATCTATCAATGGCTGTAAGTATACATCAATATTTCTCTTGGAATTGTTCAGACCCGAAATGATAACGGTGTAAACATCCGGATTTCTTTTAAAATTTAAAATTTGAATTTTTGGGATTTTTCAGTGATTTTTAATTAATTATAATTAATGTTCTTTAGTGATTAGTATTTTTGTGTATTAAATTAATTATTAAAATATTATAAAAATTATATTTTTGAGTGTATAATTAATAATATGATGATGTGTAATTTTTTTGGAATTTATTGGGCTTAAAAACTATTTTTAAATAGCTAAAAAGCATTGTTTAGATAAACCAGACCGGATCACACTTGAACCGAACCAAATCAACCCAAACTAAACCCAACCGAACCAACCCCACTATTGGATCCTACCCTACCCGACCCGACCCGCTAACCCACTCCCTCGCAGACTCCCGTATGAACCCCCCCGGTCCCGCGACACCTCCATTCCTTACATATATACACCGCACGACCACCCCCCGCATCTCCCCAACCTCTACAAGACCTCAGCCGGCCGCCGACGACCGATGCACGCTGCCGACGAGCACCGCCACGAACCCGCCCCAGTTCATGACCAGCAGCCAACAACGAGATATGCCTCTTCCTACTCGCGTATCTTCCTGCATATTAATCCAAATGTCGTTCTGTCGAATACTATGCGAAGACAACGTGACCCTCCCGAACCCTGTATAATTAGTTCGGGGTATCAAGTCCTGTTTCGGTCACAAATCGCTACGCAAAACAGAAAAAAATAACATATTTTATAGTTCAGAAACTGTCCCGAACTCCCAACTTCATGGCCGTTTTACGTCCAATCTAATTAATATTTTTAAATTCTTCTTGAACAGTAAATTAGACAAAATAATCGAGATTAAAACCCTGTAATTAGTTTATTTTAATTTGCTGTAAGTTGTGTTTTATTCGCGGGTGAAGTTGACCAAAAACTTGGTTTAAAATTTAAATTTTTTTCGAAACTGGGTGCATCCCGCTAAACGAGGCAACTTTTTCGTGTGTGAATTACATCAAAAGACAAGTATCGTCAATACGGACGTATGGAATTTTGTGGAAGTTGATTTGGATGTGCATGCACACCGGAATCAACGCGTATATGTCAAAAATGCCCCATATCGGATCGTTATGACAGTCGCTGTAACTTCGTGTGTACTTGTTATTTCGCAACAAAACTTGTTCCATCGGATTAGCAGCATTACGTTGGTCCTGTGTGTCACGCTCCAGTCCCAAAATACCAAGGGACTAGATACGTGGCAATGGCCAGCAGCACACACTGATGGACAAACCCAATTTAATGGATCCACCAGGGCGTACTTAAGTTGTAGTACAACAATAAATAGATCAAATGATACAAGTCACAGTCTATTCTAATCTCATCCACAGAATATAAACACAGATCAAAAGCCAGAATAAATGTAAATAAATATAAACTAGCATATCTCAACAAGAGTGTCTCGGGGAACAATCCGAGAATAAGTCTGATACACCAAAGTAAATAGACAGGAATTAAAGTAACTGGAAATAAAAATAACTAAGTATGTAAAGCCAATACTCAGGAGAAGTCCTCAGGCACGATCTCGTCCTTGGTTTCTGGTTCTGCTCCGAGAAGTGCTCCTGTTCCGTACACCTCGGGGTAGATCTCTTCGGCTATACCTGGGGACATAATCCAGATCCAGGTCCTCAGGGGACATAGCAAGATACAAAATAACTCATGCCAAAATAAATACAGTGCAGCAATCAATGCAACAATAGGGTAAATAAATAAACCAGCTAAGTGATATGCAAGTGAGAGCTTAGTCATACTCAGGCTGAGACTACTACAGGATCGGTGTCGGAGAAACCCATAGCAGTATTTTCTCGAAGGGCCAGAACTTGCGCCAAGCTCTGTATCAGAGACTAAGACACCTCCAGATGACAATATTTATATTATAATCAGCCTTGATATGGTAATACTCTTCCCATCCCATGTAATCTCACGTCATAGTTCACGATGTCTCATGTCCATGTCACGCAAGACCATAACTAATGCAACAAGTCAGGATACAATCTAAGCATGTAAAATGTAAATGTCATAAAACCTGTAACCTATACAGAATCACCATGAATATCTCAGGAAGATTCTGTCTCATGAATAGTGTCAAGTGTCCTGGATTGAACATTTATATCAAGAGTATATATGTATGTACAAATAACTCAAGCAAAGTACTATAACAGGAATCACTGCGAGTTGGCAAGGTACACTTGCCTGGTGTTTGTTTTCCCACTGTAGCTCTGGTATTCGTAAAATCTCCAGGAATGTCTCCGGATGCTGAAACAAACATTACCATCAGATTCAGAAAATATCAAATAGCTAGAAACGCATGTCCTTGAGTCCAATTTGGAGACAAGGACAAAAATGACAATTTCGGGCCAAAGCGGGATCCACATGTGGCCCGCTTCGCACCGAAAAATATGTCAGGGACAAAGTTCTCCAAATTCGTCAAACTTAGTGTCAACAGGTCCAGAACGATGATATGAACCCAACGGAACTTCCAGAATTAGATTCCGATGAGCCGATCACAAAATCGCCCGTCAAGTGGAGCCTGTAGGGCCCACGATACGCGATTTTGTCAACGTTCTCAGAATCGAACCATACCTGGGTCACAGGATCAGCGTATTGCTACGAGTCCGATGGCGTAAGTTTCGTTTCGATCCGACGTGTGTACACAAAGTTACAATGAGTTCCAGAACTGACGAATACCGGACGGTGTCGGCGGATACGCGTTGATTCCGGTGTGCACGCACATCTAAATCAACTTCTGCGAAATCCCGTACGTCCGTATCAACGGCGTGCACGTATCGGTGAAGACCGCACGCGACCAAGTCGTCCCGTTTGGCGGGGCGTACTCAGTTCCGGGGTGAAACAGGGCGTTGTTTTTCCTGTTTTTGGATCGTGGTTCGCGATCGCCACAGGACGCGACGCACCGAGCGAGTTGCACGGGCATCGAGAGGATCACGCAGGGTTCGCGTTGCAACAGACGGAACCGAAAAAAGGGCAGCGAGGAGAGAGAAATGGGTACCTGAACAGGGCTCCAGAAACTGAGAATTCGCGTGTCCGAGTCGTGTCCGAGTCAGATCTTGGGTTAGGGTTTGGGCTCTGTCGGAGCTGCGGCGGCCGGAGGCAGGCCGGAGGTAGGCCGGGGGCAGTTGAGGAGGCACTGGCCGGAGGCGGCGGCGCGCCGGAGCGGGCGGGGGACGGCGGAGCCGGCTGCTGCTGCGGCTGTGCTGGGTCGGGGGAGCTGGAGGGCGGGTCGGGGCTTCTCCGGTGAAGGCGGGCGGCGCTCGGGGGTCTGCGAGTCGGAGACGGGAGAGGCGGAGGAGTTGGGGACCGGCGGAGGAGGAAGGGAGAGAGGGCGGAGTCGTCAGCGGGGTCGAGGGATTTGGCCGGAGAAGAGAGAGGGGGCTTTATAGGGAGAGAGGGAAAGGGGACGGGGCCGAGCAAGGCGGAGCGGGGAGGCGGGTCGTGGGCCGGGCAGCGCGGAGGGGGCGGCGTCGTGGCCGGGCGTGGCGGAGGGCGGCGGTTGCGTCGCCGGAAATCGCGGGGGTGATCGGGTCGTGGGGGAGAGGGGGAAGCGGGTTCGGGTCGGGTCGGGTTGGCCGGATCCGACCCGTTAGGGGGGCAGTCCGGTCCGGTTCGGTTGGACCGGGTTCAGGCCGGTTCAGCCCGATTTGAACCCGGTTCAACCCGGTTTATTTTAATTTTTAAATAAAATAGTTTTTGGGCTTTTAAAAATGTTTTCGGGGTCCAATAAATTCCAGGAAAATTACCCTAAGTCTAATATTTTATTTTACACCAAAAAATATTATTTTCATAATATTTTAATATATTTTAAAAAAACATTTAATTTTATTTAATGTTAAAATATCCTAGTTTTTTATTAGTAAAAAATCCCAGAAAATTTTGAAAAATCCTGTTTTAAAAATCTTAAAAAATCAGAGGGTTTACACTGTGACACAAGTTCGGTTCAATTCTGAGAACGTTGACGAAACTCCATTTTCGTGGGCCCTAAGTCTCTATTTGGCGAACGATTTTGTGATCGGCTCATCAGAATCCAGTTCTGGATGTTCCATTGAATTTGTATCATCGTTTTAGACTCGTAGATCCTAAGTTTGATGAATTTGAAGAACTTTGTCTCTGACATATTTTTTGGTGCGAAGTGGGCCACCTGTGGACCCCGTTTTGACCAAAAACAGTCAATTTTGCTCCTGTGTCCAAATTGGACTTATGGGTAGTCATCCTAGCTATTTCATGTATTTTGAGAGTGATGGTAATATTTGTTTCAGCATCCGGAGGCATTTTTGGAGATTCCGTTGTTACCGGAGCAATTGAAGGAGTTCAAACCCTAGGAAAGTGTACCTTGCCAACTTACAGTAGTTTCTGTTATATTATTAGCTTGAGTTATATATATATATATATATATATATATATACTCTTGAGATGCACATCTTCAATCTTGGACCGTGAGACGTTTCTTAGGGTCCGAACAAGATTTGAGTGTCGATGTCGTACGCGGAGTCGTGTAACGTCACTTAGAGAGTTGATAACATGATCATATACCTTCCGTGATTGCTTTACCAAGTACGTCATACCATAGGACACTTGACACTATTCATGAGACATAATCTTTCCTGAGTTATTCATGGTGATTCTGTATAGGCTTACAGGATTCGTGACATAGATCTTGCATATACATAAACATTATTATGATTCGCTGTACTAGCTAGAGGTCATGATCTTGTGTGTTATGGACACAAGATGTCGTGGACATAAAACGTGTGATTACATTGGGTGGGGAGAGACACACAGGCTACAGGCTGATTACATACATATATATTTATTATTGTGGTACTTTAGCCTCTATATCAGAGGTAGGCCCATTGTGTGATATTACTACTATCGGCTCCCCGACACAGAGCTTGTAGTGGTCTCAGCCTGAGTACTAGTGATGCTCTCACTTGCATATCAAATAGCTGGTTACATAGTTTGTCCTGTTGATATTTATTTTTATATACTGTATTTATTTGGCTTGAGTTATTCTTGTACCTTGCTATGTTCCATGAGGACCTGGATCCGGATTATGTCCCCAGGTATAGCAGAAGAGATTTACCCCGAGGTATACGGGACAGGAGCAGACACTGGAGCAGTACCAGCATCAGAAGACGAGGTGGTGCCAGAGGATTTCTCTTGAGTATTTGCTTTATATACTCAGTTATTCATGTTTCTAGTTTCTCTATTTCCAGTTTCTCTTGGATTACTGTACTAAACTTATTATCGGATTGTTCCCCGAAACACTTTTTATTGAGACTTGTTGTTGGATTATATTTCTCTTTGATTAGTCTGACATTTGAATTATGTTTATCTTCTGTGGATGATACTAGATTAGACCGTGACATGTATCATAGACTATTATATTTGTTTTACAGCTTAAGTACACTCTAACGGGTCCATTAACTTGGGTTTGACCTTTGGAGTGTACTGCTGGCCATTGCCACGTGGCTAGTCCCTTAGTATTTTGGGACTGGGGTGTGACATAGTTTTTGTGGTAGCCCATGCAGGTCTATGACTATGTTGCTTCGGTTTTAACTAAGGGACCGAGTAAGCCTGCAATAAGGATATGATAAGTTATAGAATCTCATCCACTTGTTGATATGTTCTTGACCTCTACATCAGATTCGAATTAATTTCTTGATTTGCATTATGTCTTGATTCTTCTGTACGCCTCTCATAGTTTACTTTGGATACAGAGTAATGGATCCAAGAACTGGTGACGAGACTCCCGTAGGTACACCACAAGGTGCTGTGGTTACCTATGACGATAGAGTGACACCAGTAAGTGGAGGTCAATCAGCTCAACAAAGCAATCAAGCAGGCCAGCATACCTCAAGATTCCGGCGAGACGATATTCCACCACCGTCCCAGTTTACTCCACCAATGCCCATTTTTCCACCAGTACAGGCTATGGACCTACATCAGATATTTTAATTATTCTATGCAATGATGCAAGCCCAACAGCTGATTCAACAAGAGGCTCAGCGTCACGAGACGGAGAACTTGAGGAACAGTCTAGTAACCGCACTGGAGCAGGCGAACCCACCAGCTAGACGACCATCGAAGGGATCTATTACTGATTTCCGCCAGCTGAAGTCCCGTATCTTTTCTGGCAAGAAGTAGCCCACTGAAGTTCATGAGTGGCTCACCAACACTCAACACCAGTTAGAAGCACCTGAGCTTCCGAGGGAGCGATAGATGACTGCCGTCAGGATGCAGCTAACGGACAATGCACATCATTGGTAGCTATCTGAGGAGAGACGGCTCAGACCGGACCGAGTCACTTGGAAGGAGTTCTCTAGACTCTTCCAGGAGATGTATATTCCAGCTATTGCCAGAGTAGAACTTAGAGACAAGTTCAATCGCTTCACTTAAGGAAACATGACGGTAGAAGAGTACAACGCGAAATTCATCCGTTTGAGCCGCTTCGCACCTACACTAATTCCGACAGAAGAAGAGAAGGCCAAAAAATTCTTTGACGGACTAAACTTTGAGCTACAGAGACAGATTGGCTCTGTCGCACCTACTTCTTATACGAAAGTCCTTGCTGTAGCCCGACGCATGGAGCGCGTCACCAGGAGAGAGTCAAGCCAAAAATGACCGATCACATCAGCACCAACCAGAGCACCACAGGAAGAAGCTGCAAAGAGACCTCACATGCACCAGCCACCCAGAGCAGCTCCGCAGGCATTGCCTACATGTCAATATTGTGGCAAACGAGGTCATTATGAGAGCGAGTACATACACAAGTTGGGATTATGCTTGATTTACGGATCCAACCAATATTTAGCTAAGGATTGCCCATAGCGTCGAGAGGGAGCACCAATGGTAAACCGACAAGCTTTACCAGTACCGGGAGGATATCAGCCGAGGCCACCCTTGGCACCACAGGCAGCACTCTTCCAGCAAGCCCAGCAACAACAGAGGACACCACCACAAGGATGCGGACAGGATTTTGTGATGACAGTGGAGGAGGCACAGACTCGAGGAGTAGAGAATATGAGTAAGATTTAAGTTTTATCATAGCTATCTACTCCTAGTAATACTTTAGCACGTGCATGTTAGTTCATTTTTCTAGCCTAAGCCTAGTATTATGTTAGCATGAACTTGTTAGTCTAGATTAGTAACTGGTACCCAAGTTTTCATATGCTGCAGTTGATCCTTGCTCTAATCAGACTCCTTTACTCTTGAGTTACTTATCTCTTATTGCCTAGAGAAAAGTTTTATTCCTTCCCTACATGTTCTGCTTGAACAAAACCCTCACCCTTTCTCTCAATTTTTTCTTGTTCATGGTTCTTTATCCTTTGTATCGTGCTTCAAACATGTCTTGCAATCGCATCATCTCTTCTGACCGGTTATGTTTTATTTCATAATTGCAAGGACATAATTCTTTTAAGGTGGGTAGATTGTAAATATCTGAATTTTTTAAAATTTTAAATATAAAATTTTGGGATTTTTCTGTAAATTTTAATTAATTATAATTAATATTCTTTAGTGATTAATATTTTTTTGTATTAAATTAATTATTAAAATATTGTAAAAATTATATTTTTGAATGTATAATTAATAATATAATGTTGTGTAATTTTCTAGAATTTATTGGGCTCAAAAACTATTTTTAAATAGCTAAAAAGTATTTCTTAGATAAACCAGACCGAACCAGACTTGAACTGAACCAAACCCCCAAACTAAATCCAACCAAACCAACCCCACTATTGGATACTACCCTACCCGACTCGACCTGACCCGACCCGCTAATCCACTCCCCCGCAGACTCCCGCACGACCCCCCCCCCCCATGTTCATGCAACCCCCACGACACCCCCATTCCTTACATATATACACCGCACGACCACCCCCCGTATCTCCCAAACCTCCATACGACCTCGGACGACCGTCGACGCACGCCGCCGACGAACACCGCCGCGGACCCTCCCCAGTTCACGACCAGCAGCCAACAGCGAGGTATGCCTCTTTCCACTCGCGTATCTCCCTGCATATTAATCCAAATATCGTTCTGTCGAATCCTATGCAAATACCACGTGACCCTCTCAAACCTTGTATAATTAGTTCGGGGTATTGATTCCTGTGTCGGTCGTAAATCGCGACGCAAAACAGAAAAAAAAACATATTTTGTAGTTCATAAACTGTCCTGAACTCCCAAGTTCATGGCCGTTTTACGTCCAACCTAGTTAATATTTTTAAATTCCGCTTGAACAGTAAATTAGACAAAATAACCGAGATTAAAATCATACAATTAGTTTATTTTAATTGTTATAAGTTATATTTTATTCGCCGGTAAAGTTGACCAAAATTTTGGTTTTTAAATCCCGAATTTTCTCGAAACTGGGTGCGTTCCGCTAAACGTGGTAACTTTTTCGTGTACAAATTGCATCAAAAGATGCGTATCATCAATGTTGATGTGTGGAATTTTGCAAAAGTGGATTTGGATGTTCGTGCACACCGGAATCAATGCATATCCGTCGAAAATACCCCGTATCGGACCGTTCTGACACTCGATGTAACTTTGAGTGTACTTATTATTTCATAACGAAATTTAAGCCATGAGATTCATAGTGTTACGCTAGTCCTGTGACCCAAGTTTGGTTCGATTCTGAGAACGTTGACGAAACTCCATTTTTGTGGGCCCCACGGCTCCACTTGGCGGGCAATTTTGTGATCGGCTCATCGAAATTCAGTTCTGGATGTTCTGTTGAGTTTGTATCATCGTTCTGGACTCATAGACACTAAGTTTGATAAATTTGGATAACTTTGTCTCTGACACATTTTTTGGTGCGAAGTAGGCCACCTGTGGACCCCGCTTTGATCCGAAACTGTCAATTTTGTTTCTGTGTCCAAATTTGACTAATGGGTAGTCAATCCTAGCTATTTTATGTATTCTGAGAGTGATATTAATGTTTGTTTCAGCATCGGAAGACGTTCCTGGAGATTTCGTTGTTACCGGAGCAACTGAAGGAGTTCAAACCCTAGGCAAGTGTACCTTGCCAACTTACAGTAGTTTTTGTTATATTATTTGCTTGAGTTATATATATATATATATATATATATATATATATATATATATATATATATATATACTCTTGAGATGTACATATTCAACCTAGGACCGTGAGACGTTGCTTAGCGTCCGAACAGGATTCGGGTGTCGACGCCGTACGCGGAGTCGTGTAACTTCACTTAGAGAGTTGATAACATGATCCTATACCTTCCGTGATTGCTTTACCAAGTATGTCATACCACTGGACACTTGACACTATTCATGAGACAGAATCTTTCCAGCTGGGTTATTCATGGTGATTCTGTATAGGCTTACATGATTCGTGACATAGATCTTGCATATACATAGACATTATTATGACTCACTGTACTAGGTAGATGTCATGATCTTGCGTGTTATGAACATGAGATATCGTGGACATGAAATATATGATTACATTGGGTGGGAAGAGACACACATGCTACAGGCTGATTACATACATATATATTTATTATTGTGGTGCTTTAGCCTCTATATCAGAGGTAGGTCCATTACATGATATTACTGCTACCGGCTCCCCGACACAGAGCTTGTAGTAGTCTCAGCCTGAGTACTAGTGATGCTCTAACTTGCATATCACATAGCTGGTTACATAGTTTGTCCTGTTGATATTTATTTTTATATACTGCATTTATTTGGCTTGAGTTATTCTTGTACCTTGCTATGTCCTCTGAGAACCTAGATCCGGATTATGTTTCCAGGTATAGCAGAGGAGATTTACCCTGAGGTATACGGGACAAGAGCAGACACTAGAGCAGTACCAGCACCAGAGGACGAGGTAGTGCCAGAGGATTTCTCCTAAGTATTTGCTTTATATACTCAGTTATTCATGTTTCTAGTTTCTCTATTTCTTGTCTCTTGGATTACTGTGCTAAAATTATTATCGGGTTATTCCCTGAAATACTTTTTATTGAGACTTGTTGTTGGATTATATTTCTCTTTGATTAGTCTGACATTTGAATTGTGTTTACCTTCTGTGGATGAGATTAGAATTAGACTGTGACATGTATCGTAGACCATTATATTCGTGTTTCGTTGGAATCGATAATATCCAATGAGGAACTCTTGTGTGAATCTCTGATATCGAAGACAACTTGGGTTCTTATAGAGAGCGGACCTTCGGATCTCGCTTGGAGCTCTGCTGATGGCCCGTGTTCTACCATCTTTGATCCGTCTTGGAACTAACAACATCAGTAAGATGAATGCAAACATCAGTAAGATGACTAAAATTTGTATATCCAAAACAAACTATATAAATGATAAAAATTAAGGACAACGTACTTTAACAAAGCCGCCATCAAACTCGAGAGCTTTCTTGCAGTCATGTTCAACTTGCTCCCACTCTCTACAAAACTCAATTAACTAAAATTGACATAAACCCAATTAAAGACATCATTCAGGAAGAATACTGGAAGAAGAAGAAGGAGGAGGAGGAGGTGGTGGTTATTAATGTAGTAGTACTAGGAACTATCCGAGGTTGCTTGTAGGAACTTTCAAGGGTTGCTTGTAGGAACTAGGAGAAGTACCTATGGCTCTCTGACTCTCCCTCCCTCTTTCCTGTAAGTAGGAACTAGGAAGTACTTGTGTTCTCTTTTAAAACAAAGACATGTGCATTACCTATGACTATGTGATATGATCCTCCTCCTTTCCTGTATATAAAATTTGTAGCCAAGTGATATGACTCTCTCTTTAGTGTTGCTTGTAGGCTTTGTGTAAGCCTGTAACCTACCAACAAGAAACATCTGTTCAGTACAGTGCTTACATATAAAAATTAATTTTGAAAAGTTGATAATCTAGGGAGCGCCTATTAGCTACGCCCATGCTAAACACATGTCTAATATATACTCACATACAGGGGCGGAGGGACATGGCTACTGCACTGGGCTGTAACCCAGTGCAAAAAAAAAAAGAGTAATTTTTTTTCCAATGTTTTCTAGGCCTGTAGTTCAGCCCAGTCCACTGGCCTGTGATATGTGAAAAAAAGGAAAGGAAATGAGAAAGAGCAGCAGTCGGGAAAGGAAAAGAAAGGAGAGGAAAGAAAGAGCAGCAGACATCACTCATCAGTCGCCACTCTCTCTCGGCACAGGAAAGGAAAGGAAAGGAAAGGAAAGAAAGAGCAGTAGACAGCCCAGTCCACGACGGCCGACGGGCCGACAGCAACGTCCTCTCTCTTTCGGCACTCGGCACAGGCCGCACAGCTCGGCTCGGCTCGGCCGCTCGGCTTTGGTAAAACCCTAACCCCAAATTTCAAATTAAAATCACCATCTCCTCCTTGGTCCTTGCCCCCTGGAACTTCAAATTAAAATTTTATAAAACCCTAACCCCAATTTTTTGGTGTTTGGTTTCATGTTTTCATCTTAATTCACTATAGGTTTTTCAGTTTTTGGAATATAATGGAAAATGAAGAAAATAAGAGAAAGAAAACCCTTTTTTCATTCTTTAAACCAAGGGGTGAAACATCAGGAAGTGAGAGTCTTCTCCTGGCTTCGAATGTTAATGTTTCAACCCCAAGTGTTGATCATAGGATGAGGTTACAGTTGATTTAAATTCTCTTGAACGAGATCCAGGTTTACGAATTCTGATACGCGGGCATCCTGTTAATCATAGGGATGAGATCAGACGGGCGTATATCAAAATGGGTCCATATCAGCCAAAATTGGCAGTATTTCCACCGTCTGAGTTCGGAAAACAGTCTCGTCGATTTCAATACGCTTGGTTCCAACAATTTCCTTGGTTGGTGTACTCTCCTACAAAGGATTCAACATTTTGTTTTCCATGTTATCTTTTTGAAAGTGATAATGCTCTCCATTGCACATTGACTGTCGATGGATTTAAAAATTGGAAGAGAGTTAATGATGGGAATCGATGTGCATTTTTGACACATATGGGAGGTCCTACATCTACCCATAGATATTCTGTGAAAGCTATGGAAGGTTTATCAAATGTTACTCAACATATTAATAAAGTGATTAATGCACAGTCTTCTGAAGAAGTTTTGAAGAATCGATTACGGCTTAAGACGACAATTGAGAGTATTCGGTGGCTCAGTTTGCAAGCATGTGCATTCAGAGGTCATGATGAGTCACTGACTTCTAATAATCGTGGGAACTTCATAGAGATGATAAAATTAATGGGGAGTTTGAATGTCAACATTGATGATGTTGTATTGGAGAAAGCTCCGAAGAATGCACAGTATACTTCACCGACAATTCAAAAAGAGATTTTGCATATCATGGCCAACCGGGTGAGAAGTAAAATTCGTGAAGAAGTTGGGGATGCAAAGTTTTGTATTTTGGTTGATGAAGCCAGAGATGCGTCTAACAGAGAGCAGATGGCTATTGTTCTAAGATTTGTTGATGTTCATGGTATTCTGAAGGAGCGATTCTTTGAGATTGTGCATGTTGGGGACACCATTGCTTCAACCCTGAAGAAACAAATATCTGATGTACTTGATCGGTATGACTTACATATCCACAATATGCGAGGACAAGGATATGACGGTGCTAGCAATATGCGTGGAGCATGAAATAGATTACAGGCTTTGTTTCTTAGAGATTGTCAATACGCATATTTTGTTCATTATTTTGCACACAGACTACAACTTGCTCTAGTTGCAGCGGCTAGTAATGAGACTTCAGTTTGATTATTCTTTTCGAAATTGACTACCATTGTCAATCTTGTTAGTGCTTCTCCTAAGCGTCATACTGAGTTACAATCTGCTCAAGCTATTGAGATTGCACATATGGTGGCTAGTGGTGAACGTGATACTAGTTGAGGGGCTAATCAGATTGGTAGTTTGCAAAGGGCTGGAAGTACTCGATGGAGCTCTCATTTTGATTCTATTTGCAGCCTAATTGATATGTATCAAGCAACTATTAAAGTACTTAAAAGCATGGTAAATGACGGATCCTCCAATTCTATGCGTGGAGAAGCAGCTGGTTCTTTGCTTGTGATGAAGTCATTTGATTTTATATTCATATTGTACTTGATGCATAAAGTCATGGGGATTACAAACTTGCTTTGTCGGGCCTTACAACAAAAATCTTTGGACATCTTGAATGCAATGGATCTAGTATCCTCTACTAAAAGATTGCTTCAAACTTTAAGAGATGATGGCTTTGGTGGTATTCTTAGTTATGTGGAATCGGTTTGCAAAAAGTATGACATTGATATGCCCGATATGAATGCTTTTTACAGAGGAGCTAGAGGCTGTTCTTGCCAACAACGAGATTCCATTACATTTGAGCATCATTATCACTTTGATATATTCAAATCTACAATAGATTTTCAATTGGAAGAGTTGAATAATAGATTCAATGATGAGGCAGTAGAAATCCTTAAGCTGAGCTCTGCTTTACAACCAAATGATCACTTCAAATCATTTGATGTTGATCATCTGTGCATTCTTGTAGATAAATTTTATTCGGCCGATTTCAATGATCAAGATATGCATTATTTGAGATGTCAATTGGAGCATTATCAGGTTGATGTACTTCATCATGAGAAGTTCCAAAATATATCAACCATTTCTGAGTTATGTCAGACATTAGTTGAAACAAACAAGTCACAATATTAGAATTTGATCGACAAGTTGATTCGTCTTATTTTAACTCTTCATGTTTCCACAGCAACTACAGAAAGAGCATTTTCAGCTATGAAGCTTATTAAAACTAATTTGAGAAGTAAAATGGATGATGAGCTCTTAGCCGATGCTATGATTATCTACATTGAACGAGAAATTGCTGAAGATATTGACTCGGATTCTATAATAGACGAATTCTATTCTCTAAAGAACCGAAGAGTGCAACTTCGATAGGGTATCTTGCTGAAGATATTGACTTGGATTCTATTTTGTTGCCAAACTTTATTATGTTGCCATATAGAGCACTTATTTTGTTGCCAAACTTTATTCTATTTTGGCTCTCGATGATTAACATTTTGTATATTCTGATATCTATACAAAATGACAATGATGATGTGCAGGCATTCTGATATCTGATGTGGCACAGTAGTCTTAAGCTGATGCTTTAATATCTATGTAATTCATCTGATGTGGCAATGATGATGTATTCTATACAAAATGGCAATGATGATGTGCAGGCATTCTGATATCTGATGTGGCACAGTAGTCTTAAGCTGATACTTATTTTGTTGCCAAACTTTATTCTATTTTTGGCACAGTAGTCTTAAGCTGATGTGCAGGAATTTATTTATTTACAATGGCAATGATGATGTGCAGGCATTCTGATATCTATTCTGATATCTATATAACTTATACTATATCAGTAGTAGTCTTAAGCTGATGCTTTGATATCTATGTAATTCATCTCCTTCAAAGTTTACTGATGCTTTGATATCTATATAACTTTACATACATTTTTTGATAAACTTTACATACTATTCTGATATCTATGTAAAACTAGTTGGCTCTAGGAGTTCCTCCCAATCTCTATGTAATTCATCTCCTTACATTTTTTGACACTACTATCTGGCTCCTACTGAAGTGTTTGGAGGAACTCCTGGGGGCTGGGGGACTATCTTTTGGGAGTATATGCAAGCAGGAATGGACACAGAACATAGCTTGAGGGTTATGTCCTCCTGCAACGTGAAAATTCTTGGCTTCTGGAGTTCCTCTCAACCACTTCAGTTACTTCAGTAGCCTATCACACTGCAATCTGACACCTACTGAAGTGGGTATTTTAGTTTTGGGCTTGGCCTTCTTCTAAGACTTTGTTCCCCAAAGGTATCTACATTTTCCTTTTTGATATGCCAAAGTCTGAGATTGAAGGAGATGAATTACATTACTGATGCTTTGATATGCAAGTCTGAGCCATACATTTTTTGATAAACTTTGATAGAGAGGCAGTAGCAATCAGCATTACTGATGCTTTTAATCTTGTAGTCATCCATGTTCTGGTTGGGGAAACGGTTGCTTTTAATCTTGTTAACTCTGTTAGAGAGTATTATGACAAGTAAGCTCTCTCTCTCTCTCTCTCTCTCTCTCAATTTCATTCTGTTTGATACTTACTTCACAGTAATATTATTTATTCACTGGCTTAGTTCCTTTATCTCTAATATTATGATTAAGTACATTAAGTCCTCCCATTTTATTTCCAATTATGTGAGCTTGAATTATTTGTTACTAATTACATTAGTCATATTATAGCAGTTATTGCAACAGCATAATGGATTTTTATAGTGGCATCCTCATATATATCAGAGGTAACAGTACAAAATTATGAAGAATGAAGCATTGAAATGGTGAACAACTCACTGTAATTATGTCCTGCTATATGATGGGTATGATACTTGAAGCAACTACAGTGATATCTGGTTCTTTATCAGTCTATATGGTGTAACTCTCATAGGCACTATCCCGACCTTTGAAGGGAGCTCTTGAATTGGGCTTAGCAACTGAATTTAAGTAGATAACAACTGAATTGTAATATGGTGTTTTCTTATAAAAAGTTGAATCACAAAATAAACATATATCATGATACTGAACCAAAATGGTCCAATTTCCCTCTTAATTGCTTTCTAGTTTCTTGAATTGTGTAGATACATTAATAGATGAAGTTTGCATCCATGAGTTCTCATTGTTGTATATCTGACGTATAGTGGCAATGACATGATCACATGAGGAACTAGTTTCCAATATTTGGGATCAACTTGCATATGGAAATGGAACTGACCTTTGGTTGGTTGAGGAGCAACTGAAGCATGTTGTGCTGCTAGCAAGATTATAGATGTGACAATCTGTATCTTCACAATAGAAGAAGACAACACCATCTAGTGAAGTTGTGTTATAGTACCACTATGATGGTATATCCTCCAAGGTTATTGGGTGATTGCATTATATCATTCCTTGTATCTGAATTTCTTGTTGCTCTCTTTCTGCCTATTCATGCTGTAGACAAAACAGTAAAAGTTAAACTACAATTATAGATACGAAGGCATTGATTTCCTTGTTCTTTCTTACAGGTTTGCTTGAAGATTACTATGTGTACCTATTTCCGGTATGTGATTCTCCATTACCAGGCATTGATTTTCTTGTTCTTTCTTACAAGCTATATCTTCTTTTTTTATAACTGAAATTTGGCAAGTATTCACCGTGTTTTATTAAAAAGGGAATAACGAAACATACAAATATTCAAGGTCTCTTTGTCGAATCATCGAATTTACGAAGGAAACTCTGCCAATTCTTTGGCAAAAATTTTTAGAATCTTGTAGTAACTATTAGCTAGCCCACCCTATTCCAAAATCCTGGCTCTGCCCCTGCTCACATATACACGAAAATATTATATTATGTAGCACATGCGGTAATAAAAAATATCCTAAAAAAAGTATGCCATGGAATAAAATTATGGAAATAATTCACAGATGATTCCAACCCAACTCCTTTACGCACTTATATATTGCTATCCCTTCTTCCAACAGAACTTTCAGCAAAATTGGGACAAGCTGGTTAGAGAAACTGTAGTCTTAAATGTGAAACATTGTGATTACTTCATAAACATCACATTGAGGCATAGACATGTAAATTAAGAAAGGTTTTCTACCAAAATAAAGCATGAACATGTAAATAAAGCTTCGATCGGTGCAGTAATTACTACACAATATAGCTCCTCTTCAAATTTCATGCTCAATTGCCACTATTTATGTGTGAATCCAAGACTGATAGTATAACCTCAAAATTTAAATTAAATACAAAATTCCTTTACAAGTAGTTTAAATCGTGTTTAAAGAAATAATGTTCTCTAAAAAAGGTATAGATAAGTTCTCAAAAGAAAATTGAGGATAAAAAAAAGGGGAGCAAATGAAGAAGAAGCAGAATATATCAGGGAAGCCCTTCTGCAGTCCCATTTCTCCTCATCGAATTCAATTTTGGTTCCTCCCCCTCGTCTAGGACGGAGATGACATGGCTATGTACCCCGCTTCCTTCGTCGAGCGCGGAGCTTCTTCCTTCCTCGACGGCCTCCCGGACCGCCAGCACAGCCGCCTCGTCCGGCGGCGCCTGGAGGTCCGACCGGCACGTCGGGCACGTGGTGTGCAATTCAAGCCAGGAGTCAATGCACCCCGGGTGGAACGCGTGGCAGCACACGGTCAGCAGCCGGATGACGTCCCCCGTGCCGAACTCGGCGAGGCAGACCGCGCACTCGGCGCCGCACTTCCCTTCCTGGATCCGCCTCACCGAGGAGTAGGGGAGGGTGGGGAAGGAGGATATTATCGTCGGGTCGAGCCCGGCCTGCCCTCCGTCTTGCTGGGCCCCGCCGTTGGCGCCGGCTTGTCCGTCGCGGAAGCGGGAGGAGAGGTAGAAGAGGAGGTCGCGGAGGAGGAAGATGGATAAGAAGCAGATGAGGAAGAAGACGAGGACGAGGACCGGGAGGAGCATCGGGACCGAGTACACGACGGGAGGAGGCAGGCCGGGCCCTGCTGCCGGAGGAGGAGGGAGGGGGTCCGACATTGCCGGAGAGATTGGTTTCCGGCCGGTTGGGTGGTGATTAGCATGGATTTTTAGAGGGAACGAGAATGGTGCAGTTGAAGAACTACTATTGATATGGTTCGGAATTCTATTTTGCTAATTATCCCTCCTCTACGTGTTACGTGATGTCGTTTTTGCATGCATGGATCTGAGGTGGGACCCATAAGGACGTAGTGGGGCCGGGAAAGGGTTTGTTCTTTGTATGGAACGTTGAAGTCAAAGGGGCTGGCTTGTGGCTGAGAGTTGGGGGCGCTTGCGAAGACCTTGGGATATACCTTTGAATTCAGGAGACTCGGAACAGCTGTACCTTCTCCAATCTAGGAAACCCTAATTTTAGTAAATGTAATTACAAAAAATTACGTTAAGGATAACATATTTTTTTTTAATATTAGTAAATAGATAATAATAATCATGCGCAAACATAATACCACGGAATTTATGAACAAGCCACCGTATTGTTGAAAGAAATGGTAAGATGACCACCATATCGATATTGCTAATGACAGTATGTTTTTTTTTTAAAGAAAGAATGGCAAAAACAATAGTGACTTCTTAGCTCCTCCCTCGTACTTTCCTTTTAAAAAGAGAATGACTAAAGCGTTCAATACAAACAATCAATCTCACAAACAAACATTAAATATGCACTCGTATTGCTAAATCTAATGACGGTTTGGGTGTCACTTATATATATTGTTTTTAGCTTTTACGATATGTATATGTATCTATACTTTTTGAAACTTGTTATTACTCTTCTAATATCTCCAAAGTTTAGTATTGTGTGCGTAATTTTTCGATATAATTAACCATGTTGAGGTAGATTGCACTAAATGCGAGCTTCAACACTGTCAGCAAGTGCAGAGCCTTGGTTGGTTGAGTTGGGCTCCAGCCCGTCCAGTTTTTTTATATGTAATAAATGATTTGGTTATCCATATCCATTTAGAATCCGGCCCATTAAGAACCTCTTATATAACCCTAGCTTCTATAACCCTATCTTATTTCTCTCCCCTTTTCTTCTTCTCTCTCGCGCTGATATTTTTTCATTACTCAATTTCGACCATAATTTTTAATTCTCGTAGAAAATGATTGGTGTCGAATTAACAAATCTGAACGTAAAAGAGTATATGGCGTCGGCGATATACGATCCTACCCCTCTTGTTTCGAAAGAGGAGAAAGAAGAAGGATATTTCAGCGATTCCAAGACGTTCTCTTTCATCGTCTAAGTGCTCGACGAAGTCGTCAAGGTATTATTTACTTCCATAATTTTGGTATCTCTTTGTATTTTCTTGATGAATTAGATTAATTTTTAATCGAAACCGAGAAGAACCGATCAAAGTTTCGAATTTTCCTCTTTCATTCCAAGGCGTTCTTTTCCGTCGTCCCAGTGCTCAATGGAGTCGCCATGATATTATTTTTACTTCCATAATTTTGGTATCTTTTTTATTTTCTTGATGAATTAGATTAATTTCCAATCGAAACTGAGAAGAACCGAGAAAAGTTTCGACATTTCCTCTTTCCTTAGGATTTAATTTGATTTAGTTAGAACATTTTAGGTATTATTATTATTATTATTATTATTATTATTATTATTATTATTATTTATTTATTTGGGGTGTGGTTGGGTTAAGTATTTCAAGTATTTTCATGCTGAATTAGATTAATTATCTTTGAGATCGAGTAAAATCGATCAAACTCGTCTTAATTCGTATTTTAGTAAGTTTAGAAACCCTAGGACACGTATGGGGGATGTAATTTTTAGATGAAAAGTATATCATGTTGGTTTATTTGTTCTTTTTTTTCTTTTGTTTGAGCATAGTGTATTCTGAACTAGTAGTAAGGATGCAATTTAGGAATGTTAGTATTCAAGATTTGAAGTTGTGTTCGATATCCTTTAGTAGGCAAAAAAAAAAATTATGACGTTTTAATTTCAGTTTGAAATAAACTAAAATACTAGAGCTTTTGTTAACCCTTTCGCTGAAGGATTGTCACATGTGAAACAAGTCCAAAATAAAACTGTTTTGAGAGTAGTTTGGTGAACATTTAAAGTGATTTTGACTAACGATTTGACATGTGACAACCCTTCAGTTGAAGGATGACTAAGCATTATAGTTTTGGTTGGTGAACAAAAGTAGACTCCATCTTTCATATATCACTGCCTCTAGAGTTTTAGTGTTTCTCTATATAAAGTAACAAAATTTTTTATATTTTCTCAAAACAATTTGTCTTGAGAGAACAGGCAACAAATTCATGAAGACAACTTGAGACACTAAACAACAAAAATGGTGTTAAGTTAAAAAAAAAAAAAAAAAAGGGGGAAATGAATAATATTATTTATCACTCGCATCCACAGTGGAGACACTTCAAACACATACTTCAAATTAATAGATATTGTATAAATTATTATTTTTAGAGTGTCTTCTTGATATTGGTACACAATGATATATTCCAAATAAATACTTTAAATAACCTACTGTTTTTCCTTCCTCTTTTTTCTCTTTATTTTACTTTCATGTTTGGTAAGATTTTTCCTCGCTCTAATTTTTTTTTTTTTTTTTGTAGGAAAGAACGATTATTTTTTCGGGGTCTAAGAACTAATGTAGAGGAGTTGAGGTATGCACCAACTCTGAACTGTTTTTTGACTTTCTACCAATTTTTGAGTATGGACAATTGTCTATTGCTGCATAATTCAAGTGCTACAAAATTTGACTATTGTCAAAATGTAGTACTTGAAATCTCTTTCACTGTGGATTCTGTAAGAAGAAGTAATTTGGGAGAACATTTTCTAGGAATTAATAGCTTTACTGTTAGGAAAAAAAACAACCTGGAGCGTTACAAATGATACATGGACGTGCATGCACATCTTTCGTGGTGTAGAAGAGGAAACCTGATCCATGTGAGCACAGCTTCCACGAAGTTTTAGTTAGGCGTGGCAACAAAGCGTTAGGTGGAGATAAGCATCAGTCTACTGGCTAAGGTCCGTAACAGTTTTGAATTCATTCTCAACAGTTTTGGATTCATTCTCGGGACATTAATTCAAGTATGTGCCACCTTTCTACATAGTTTGTATCGCGAGCAGAAGAAGAGAAATGGCACATACTTGAATTAATGTCCCGAGAATGAACATAATCAAAAAAAAAAAAATTCTTTTAAGTAAAGAGTAGCAAGTGAGAAGTGAGTTGGAAACTAGGGAGATGCTCAAGACAATAATTAGTTTGAAGCAAAGGACCTAACTAAAATTAACCTACTTGGGTTCTTCTTTCTTTCTTTCTTTTCCCCTGATACGACCGAATCATGGTTTGTGTCCTCGTGTCACCACTACCTGCGTACTCACCTATTTGGATTTGGCGATCAGGTCACGGGGTCCACACTATGTGAGCCACTGTGTGGAAAACATACTTCTCCTAACCAAGTTAGGTTTTTTCCGATGTCTTAAAAATACCGATTTTTAAACTTGGGGTTATTAGCTATATACCATATATTGAAGTCCCAATAACTTCATATATATCAAGTAATTAATCTACATCTATATAATAGAGTAATTAATTGTTCTAGCAGGCAGTTCATCCATAAGTGAGAATATAGAAAAGTTATCAAGCATAGGTAGTTAGCTAGTAGCATGTTCTAAACTAAACCTAATATTTCAGATTAAAAGTGCTGCAGTACAACAGAACTACTAGAGAACCCATAATTAACAAATACAAACAAAGCATGAGTTTAAAAACACACATTTTTACACAATAGCCCAACCGTTACCTAAATGAAAACCATAGATCGACAACACGCAAAAGCATAAAGTAGTCATGACCCAAACGAAAACCGACCTCGATCGATCGATACAACACGATTAGTAGAAGGGTGCCCTCCTCGGAGTGCCTTTCCTAGATAGTGTCATAGCGATACTTTCTTGATATACTGTGGCCACAATAGCAATAGTAGCTAACTCTGGAAGAAGCTTGACCTTGCTCCCTCTTGTTCAGATATAGCACCACCGCTCAATTGAGTGAGAAAGACTATGAAAACTCAACAGGAAAAGTAAAATCTAGTTAACCAAATATATCGAAGAATCGGATGAATAATCTTCTAGGAAGAAGTCTTAAGAGAAATAATACAAATTCTCTCAACATCTTTTATCCTATAAAAAACGGTATATTTTTTGGTTTCTTTCATCTTGATATTTTGTATATTTACAAGGAAAACCACTAGATGTATTAGTAGATCATTCTTAATTTTTTTTTCCCAAAAGGAATTAACTATAACAAATAATTGGTTTGTTTTAGTTAATTTTCATCATGATTTGTTTGGTTTTATCACTATATCACATCCATGAATCTTAAAAAAAGAGAAGTTGAAAGTATTCTGTCTTAAGAAGAATTAAGGAGGAGGAGAAGGAAGAGGAAGATGTGGAGAAGGAAGAAATGCTTGAGCTTTACTTCTTCCTTTTCCCTTCTTCTTCTTCTTACATTTTGTGTATTTGTATTGATGTAATTTTCCTTTTTTTTCCATTGCTTTTTTCTTCACTTGTATATAATCACAGTTGATCAACATTTTCATGTCTTCAGTTTTGATCAACGCACTTTCACGGTGTCTCCTCACCTACGATTAATAGAATATATATTTTTCATGACAAAAGAAGAACTAAAGAAATGAATAGTTAACCAGAAATATGGTAAGAAGGAAAAAGGGGACTTCACATGGATGATCTGATGCTGATTAGGATGATCAAGAAGACAGTAGGGGCAGAACCTCGAAAGACAGTCCATGCAAAAATTGTTCCTCTCGTTACGTTTGAGTGTATCGTGAATGGTGCAGTAGTCAAAGAAGTTCTCGCTCAGAATGGTTTTCAGCCACCTTGGGACACTGTTGTTAGAAGTCGACTGCAACAAAAGAAGAAGAAGAAGAAGAAGAAGAAGAAGAAGAAAGAAAAAATTACATCAATCAATACAAGAAAATACACAAAATGTAAGATGAAGAAAAAGAAGAAGTAAAGCTCAACCATTTCTTCCTTCTCTTCCTCTTTCTCTTCCTCTTCCTCCTCCTCCTCCTCCTCCTCCTTCTTTTTCTTAAGACAAATGGCTAGGGTTAAGGTGGTGGTGCTAAATAACTGTTGAGTGAAATATTAGGGACTGATACAACCATGAAGAATTCCACGTGCAATGAACATAGTCGTGACAGTATGCGTAATGCCACTTGTTATAACAACCCCTCTTAATTAATGACCTTCCTATTCCTGCTAGTAATGTATGGAGGATGAATCAACAAAAAAGAATTAAGGGTTTCAAATTCTCAACATAGTAGTAATGTTATTCTAGAGCTTATTTGAATATAAAAGAAAAGTCTAAAAATACTCTAACATAAAATTTCTACAATCAAAAAGTGAAAGTACCATTGAATGCAATATCAATATTTTGATCTCCTGATGCTAAAAATTCTAAGATATCTCACTCTAGGGCGTTTGGATAATCAATCATGTTATTTGGCTCGCATGGGTGCACCGTCGAGAAAGGCGGAGCAGGGTGTGTGTGTGTGTGGTGGTGGTAAGGAAGGGGGGGTTTGGAGTGATGGCGACGGCAGGGACTTTGCACCCGCGTCAGCCAAATATCATTTTCGTTGAATAATTGTTCATAAGATTTTTATTTACATATGGCTGAGAAATATTACCTCTCATCTTTTAAGTTACTGTTTTCTTGAATGTTGGTCATATGTAGGGGTGGCTGAAATTATATTTGTTATTTTAGGGGATATTGTTTTTGTTAATCTAAAGCACTTTGTTCACCCCTTGTTACAGTGTATTTTAATGACCCCACGTATTCATATCTTTTGTGACTGAAATAGAATATGTCTTAATAATTGATATAGATGTCGTGTTTTCTAACGTATAGAGGCTTTTATGCACTTGGAATATAAAAAAAATATTCAAGTCCCGAGAACTCTTGCTCGAAGTTAACTTCACTATCAGTGAAAACACAAACTTTGATCCTAAGAGCTTGCGACTTTGTACAGACACGAGCTTATGATCCGAAGAGCTCGACGATTTTAGAAACTTTCATAAATATATTTGAATAGTCAAGCTTGTACAACTCGAACACTTCTAATCGATACCGTACTGTCACTTAGAAGAATGTGAGTTGTCTTGAAGATTGAGAAGGTTTGAAGCTCTTTAGAGAATAGAGATGACGAAGAGTGAATGAGTGATTAGAAATGGAAAATTCTTCTCTATTTATAGATTTTTTTGGAATAGGGTTCGAACAGAACTCGGATGCACAACGTTCAAATTTTAAACGTTGTAACCATGCGAATATGTCTAGCACTCTGAATCAGGAATCATTTTTGGGTGACCGAGTTCGGAAAGAGTTCGGACAGAACTCAGATCGAGTTCGGTTTTTCAATTTCCAGTAAGTTCATGGTCACATTTGGCTCAATTTGGTTTGTGTTGAGAAAATTTTTGGGCTAGTATTAGTTCAGAGTTGGTTTAGATTTAGGTAGGCTTATTTAGAGTGAACTTTGAATTGATATTCATCTAGTACCAAAGTGCGATCTGACTTATATAAGTCGTAGACTAAAAAAAACAAAATACATAATAAATGTAAAAACAGTAGAACTAAACGAACATCAAAGTAACATATTCTGTTGAACAGATTTTCCATGTATCGATATGGAGTTTTAAGTTAATTATTGAAATTAGATTGACTGAGACAAAATGGACCAACACACCCTCCACTGCATTACCTACCACTGTAGGCCAGAGCTGTAAGATGCCTGTTATCAAGTATTGCACCACACACTCCTCAACACATTTAGGTGCAATAGCAGCTCCAACCCTCACAATCTCACACAAATTCACTAATACAAATGCAACACAAACACTACCCATCAATATATTCCCATACTTATTTTTTGGATCCGGCTCCGAGAAAGAGGATGCCCTCCTCCTCGCCGTGCATTTTCGAGATCGTGTTGCAGCCGGAGAGGCACGAGACGAGGATGTCGATGTCCCCTCATTTTTTCTTACCGGGATGAGCTCAATATTGCTTTCCATATTGCCTGCAGCATAAACAGTAGCGGTGCCATTAGGTTGCAAGTTGGCATTGGCTGGTTCATCAGGGATGAGTTCGGGAGGGAGGTCCCGATGTTCTTCGACGTCGTCGTTGTGGTCCAATGGTAGAGTTGGCAGCAACGATGTCGGTGCTGCATCAGGGTTGTCGAGGGGTTTTGTCTATGTCTATGCTAGCTTCACCTTTTTCAAATGCTTCCAACTGCATGCAACAACCCCTTTAAAAGTTGAAAAAGAAGCTAGAAAATAATAATTATTTACTTCACAATTAAGCTTGATAATTAATTACGACCGTGCAAGCAATGGAACAGTAGCGTTACTTTCTTGATATACTGTGGCCACAATAGCAATAGTAGCTAACTCTGAAAGAAGCTTGACCTTGCTCCCTCTTGTTCAGATATAGCACCACCGCTCTATTGAGTGAGAAAGACTGTGAAAATCAACTGGAAAAGTAAAATCTAGTTAACAAAATATATCGAAGAATCGGATGTATAATCTTCTAGGAAAAAGTCTTAAGAGAAATAATACAAATTCTCTCAACATCTTTTATCCTATAAAAAATGGTACATTTTTTAGTTTCTTTCATCTTGATATTTTGTATATTTATAAGGAAAAACACTAGATGTATTAGTAGATCATTCTTAATAAAAAAAAAAATTCAAAAGGAATTAACTATAAAAAATAATTGGTTTGTTTTAGTTAATTTTCAACATGACTTGTTTGGTTTTATCTCTATATCACATCCATGAACCTTAAAAAAAGAGAAGTTGAAAGTATTTTTTCTTAAGTAGAATTAAGGAGGAGGAGGAGGAGGAGGAGGAGGAGAAGAAGGAAGAGGAAGAGGAGGAGAAGGAAGAAATGGTTGAGCTTTACTTCTTCCTTTTCCCTTCTTCTTCTTACATTTTGTGTATTTTCTTGTATTGATGTAATTTACCTTTTTTTTCCTTTGTTTTTTTGCTTCACTTGTATAGAATCACAATTGATCAACATTTCCATGTCTTTAGTTTTGATCAACGCACTTTCACGGTGTCTCCTCACCTACGATTAATAGAATATATATATTTTATGACAAAAGAAGAACTAAAGAAATGAATAGTTAACTAGAAATTTGGTAAGAAGAAAAGAGGGGACTTCACATGGATGATCTGATGCTGATTAGGATGATCAAGAAGACAGTAGGGGCAGAACCTCGAAAGACAGTCCATGCAAAAATTGTTCCTCTCGTTACGTTTGAGTGTATCGTGAATGGTGCAGTAGTCAAAGAAGTTCTCGCTCAGAATGGTTTTCAGTCACCTTGGGACACTGTTGTTAGAAGTCGACTGCAACAAAAAAAAGAAGAAGAAAAAGAAAAAGAAGAAGAAGAAGAAAGAAAAAATTACATCAATCAATACAAGAAAATACACAAAATGTAAGAAGAAGAAGAAGAAGAAGTAAAGCTCAACCATTTCTTCCTTCTCCTCCTCTTCCTCTTCCTCTTCCTCTTCCTCCTCCTCTGCCTCCTTCTTTTTCTTAAGACAAATGGCTAGGGTTAAGGTGGTGGTGCTAAATAAGTGTTGAGTGAAATATTATAGACCGATACAACCATGAAGAATGCCACGTGCAATGAACATAGCCGTGACAGTATGTGTAATACCACTTGTTATAACAACCCCTCTTAATTAATGACCTTCCTATTCTAGCTAGTAATGTATGGAGGATGAACCAACAAAAAGGAATTAAGGGTTTCTAATTCTCAACGTAATAGTAGTAATGTTATTCTAGAGCTTATTTGAATATAAAAGAAAAGTCTAAAAATACTCTAAGAGAAAATTTTCTACAATCAAAAAGTGAAAATATCATTGAATGCAATATCAATATTTTAATCTCCTTATGCTAAAAATTCTAAGATATCTCACTCTAGGGCGTTTGAATAATCAATCCTGTTATTTTTCTCGTATGGGTGCACCGTCGAGAAGGGCGGATCAGGGTGTGTGTGTGTGTGGTGGTGGTGGTGGTAGGGAAGGGGGGAGGTTTGGAGTAATGGCGGCGGCAGGGCCCTCCTCGGCCGCGCAGGTGCTCCGACTTTGCACCCGGGCCAGCCAAATATCATTTTCGTTAAATAATTATTCATAAGATTTTTATTTACATGATCTATGGCTGAGAAATATTACCTCTTATCTTTTAAGTTACTGTTTTCTTGAATGTTGGTCATATGTAGTGGTGGCTGAAATTATATTTATTATTTTCGGGGATATTGTTTTTGTTAATCTAAAGCACTTGGTTCACCCCTTGTTACAGTATTTTAATGACCCCACGTATTCATATCTTTTGTGACTGAAAGATAATATGTCTTAATAATTGATATAGATGTCGTGTTTTCTAACGTATAGAGGCTTTTATGCACATGGAATATAAAAAAATATTCAAGTCCCGAGAACTCTTGCTCGAAGTTAACTTCACTATCAGTGAAAACACAAACTTTGATCCTAAGAGCTTGTGACTTTGTACAGACACGAGTTTTTGATCCGAACAGCTCGACGATTTCAGACAGTTTTATAAATATATTCGAATAGTCAAGCTTGTACAACTCGAACACTTCTAATCGAGACCACACTGCCACTTAGAAGAATGTGAGTTGTCTTGAAGATTGAGAAGGTTTGAAGCTCTTTAGAGAATAGAGATGATGAAGAGTGAATGAGTGATTAGAAATGGAAAATTCTTCTCTATTTATAGATTTTTTTGGAATAGAGTTCGAACAGAACTCGGATGCACAACGTTCAAAATTTTAAACGTTGTAACCATGAGAATATGTCTAGCACTCTGAAACATGAATCAGTTTTGGTCGACCGAGTTCGGAAAGAGTTCGGACAGAAGTCAAAGAAGGGGACTTCACATGGATGATCTGATGCTGATTAGGATGATCAAGAAGACAATAGGGGCAGAACCTCGAAAGACAGTCCATGCAAAAATTGTTCCTCTCGTTACGTTTGAGTGTATCGTGAATGGTGCAGTAGTCAAAGAAGTTCTCGCTCAGAATGGTTTTCAGCCACCTTGGGACACTGTTGTTAGAAGTCGACTGCAACAAGAAGAAGAAGAAGAAGAAGAAGAAGAAGAAGAAGAAGAAAGAAAAAATTACATCAATCAATACAAGAAAATACACAAAATTTAAGATGAAGAAGAAGAAGAAGTAAAGCTCAACCATTTCTTCCTTCTCCTCCTCTTCCTCTTCCTCTTCCTCTTCCTTTTCCTCCTCCTCCTCCTCCTTCTTCTTTAGAAAAACGGCTAGGGTTAAGGTGGTGTTGCTAAATAAGTGTTGAGTGAAATATTAGGGTCCGATACAACCATGAAGAATGCCACTTGCAATGAACATAGCCGTGACAGTGTGTGTAATGTCACTTGTTATGACACCCCCCTCTTAATTAGTGACCTTCCTATTCTAGTTAGTAATGTACGGAGGATGAACCAACAAAAAGGAATTAAGGGTTTCAAATTCTCAACGTAATAATAGTAATGTTATTCTAGAGCTTATTTGAATATAAAAGAAAAGTCTAAAAATACTCTAAGAGAAAATTTTCTACAATCAAAAAGTGAAAGTACCATTGAATGCAATGTCAATATTTTAATCTTCTAATGCTAAAAATTCTAAGATATCTCACTCTAGGGTGTTTGAATAATCAATCCTGTTATTTGGCTCGCATGGGTGCACCGTCAAGAAGGGCGGAGCAGGGTGTGTGTATGTGTGTGGTGGTGGTGGGGAAGGGGGGGAGGTTTGGAGTGATGGCGGCGGCAGGGCCCTCCTCGGCCGCGCAGGTGCTCCGACTTTACACCCGCGCCAGTCAAATATCATTTTTGTTGAATAATTATTCATAAGATTTTTATTTACATAATATATGGCTGAGAAATATTACCTCTCATCTTTTAAGTTACTATTTTCTTGAATGTTGGTCATAAGTAGTGGTGGCTGAAATTATATTTGTTATTTTTGGGGATATTGTTTTTGTTAATCTAAAGCTCTTGGTTCACCCCTTGTTACCGTGTATTTTAATGACCCCACGTATTCATATCTTTTTTGACTGAAAGAGAATATGTCTTAATAATTGATATAGATTTCATGTTTTCTAACGTATAGAGGCTTTTATGCACTTGGAATATAAAAAAAAATATTCAAGTCCCGAGAACTCTTGCTCGAAGTTAACTTCACTATCAGTGAAAACACAAACTTTGATCCGAAGAGCTTGCGACTTTGTACAGACACAGAGCTTTTGATCCGAAGATCTCGACGACTTCAGACACTTTCATAAGTATATTTGAATAGTCAAGCTTGTACAACTCTAACACTTCTAATCAAGCTTGTATGATGCCTATTATCTGGTATTGCACCACACACTCCTCAACACATTTAGCTGCAACAACAGCTCCAACCCTCACAGGTTCACACAAATTCAATAATACAAATGCAACACAAACACTATCCATCAATACATTCCCATACTTTTTTTTTTTGGATCCGGCTCCGAGAAAGAGGATGCCCTCCTCCTCGGAGTGCCTTTCCGAGATCGTGTCACAGCCGGAGAGGAACGAGACGAGGATGCTGATGTCCTCTCGTTTTTCCTGACCGGGATGAGCTCAATATTGCTTTCCATATTGCCTGCAGCATCAACAGTAGCGGTGCCATTAGGTTGCAAGTTGGCATTGGCTGGTTCATCAGGGATGAGTTTGGGAGGGAGGTCCCGATATTCTTCGACGTCGTCGTTGTGGTCCAATGGTGGAGCTGGCAGCAACGACGTCGGTGCTGCATCAGGGTTGTCGAGGGGTTTTGTCTATGTCTATGCTAGCTTCACCTTTTTCAAATGCTTCCAACTGCATGCAACAACCCCTTAAAAGTTGAAAAAGAAGGTAGAAAATAATAATTAATTACTTCACAATTAATCTTCATAATTAATTATGACCTTGCAAGCAATGGAACAGTAGCGATACTTTCTTGATATAATGTGGCCACAATTGCAATAGTAGCTAACTCTGGAAGAAGCTTGACCTTGCTCCCTCTTGTTCAGTTATAGCACCACCGCTCTATTGAGTGAGAAAGACTGTGAAACTCAACAGGAAAAGTAAAATCTAGTTAGCCAAATATATCAAAGAATCGGATGAATAATCTTCTAGGAAAAAGTCTTGAGAGAAATAATACAAATTCTCTCAATATCTTTTATTCTATAAAAATGGTTTATTTTTTGTTTCTTTCATCTTGATATTTTGTATATTTACAAGGAAAAACACTGGATGTATTAGTAGATCATTCTAAATATTTTTTTCCAAAAGGAATTAACTATAACAAATAATTGGTTTGTTTTAATTAATTTTCAACTTGACTTGTTTGGTTTTATCTCTATATCACATCCATGATCAACCTTAAAAAAAAAGAACTTGAAAGTAGTCTGTCTTAAAGAAGAATTAAGGAGGAGGAGGAGGAGAAGAAGAAGAAGAAGAAGGAAGGAAGAAACTGTTGAGCTGTACTTCTTCCTTTTCCCTTCTTCTTTTTCTTCTTACATTTTGTGTATTTTCTTGTATTAATGTAATTTTCCTTTTTTTTTTCTTTGCTTTTTTCTTTCACCTGTATAGAATCACAGTTGATCAACAATAATTTTAAAATTAAAACTTATTTTAAAATTAATATTAATATTAACACTAATATTAATATTAATATTAACATTAACATTAAAAAATTGGATGATTAATTTTTTGTGTTTAAATTTGACATTCAGTTGTCATGTTAAATAACACATAATACTCTTTAATGTGTCATGTTAGAGCATCCACAATGGAAGAGATTTCAAGTGCTACATTTTTACTTTAGTCAAATTTTGTAGCACTTAAAGGCTGCAGTGGACACTTGTCTATACTTGAAAATTACTAAAAAGTCAAGAAAGACTCCAGATTTGGAGCGTGTCCTAACTCCGCTATATTACTTTCGGGCCTAGCAAAAGGGAATAAAAAATAAAGAGAAAAATAGAGGAAAAATCTTATCAGACAATAAAGAAAAATGAAGAGAAAAAAGAGGGAGAGAAAGGAAGAGGATAATTTAGAGTGTAGCATTGTGTGCCAATATCAAGTGGACACTCCAAAAATAATAATTTATATAGTTTTTATTTATTTGAAGTATGTGTTTGGAGTGTCCCCACTGTGGATGATCTTTGAAGTATGTGTTTGGAGTGTCCCCACTGTGGATGCTCTTCTGTCATATATGACCATTTTTTCCTACTTTTTTTCATTTTCATTTTCTTCCGCTCTTTATTTTCCTTTAATGTTTGGTAAGAACAGTTAATTTTGGTGGACCCAGGTATTAATATAGAGGAGGTAGACACGTTCCAAACATTGAGTGTCTCTTGACTTTCTAGTAATTTTTAAGAATGTACAAGTGATTACTGTAGTCTTCAAGTGCTACAAAATTTGACTATAGTCAAAATATAGCACCTGACACATCTCCCACTGTGGATCCTCTAAGAGCTTCCACAGTGTGGACACTCCAAATACATACTCAAAATTATTAAAAAGATATGTAAATTATTACTTTTGGAGTGTCCCCATGATATTGGCATACAATGGTACTCCAAATTAATCTCCTCTTTTTTCTCCCTCTTTTTTCTCTTTATTTTTCTTTCATATTTGGTAATATTTTTACTCGTTTTTTCCTCTTTATTTTATTTTTTTCATGTTTGATTACTTTTGGTGGACCCATAAATTAATATAGAGGAGTTAGGACACGCTCCAAATCTGGAGTGTCTCGTAGGTTTCTAGTAATTTTCAAGTATTGAAAAGTGTCCACTGCAGCCTATAAGTGCTACAAAATTTGACTAAAGTCAAAATGTAGTACTTGAAACCTCTCCCACTGTGGATGATCAAAGTGAGGACACTCCAAATAGATACTCTAAATTATTAGAAATTGTATAAATGATTACTTTTGGAGTATCTCCTTGATATTAATCCACAATGGTACACTCCAAATAAATACTCCAAATTAACCTCCTGTTTTTTCTTGCTTTTTTTTCTCTTCATTTTACTTTCATTGTGGATTCTGTAAGGAGTAATTTGGGAGAACATTTCGAGGAATTAATAGCTTTACTGTTAGGAAAAAAAACAACCTGGAGCGTTACAAATGATACATGGACGTGCATGCACATCTTTCGTGGTGTAAAAGAGGAACCTGATCCATGTGAGCACAGCTTCCACGAAGTTTTTGTTAGGCGTGGCAACAAAGCGTTAGGTGGAGATAAGCATCAGTCTACTGGCTAAGGTCCATAACAGTTTTGAAATCATTCTCGGGACACAACAGTTTTGGATTCATTCTCGGGAAATTAATTCAAGTATGTGCCACATTTCTACATAGTTTGTATCGCGAGTAGAAGAAGGGAAATGGCACATACTTGAATTAATGTCCAGAGAATGAACAGAATCAAAAAAAAAAAATTCTTTTAAGTAAAGAGTAGCAAGTGAGAAGTGAGTTGGAAACTAGGGAGATGCTCAAGACAATAATTAGTTTGAAGCAAAGGACCTAACTAAAATTAACCTAGTTTATGCATAAATGAGAATATAGAAAAGTTATCAAGTATAGGTAGTTAGCTAGTAGCATGTCCTAAACTAAACCTAATATTTCAGATTAAAAGTGCTGCAGTACAACAGAACTACTAGAGAACCCATAATTAACAAATAGAAACAAAGCATGAGTTTAAAAACACACATTTTTACACAATAGCCCAACCGTTACCTAAATGAAAGCCATAGATCGAAAATATGCAAAAGCATAAACTAGCTAGAATCATGACCCAAACGAAATCCGTGCTCGATCGGTCGATACAACACGATTAGTAGAAGGGAGCCCTCCTCGGGGTGCCTTTCCTAGATCGTGTCTTAGCCGGAGAGCCACGAGACGACGAGGATGCCGATGCCGATGCCCCGGCCACGTTTTGCCTGACCGGGATGCGCTCAATATTGCTTTCCATATTGCCTGCATCATCAACAGTAGCAGCGCCATCAGGCTGCAAGTTGGCATTGGCTGCAGGTTCATCAGGGAGGAGTTCGGGAGCGAGGTCTCCATTTTCTTCGACGTCGTTGTTGTGGTCCACTTGTGGAGCTGGCAGCAACAACGGCGGTGCTGCATCAGGGTTGTCGAGGGGTTTGTCTATGTCTATGCTAGCTTCACCTTTTTCAAATGCTTCCAACTGCATGCAACAACCCCTAAAAAAGTTGAAAAAGAAACTAGAAAATAATAATTAATTACTTCACAATTAAGCTTGATAATTAATTACGACCTTGCAAGCAATGGAACAGTAGCGATACTTTCTTGATATACTATGGCCACAATAGCAATAGTAGCTAACTCTGGAAGAAGCTTGACCTTGCTCCCTCTTGTTCAGATATAGCACCACCGCTCTATTGAGTGAGAAAGACTATGAAACTCAACAGAAAAAGTAAAATCTAGTTAGCCAAATATATCGAAGAATCGGATGAATAATCTTCTAGGAAAAAGTTTTAAGAGAAATAATACAAATTCTCTCAACATCTTTTATCCTATAAAAAAATGGTATATTTTTTGGTTTCTTTCATCTTGATATTTTGTATATTTTGTATATTTACAAGGAAAAACACTAGATGTATTAGTAGATCATTCTTAATTTTTATTTTTTCCAAAAGGAATTAACTATAAAAAATAATTGGTTTGTTTTAGTTAATTTTTAACATGACTTGTTTGGTTTTATCTCTATATCACATCCATGAACCTTAAAAAAAAAGAAGTTGAAAGTATTTTGTCTTAAGAAGAATTATGGAGGAGGATGTGGAGGAGGAGGAGGAGGAGGAGAAGAAGGAAGAGGAGGAGGAGGAGGAGGAGGAAGAAATGGTTGAGCTTTACTTCTTCCTTTTCCCTTCTTCTTCTTCTTCTTCTTACATTTATGTATTTTCTTGTATTGATGTAATTTTCCTTTTTTTTCCTTTGTTTTTTTGCTTCACCTGTATAGAATCACAGTTGATCAACGTTTCCATGTCTTCAGTTTTGATCAACGCACTTTCACGGTGTCTCCTCACCTAAGATTAATAGAATATATATTTTTCATGAGAAAAGAAGAACTAAAGAAATGAATAGTTAACTAAAAAATATGGTAAGAAGGAAAGAGGGGACTTCACATGGATGATCTGATGCTGATTAGGATGATCAAGAAGACAGTAGGGGCAGAACCTCGAAAGACAGTCCATGCAAAAATTGTTCCTCTCGTTACGTTTGAGTGTATCGTGAATGGTGCAGTAGTCAAAGAAGTTCTCGTTCAGAATGGTTTTCAGCCACCTTGGGACACTGTTGTTAGAAGTCGACTGCAAGAAGAAGAAGAAGAAGAAGAAGAAGAAAGAAAGAAAAAATTACATCAATCAATACAAGAAAATACACAAAATGTAAGATGATGAAGAAGAAGAAGAAGAAGTAAAGCTCAACCATTTCTTCCTTCTCCTCCTCTTCCTCTTCCTCTTCCTCTTCCACTTCCACTTCCTTTTCCTTTTCCTCTTCCTCTTCCTCCTTCTTCTTCTTAAGACAAACGGCTAGGGTTAAGGTGGTGGTGCTAAATAAGTGTTGAGTGAAATATTAGGGACCGATACAACCACGAAGAATGCCACGTGCAATGAACATAGCCGTGACAGTAAGTGTAATGCCACTTGTTATAACACCCCCCCCCCCCCCCCCCCCCTCTTAATTAATGACCTTCCTATTCTAGCTAGTAATGTATGGAGGATGAACCAACAAAAAGTAATTAAGGGTTTCAAATTCTCAACGTAATAGTAGTAATGTTATTCTAGAGCTTATTTGAATATAAAAGAAAAGTCTAAAAAACATTAAGAGAAAATTTTCTACAATCAAAAAGTGAAAGTACCATTGAATGCAATGTCAATATTTTGATCTTCTGATGCTAAAAATTCTAAGATATCTCACTCTAGGGCGTTTGAATAATTAATCATGTTATTTGGCTCGCATGGGTGCACCGTCGAGAAGGGCGGAGCTGGGTGTGTGTGTTTGTGGTGGTGGTAGGGAAGGGGGTGGGGGAGGTTCGGAGTGATGGCGGCAGCAGGGCCCTCCTTGGCCGTGCAGGTGCTCCGACTTTGCACCCGCGCCAGCCAAATATCATTTTCGTTGAATAATTCATAAGATTTTTATTTACATGATCTATGGCTAAGAAATATTACCTCTCATCTTTTAGGTTACTGTTTTCTTGAATGTTGGTCATATGTAGTGGTGGCTGAAATTATATTTGTTATTTTCGGGGATATTGTTTTTGTTAGTCTAAAGCACTTGGTTCACCCCTTGTTACAGTGTATTTTAATGACCCCACATATTCATATCTTTTGTGACTGAAAGAGAATATGTCTTAATAATTGATATAGATGTCGTGTTTTCTAACGTATAGAGGCTTTTATGCACTTGGAATATAAAAAAAATACATGTCCCGAGAACTCTTGCTCGAAGTTAACTTCACTATCAGTGAAAACACAAACTTTGATCCTAAGAGCTTGCGAATTTGTACAGACACGAGCTTTTGATCCGAAGAGCTCGACGACTTCAGACACTTTCATAAATATATTTGAATAGTCAAGCTTGTACAACTCGAACACTTCTAATCGATACCGCACTATCACTTAGAAGAATGTGAGTTATCTTGAAGATTGATAAGGTTTGAAGCTCTTTAGAGAATAGAGATGATGACGAGTGAATGAGTGATTAGAAATGGAAAATTCTTCTATATTTATAGATTTTTTTGGAATAGAGTTCGAACTGAACTCGGATGCACAACGTTCAAAAATTTAAACGTTGTAACCATGAGAATATGTCTAGCACTCTAAATCAGGAATCAGTTTTGTGTGACCGAGTTCGGAAAGAGTTCGGACAGAACTCAGATCGAGTTCGGTTTTTCAATTTTCAGTAAGTTCATGGTCAGATTTGGCTCAATTTGGGTTGTGTTGACTAGGATTTTTGGGCTATATTAGCTCAGAGTTGGTTTAGATTTAGCTAGGCTTATTTTGAGTGAACTTTGAATTGATTTTCAACTAGTACCAAAGTGCGATCTGACTTATATAAGTAATAGACTAAAAAAAACAAAATACATAATAAATATAAAAACAATAGAACCAAATGAACATCAAAGTAACATATTCTGTTGAACTGATTTTCCAAGCATCGATATGGAGTTTTAAATTAATTATCGAAATTAGATTGACTGAGACAAAATGGACCAACACACCCTCCACTACATTACCTACCTCTTTAGGCCAGAGTTGTATGATGCCTGTTATCAGGGATTGCACCACACACTCCTCAACACATTTAGGTGCAACAGTAGCCCCAACCCTCACAAGCTCACACAAATTCACTAATACAAATGCAACACAAATACTACCCATCAATACATTCCCATACTTTTTTTTTTGGATCCGGCTCCGAGAAAGAGGATGCCCTCCTCCTCGGTGTGCATTTTCGAGATCGTGTTGCGGCCAGAGAGGCACGAGACGAGGATGCCGATCTCCCCTCGTTTTTTCTTACCGGGATGAGCTCAATATTGCTTTCCATATTGCCTGCAGCATCAACAGTAGAGATGCCATTAGGTTGCAAGTTGGCATTGGCTGGTTCATCAGGGATGAGTACGGGAGGGAGGTCCCGATGTTCTTCGACGTCGTCGTTGTGGTCCAATGGTGGAGCTAGCAGCAACGACGTCGGCGCTGCATCAGGGTTGTCGAGGGGTTTTGTTTGTCTATGCTAGCTTCACCTTTTTCAAATGCATGCAACAACCCCTAAAAAAAGTTGAAAAAGAAGCTAGAAAGAAATAATTATTTACTTCATGGAACAGTAGCGTTACTTTCTTGATATACTGTGGCCACAATAGCAATAGTAGCTAACTCTGGAAGAAACTTGACCTTTCTCCCTCTTGTTCAGATATAACACCACCGCTCTATTGAGTGAGAAAGACTATGAAACTCAACAGGAAAAGTAAAATCTAGTTAGCCAAATATATCGAAGAATCGGATGAATAATTTTCTAGGAAAAAGTCTTAAGAGAAATAATGCAAATTCTCTCAACATCTTTTATCCTATAAAAAATGGTACAATTTTTTGGTTTCTTTCATCTTTATATTTTGTATATTTACAAGGAAAAACACTAGATGTATTAGTACATCATTCTTAATATTTTTTTCCAAAAGGAATTAACTATAAAAAATAATTTGTTTGATTTAGTTAATTTTTAACATGACTTGTTTGGTTTTATCTCTATATCATATCCATGAACTTTAAAAAATGAGAAGTTGAAAGTATTTTGTCTTAAGAAGAATTAAGGAGGAGGAGGAGGAGGAGAAGAAAGAGGAAAGGAGGAGAAGGAAGAAATGGTTGAGCTTTACTTCTTCCTTTTCCCTTCTTCTTCTTCTTACATTTTGTGTTTTTTCTTGTATTGATGTAATTTTCCTTTTTTTTTTCCTTTGTTTTTTTGCTTCACCTATATAGAATAACAGTTGATCAACATTTCCATGTCTTCAGTTTTGATCAACCCACTTTCACGGTGTCTCCTCACCTAAAATTAATAGAATATATATTTTTCATGACAAAAGAAGAACTAACTAAATGAATAGTTAACTAGAAAATATGGTAAGAAGAAAAGAGGGGACTTCATATGGATGATCTGATGCTGATTAAGATGATCAAGAAGACAGTAGGGGCAGAACCTCGAAAGACAGTCTATGAAAAAATTGTTCCTCTTGTTACGTTTGAGTGTATCGTGAATGGTGCAGTAGTCAAAGAAGTTCTCGCTCAGAATGGTTTTCAGCCACCTTGGGACACTGTTGTTAGAAGTCGACTGCGACAAAAAGAAGAAGAAGAAGAAGAAGAAGAAGAAGGAAGAAGAAGAAGAAGAAGAAGAAAGAAAAAATTATATCAATCAATACAAGAAAACACACAAAATGTAAGATGAAGAAGAAGAAGAAGAAGAAGAAGTAAAGCTCAACCATTTCTTCCTTCTCCTCCTCTTCCTCTTCCTTTTCCTTTTCCTTTTCCTTTTCCTGCTCCTCCTCCTCCTCCTTCTTCTTTAGACAAACGGCTAGGGTTAAGGTGGTGGTGCTAAATAAGTGTTGAGTGAAATATTAGGGACAGATATAACCATGAAGAATGCCATGTGCAATGAACATAGTCGTGACAGTATGTGTAATATCACTTGTTATAACACCCCCCCTCTTAATTAGTGACATTCCTATTCTAGCTAGTAATGTATGGAGGATGAACCAACAAAAAGAAATTAAGGGTTTCAAATTCTCAACGTAATAGTAGTAATGTTATTCTAGAGCTTATTTGAATATAAAAAGAAAAGTCTAAAAATACTCTAAGAGAAAAATTTCTACAATCAAAAAGTGAAAGTACCATTGAATGCAATGTCAATATTTTAATCTTCTAATGCTAAAAATTCTAAGATATCTCATTCAAAGGTGCTAGAATAATCAATTGTGTTATTTGGCTCGCATGAGTGCACCGTCGAGAAGGGCGGAGCAGGGTGTGTGTGTGTGGTGGTGGTGGTAGGGAAGGGGGGGAGGTTTGGAGTGATGGCGGCGGCAGAGACCTCCTCGGCCGTGCAGGTGCTCCGACTTTGCACCCGCTCCAGCCAAATATCATTTTCGTTGAATAATTATTCATAAGATTTATATTTACATGATCAATGGCTGAGAAATATTACTTCTCATCTTTTAAGTTACTGTTTTCTTGAATGTTGGTCATATGTAGTGGTGGCTGAAATTATATTTGTTATTTTCGGGGATATTATTTTTGTTAATCTAAAGCACTTGGTTCACCCCTTGTTACAGTGTATTTTAATGACCCCACGTATTAATATCTTTTGTGACTGAAAGAGAATATGTCTTAGTAGTTGATATAGATGTCGTGTTTTCTAACGTATAGAGGCTTTTATGCACTTGGAATATAAAAAAAAAAAATTCAAGTCCCGAGAACTCTTGCTCGAAGTTAACTTCACTATCAGTGAAAACACAAACTTTGATCCGAAGAGCTTGCGACTTTGTACAGACACGAGTTTTTGATCCGAAGAGCTCGACGACTTCAGACACTATCATAAGTATATTTGAATAGTCAAGCTTGTACAACTCAAACACTTCTAATCGATACCGCACTGTCACTTAGAAGAATGTGAGTTGTCTTGGAGATTGAGAAGGTTTGAAGCTCTTTAGGGAATAGAGATAATGAAGAGTGATTAGAAATGAAAAATTCTTCTCTATTTATCGGTAAGGAGGAGTAATTTGGGAGAACATTTTCAAGGAATGAATAGCTTTACTGTTAAAAAAACAACAACCTGGAACGTTACAAATGGTATATGGACGTGCATGCACATCTTTCGTGGTGTAAAAGAGGAACCTGATCCATGTGAGCACAGCTTCCACGAAGTTTTAGTTAGGCGTGGCAACAAAGCGTTAGGTGGAGATAAGCATCAGTCTACTGGCTAAGGTCCATAACAGTTTTGAATTCATTCTCGGGACATAACAGTTTTGGATTCATTCTCGGTACATTAATTCAAGTATGTGCAACCTTTCTACATAGTTTGTATCGCGAGCAGAAGAAGAGACATGGCACATACTTGAATTAATGTCCCGAGAATGAACAGAATCAAAAAAAAAAATTCTTTTAAATAAAGAGTAGCAAGTGAGAAGTAGCAAGTGAGAAGTGAGTTGGAAACTAGGGAGATGCTCAAGACAATAATTAGTTTGAAGCAAAGGACCTAACTAAAATTAACCTAGTTGGGTTCTTCTTTCTTTCTTTCTTTTCCCCTGATACGACCGAATCATGGTTTGTGTCCTCGTGTCACCACTACCTGCGTACTCACCTATTTGGATTTGGCGATCAGGTCACGGGGTCCACACTATGTGAGCCACTGTGTGGAAAACATACTTCTCCTAACCAAGTTAGGTTTTTTCCGATGTCTTAAAGATACCGATTTTTAAACTTGGGGTTATTAGCTATATACCATATATTGAAGTCCCAATAACTTCATATATATCGAGTAATTAATCTACTTCTATATAATAGAGTAATTAATTGTTCTAGCAGGCAGTTCATCCATAAGTGAGAATATAGAAAAGTTATCAAGCATAGGTAGTTAGCTAGTAGCATGTTCTAAACTAAACCTAATATTTCAGATTAAAAGTGCTGCAGTACAACAGAACTACTAGAGAACTCATAATTAACAAATACAAACAAAGCATGAGTTTAAAAACACACATTTTTACACAATAGCCCAACCGTTGCCTAAATGAAAACCATAGATCGACAACACGCAAAAGCATAAACTAGCTAGAGTCATGACCCAAACGAAAACCGAGCTCGATCGATCGATACAACACGATTAGTAGAAGGGTGCCCTCCTCGGAGTGCCTTTCCTAGATCGTGTCTTAGCGATACTTTCTTGATATACTGTGGCCACACTAGCAATAGTAGCTAACTCTGGAAGAAGCTTGACCTTGCTCCCTCTTGTTCAGATATAGCACCACCGCTCAATTGAGTGAGAAAGACTATGAAACTCAACAGGAAAAGTAAAATCTAGTTAACCAAATATATCGAAGAATCGGATGAATAATCTTCTAGGAAGAAGTCTTAAGAGAAATAATACAAATTCTCTCAACATCTTTTATCCTATAAAAAACGGTATATTTTTTGGTTTCTTTCATCTTGATATTTTGTATATTTACAAGGAAAAACACTAGATGTATTAGTAGATCATTCTTAATATTTTTTTTCCAAAAGGAATTAACTTTAACAAATAATTGGTTTGTTTTAGTTAATTTTCATCATGATTTGTTTGGTTTTATCACTATATCACATCCATGAATCTTAAAAAAAGAGAAGTTGAAAGTATTCTGTCTTAAGAAGAATTAAGGAGGAGGAGAAGGAAGAGGAAGATGTGGAGAAGGAAGAAATGCTTGAGCTTTACTTCTTCTTTTTCCCTTCTTCTTCTTACATTTTGTGTATTTTCTTGTATTGATGTAATTTTCCTTTTTTTTTCCATTGCTTTTTTGCTTCACTTGTATATAATCAAAGTTGATCAACATTTTCATGTCTTCAGTTTTGATCAACGCACTTTCACGGTGTCTCCTCACCTACGATTAATAGAATATATATTTTTTCATGACAAAAGAAGAACGAAAGAAATGAATAGTTAACCAGAAATATGGTAAGAAGGAAAAAAGGGGACTTCACATGGATGATCTGATGCTGATTAGGATGATCAAGAAGATAGTAGGGACAGAACCTCGAAAGACAGTCCATGCAAAAATTGTTCCTCTCTTATGTTTGAGTGTAACTTGAATGGTGCAGTAGTCAAAGAAGTTCTCGCTCATAATGGTTTACAGCCACCTTGGGACACTGTTGTTAGAAGTCGACTGCAACAAAAAGAAGAAGAAGAAGAAGAAGAAGAAGAAGAAAGGAAAAATTACATCAATCAATACAAGAAAATACACAAAATGTAAGATGAAGAAGAAGAAGAAGAAGAAGAAGTAAAGCTCAACCATTTCTTCCTTCTCCTCCTCTTCCTTTTCCTTTTCCTTTTCCTTTTCCTCCTCCTCCTTCTTCTTCTTAAGAGAAACGACTAGGGTTAAGGTGGTGGTGCTAAATAAGTGTTGAGTGAAATATTAGGAACCGATACAACCATGAGGAATGCCACGTGCAATGAACATAGCCGTGACAGTATGCGTTATGTCACTTTTTATAACACCCCCTCTTAATTAATGACCTTCCTATTCTAGCTAGCAATGTATGGAGGATGAACCAACAAAAAGGAATTCAGGGTTTCAAATTCTAACCGTAATAGTAGTAATGTTATTCTAGAGCTTATTTGAATATAAAAGAAAAGTCTAAAAATACTCTAAGAGAAAATTTTCTACAATCAAAAAGTGAAAGTACCATTGAATGCAATGTCAATATTTTGATCTTCTGATGCTAAAAATTCTAAGATATCTCACTCTAGGGCGTTTGAATAATCAATCATGTTATTTGGCTCACGTAGGTGCACCATCGAGAAGGGAGGAGCAGGGTGTGTCCAGCCAAATATCATTTTCGTTGAATAATTATTCATGAGATTTTTATTTACATGATCTATGGCTGAGAAATATTACCTCTCATCTTTTAAGTTACTGTTTTCTTGAATGTTGGTCATATGTAGTGGTGGCTGAAATTATATTTGTTTTTTCGGGGATATTGTTTTTGTTAAACTCAAGCACTTGGTTCACCTCTTGATATAGTGTATTTTAATGACCCCACGTATTCATATCTTTTGTGACTGAAAGAGAATATGTCTTAATAATTGATATAGATGTCGTGTTTGTTTTCTAACGTATAGAGGATTTTATGCACTTGGAATATAAAAAGAAATATTCAAGTCCCAAGAACTCTTGCTCGGAGTTAACTTCACTATCAGTGAAAATACAAACTTTGATCCGAAGAGCTTGCGACTTTGTACAGACACGAACTTTTGATCCGAAGATCTCGACGACTTCAGACACTTTCATAAGTAGATTTGAATAGTCAAGCTTGTACAACTCAAACACTTCTAATCGATACCGCACTGTCACTTAGAAGAATGTGACTTGTCTTGGAGATTGAGAAGGTTTGAAGATCTTTAGAGAATAGAGATGATGAAGAGTTAATGAGTGATTAGAAATTAAAAATTCTTCTCTATTTATAGATTTTTTTGGAATAGAGTTCGAACAGAACTCGGATGCGCAACGTTAAAAATTTTAAACGTTGTAACCATGAGAATATGTCTAGCACTCGGAATCAGGAATCTTTTTTGGGTGACCAAGTTCGAAAAGAGTTCGGAGATAACTCAGATCGAGTTCGATTATTCAATTACCAGTAAGTTCATGGTCAGATTTAGCTCAATTTGTTTTGTGTTGAGTAGGATTTTTGGGCTAGTATTAGTTCAGTGTTGGTTTAGATTTAGGTAGGCTTATTTTGAGTGAACCTTTAATTGATATTCAACTAGCACAAAAGTACGATCTGACTTATATAAGTCAAAGATTAAAAAAAAAATACATAATAAATGTAAAAACAGTAGAACCAAACGAACATCAAAGTAACATATTCTATTGAACTGATTTTCCAAGTATCGATATGGAGTTTTAAGTTAATTATCGAAATTAGATTAACTGAGACCAAATGGACCAACACACCCTCCACTGTATTACCTTCCTCTGTAGGCCAGAGCTGTATGATGCCTGTTATGAGGTATTGCACCACACACTCCTCAACACATTTAGGTGCAACAGCAGCTCCAATCCTCACAAGCTCACACAAATTCACTAATACAAATGCAACACAAAAACTACCCATCAATACATTTCCATAAAAAAAAAATTTTGGATCCGGCTCCGAGAAAGAGGATGCCCTCCTCCTCGGCATGCATTTCCGAGATCGTGTTGCAGCCGGAGAGGCACGAGACGAGGATGCCGATGTCCCCTCATTTTTTCTTACCGGGATGAGCTCAATATTGCTTTCCATATTGCCTGCAGCATCAACAGTAGCAGCACTATTAGGCGGCATGTTGGCATTGGATGCAGGTTCATCAGGGATGATTTCAGGAGGCAGGAGGTCCCAATGTTCTTCCACGTCGACGTTGTGGTCCAATGGTGGAGCTGGCAGCAACAGTGGCGGTGCTGCAGCAGGGTTGTCAAGGGGTTTGTCTATGTCTATGCTAGCTTCACCTTTCTCAAATCTTCCAACTGCATGCAACAGCCCCTTAAAAAGTTATAAAAGTAACTATAAAAAAATAATTAATTACTTCACAATTAAGCTTGATAATTAATTACGACCTTGCAAGCAATGGAACAATAGCGATACTTTCTTGATATACTGTGGCCACAATAGCAATAGTAGCTAACTCGGGAAGAAGCTTGACCTTGCTCCCTCTTGTTCAGATATTGCACCACTGCTCTATTGAGTAAGAAAGAAGACTGTGAAACTCAACAGGAAAAGTAAAATCTAGTTAGACAAATATATCGAAGAATTGGATGAATAATCTTCTAGGAAAAAGTCTTAAGAGAAATAATACAAATTCTGTCAACATCTTTTATCCTATAAAAAATGGTATATTTTTTGGTTTCTTTCATCTTGATATTTTGTATATTTACAAGAAAAAACACTGGATGTATTAGTAGATCATTCTAAATATTTTTTTTCCAAAAGGAATTAACTATAACAAATAATTGGTTTGTTTTAATTAATTTTCAATTTGACTTGTTTGGTTTTATCTCTATATCACATCCATGATCAACCTTAAAAAAATAGAACTTGAAAGTAGTCTGTCTTAAAGAAGAATTAAGGAGGAGGAGGAGGAGGAGAAATGAAGAATTAAGGAGGAGAAGAAGAAGAAGAAGAAGGAAGAAATGGTTGAGCTGTACTTCTTCCTTTTCCCTTCTTCTTCTTCTTCTTCTTCTTCTTCTTCTTCTTACACTTTGTTTATTTTCTTGTATTGATGTAATTTTTCCTTTTTTTTTTCTTTGCTTTTTTCCTTCACCTGTGTAGAATCACAGTTGATCAACAATAACATTAAAATTAAAACTAATTTTAAAATTAATATTTATATTAACACCAATATTAATATTAAAATTAACATTAAAAAATTGGATGATTAATTTTTTTTGTTTAAATTTGCCATTCAGTTGGCATGTTAAATAACACATAATAATCTTTAATATGTCATGTTAGAGCATCCACAGTGGGAGAGATTTCAAGTGTTACATTTTTACTTTAGTCAAATTTTGTAACACTTAAAGACTGCAGTGGACACTTGTCTATACTTGAAAATTACTAAAAAGTCAAGTGAGACTCCAGATTTCGAGCGTGTCCTAGCTCCGCTATATTACTTCCGGGCCCACCAAAAGGTAACAAAAAATAAATAGAAAAAAATAGAGGAAAAATCTTATCAAACAATAAAGAAAAATGAAGAGAAAAAAGAGGGTGAGAAAGGAGGAGGATAATTTGGAGTGTACCATTGAGTGCCAATATCAAGTGGACACTCCAAAAATAATAATTTTTATAATTTTATTTATTTGAAGTATGTGTTTGGTGTGTCCCCACTGTGGATACTCTTAGAGCATCCACAGTGGAGGCACTCCAAACATATACTTCAAATTATTAAAAAGTATATAAATTACTATTTTTTAAGTGTCTCCATGATATTTGTACACAATGATATACTCCAAATAAACACTTGAAATTAATCACCTTTTTCTGCCTTTTTTTCCTTCCCTATTTGGCAAGATTTGTCCTCTCCTTTCTCTCTCTTTATTTTTCTTTTCTGTTTAGTTACTTTTTGTGGGCCCAATAATTAATATAGAGGAGCTAGAAGACGCTCAAAATTTGGAGTGTGTCGTAGCTTTCTAGCAATTTTTAAGTATGCACAAGTGTCCACTGCAGCCTTCAAGTGCTATAAAATTTGGCTAAAGTCAAAATGTAGTACTCGAAATATTTTCCACCGTGGATGCTATTAGCTGTCATATAAGAGCAAATACAGTAGGACACTTCAAACACATACTCCAAATTATTGAAAATTTTCTAAATTACTATTTTTGGAGTGTCTCATTGATATTGACACACAATTGTACACTCTAAATTAACCTCCTCTTTTTCCTACCTTTTTTCCCTCTTCATTTTTCTTTCGCCCTTTATTTTCCTTCAATGTTTGGTAAGAACAGTTAATTTTTGTGGACCAAGGTATTAATATAGAGGAGGTAGACACGTTCCAAAAATGGAGTGTCTCTTGATTTTCTAGTAATTTTTAAGAATGTACAAGTGCTTACTGCAGTCTTCAAGTGCTACAAAATTTGACTACAGTCAAAATATAGCACCTGATACATCTCCCACTTTGGATCCTCTAAGAGCTTCCACAGTGCGGACACTCCAAATTCATACTCAAAATTATTAAAAAATTATCATGCCCCAGTCCCAAAATGTCGAGGGACTGAGCACGTGAGCAATGGCCAGCAGCACGCACCGATGGATAACCCAATTTAATGGATCCATCAGGGCATGCTTAAGTTGTAGTCTAGCAGTACTATGTTACAAGTCTCAGGTATTTCTAATCTCATCCACAGAATAAACGCAGATTAATTGCCAGAAATAATGTAATGGAAATAAGTAAGCAATATCAAATAAGTGTCTCGGAAAACAAATCCGAGAATTATTCTGTTACATTTAAGGAAAAGACAGGAAATAAAAATGCTGAAAAAATAGAAATACTGAGTAGATGAAGCCGGTGCTCAGGAGAAATCTTCTGCCACTATCTCGTCCTTTGTTCCTGGTTCTGCTCCAAGGAGTGCTCCTGTACCGTACACCTTGGGGTAGTTCTCTTCAGCTGTACCTGGGGACATAATCCGGATCCAGGTCCTCAGGGGACAGCAAGGTACAGAAAATACAAGCCAAAATAAATGCAGTGCAGCAGATAATTAAACAAGAGGGTAGGCTATGTAACCAGCTAAGTGATATGCAATATGAGAGCAGCACTAGAACCTTAGGCTGAAGCCACTACAAGCTCTGTGTCGGGGAGCCGGTAGCGACAATAACTATGAATTATACTCTGAAATATACTATGTTTTATATATATAATATCAGCCTGTAGTCTGTGTGTCTCTCCCCACCCAATGTAATCCCACGTCTCATGTCCACGATGCCTCATGTCCATGTCACGCACGATTATAACTAATGCAGTAAGTCTGATAGCTATGAATCAAATGTCTAAGAATGTAAAGTCTATGTCATAAAACATGCCTCCTATACAGAGTTACCTTGAATGTCTCAGGAAGACTCTGTCTCATTAAATAGTGTCAAGTGTCCTGGGTTCCGTAGTACTTGATAAGACAAGTACGAGAATTATCGGGTCTCGATAACCATGTCTATGTGACGTTACCCAACCCCGCGTACGGAGTCGGCACCCGACTATGATCGGACACTAAGCACGTCACCCGTTTCCTAGGTTAAGCAGTTAAAACAAGTTTACATTTAATTCCACAAAAAATCAAGTAAAATACTATGTTAAGAATTACTGAGACTTGGCAAGCTTTACTTGCCCACAAATGCATAATTAAGTCCAAAAAATTATTAGCAAGCTGCAGGGTTTGGCAAGGTACACTTGCCTGTGGTTCCGGCTATGTTTGTAGTTCTGACTTCGACGGAAATTGCAGGCGGTACTCCGGTTGCTGAAATAAACATCACCATCAGATCCAGAAAATATCAATCATCTAGAAATGCCTGTCCTTGGGTCCAATTTGGAGGCAAGGGCAAAAATGACAGTTTCGGGCCAAAACGGGGTCCACCGGTGGGCCCACTTTGTACCGAAAAACGTGTCAGGGTCAACGGTCTCCAAATTCACCAAACTTAGTGTCAACAGGTCAGGAACGATGATACGAACCCAACGGAACTTCCAGAATTGGATTCTGATGAGCCGAACACAAAATCGCCCGTCGAGCGAGGCCTGTGGGGCCCACGACACGCGATTTCGTCAACGTTCTCCGAATCGAACCTGTCACGCCCCGAGGCGTCCCCCGACTCGTGACTGCCGTGCGGGCCTGGAGTTGCGCCCGCACAAGGCTTTTAATGATTTACATAGCAAAACATATATTCAGAGTACGCAGATAAATTGAAACACAGATTTGAAACATAGAAAAGTTCTCTTTATTGATAATGAACATCTATTACAAACTACTGAACGAGTCAGCTAATATGCCGAACGGCTTACAAAAGGGTTGACTCAAAATGAGATAGCAGTCCTGTGCATTACATCCTTTTATAAACTCAAAACGATAAGGACCTCCAGGCTGGAGGATCGCTTTGCCACGGAGCTGCATTTGTGTATGAAGAGTTGCAGCTTCTGACTTCAAAAGGTTTCGAGGCGCGGTGAAGATGCGCTAACAGCTGGACTGGATCGGAAAGACGACTTCGGCTCCTCGCTCGGTTCGCCTTAGTGCGGAGAACCTGTTTCAACGAGGGTCAGCATATCGAAACATGCTGGTGAAGGCGAGCTAGCCTGACTATACCAATCAACACGTTGTTTAGTGAAGCATGCATATTTGTGGGTTTCTATCTTGCCTTAGTTCATTTACAGTTAAGCAGCATATTGAATTTACTGAAATGAACGTGCCACCGTTAGGTGGATTTTATCTGCCCGTCTGAATTACCTGCACAATACTTACCATGCCTTCCCTGAAACGAAGACACAAGTTAGTATGCAACAGGTTTAAATATACACGATACATGCACGATGCACTGCAAGCCATATTCACACGATAAACACACGAGGCGTTGCAAGCATATACACACGAGGATCATTGGCTTGATGCCATATGGACTAGTCAAGGACATGAATAGCATGCAACGAGAAAACACGAGGAGCTCATAAAACACGATGCGTTGCACGTTATCCAGTCCGCACACGATTTGACTATAAACACGAAGTCTGCCCAGGTCGGATCGGTGCCAGTGCCCCAGCGACCGTCCGCAGAACTTATACCCTTGTGCACAAGTTGTCCATGATCGAACACGATTATTAAGTTAACATTTCATGCAGTTAGGGCAACACGAGTACACGACAAGCAGTATTGCATGATAATCAAGTATCCGTTCATGAAGTTTATTGACAAGCATAGTGAACCAAGTCTTTTCTCTTTTATCTTGGTTTCTTTTATTATTACTTGGTATCGTTTGATCGGGGCAAAGAATAGTTCAAGCTTTTAGGGTGTGAAGCTTGGAAGCAGGGCTAGCTAATCGGGTTGGTAGCCACTCACTTAGATTTTGGAAAGAAGAAGGAAAGAGGCGCTTCACGACTCCGCTCGCAAGCCGCCTACTGCTCGTTCACCTGCACACGAACAGCTCGATTAATACTTCTTCCTCTCTTTCCATTCTCGGAATAGAAGTGCAAGTCAATGAACGAAAACAATAAAAACTATCGAAATCGTTCAAGAAAAACAAGCAAATCCCAAAACCAACTCAAAGCACGAAAGCAACAAGCGACATCGAAAACCGAGGCAATAAAAGATAGCAGCGGAGAGGTCCCTCCTGACTCTGCCGCTAAGCCGATCCCGGGGGCGCAGTCCACTGAATATGGGAATCGATTCCGAAGAAACAAATCCATAACGAGGACGAGTTCTTAATTCAATCTATCCCGATCGAACGATACCGTCTTGTGTTTCTTAGCCGCGCTCTCCGCATCGGGAGAACGGGGCGCTACATCCTACCCAACCAATTGGAAGTTTCGTCCCGAAACTTAGGAATAATGCTTACCGTTAGGGGTTATTTCGTTGCGGGCGATGAACAGGAAGATTCGGGCAGGAATTAATGGCATGGCCTAGATTGCAACAAGCGAGACATAACCCAAGTCTCTTACGACACTGACTGAAGGAGTGCCCACGTTTGTTGCAGTATTGGCATACTTGGTTGGGATTTGTTTTGTGCTGACCACCGTTGTTTCGGCGCTTTGCAGCAGTGTTTCCTCCATCGTTGCCTTGGCGTTTGTGATTGTAGGTATGCACAGCGCCGGTGGAAACATGAGGATACTGTGGTTCTAGCGATAAGGCGTGATTCATGACTTCACGCATTGTTCCATATTGATTATTGACCACGTGCGAATGGATGGCAGGACGCAGTCCACCTTCAAACCTTCTAGCTCGACTCGCTGCATCAGGTAAATAGGCCCTAGCGAACTTCGAGAGTCGGTTGAACTCGGCAGAGTATTGCTTAACTGTCATACTGCCCTGCCTCAGCTGCACGAAGTCATTTTCCATTTGGCGTTGGACTGGAGGGGGTACATACTCCTCTTCGAACGCGGCACGAAAAGTTGTCCACGAGATCGCCTCCTCTCCGTGATCAAATTGGAGAGATCGTCGATGCACGTCCCACCAATCGTGCGCGTTGAGGCGGAGCTGTAGTTGCGCGCAGGCGACGCGCTTATCTTCGGGGACCTCTAGCAGAGTGAAGTGATCTTCGAGCTCGGCTAGCCAATCTAGAGCTACCACTGGGTCCTCAGTCCCGTTGAATGGGGTATTGCAGACCTTCTTGAAATGGCCCAAGTTGAAGGCAGTCACGTCCCTCGGCCTTGGGATTTGAGGCGTCTCCACTTCAAGCATGGGCTGTTCCACCGGAGTCGCTGCTGTTGCGGCGGAATGGTTGGCAGCCAAAGTCTGAACGATCTGTTGCAGGGCATCTACCTGCTTTTGTTGGACTGAGAATCGGGTCTCTAGATTACTCTCGAGCTTGGCTTGGCGAGCATCGTCTCGTTGTCGTTGCGATTCTAACATTTGCATTACCCGCTCAAGCGGGTCGACTTGAGACATGCCTCGTTGGCTCCGAGAGCTTCCCGAATTGCCCGAACTGCTCTCTTGTGTTTCGATCGGTGGTTGCGCTGCAGATTGCGCTGGATCCATTCCTTCAAAAGAAGGTAAATTACATTAGGATCATAATGTATTATGGACTTATTGCATGAACGTATCTCATTTTGGCCTAGCGAGTTCAAGAGTTCGCACAGGAATTTGATCGTTAAAGGAACTTTTCCAGCACGAAGTCTAAGGAACTTTGAATCTGTGCTCTGATACCACTATGTCACGCCCCGAGGCGTCCCCCGACTCGTGACCTCCGTGCGGGCCTGGAGTTGCGCCCGCACAAGGCTTTTAATGATTTACATAGCAAAACACATATTCAGAGTACGCAGATAAATTGAAACACAGATTTGAAACATAGAAAAGTTCTCTTTATTGATAATGAACATCTATTACAAACTCCTGAACGAGTCAGCTAATATGCCGAACGGCTTACAAAAGGGTTGACTCAAAATGAGATAGCAGTCCTGTGCATTACATCCTTTTATAAACTCAAAACGATAAGGACCTCCAGGCTGGAGGATCGCTTTGCCACGGAGCTGCATTTGTGTATGAAGAGTTGCAGCTTCTGACTTCAAAAGGTTTCGAGGCACGGTGAAGATGCGCTAACAGCTGGACTGGATCGGGAAGACGACTTCGGCTCCTCGCTCGGTTCGCCTTAGTGCGGAGAACCTGTTTCAACGAGGGTCAGCATATCGAAACATGCTGGTGAAGGCGAGCTAGCCTGACTATACCAATCAATACGTTGTTTAGTGAAGCATGCATATTTGTGGGTTTCTATCTTGCCTTAGTTCATTTACAGTTAAGCAGCATATTGAATTTACTGAAATGAACGTGCCACCGTTAGGTGGATTTTACCTGCCCGTCTGAATTACCTGCACAATACTTACCATGCCTTCCCTGAAACGAAGACACAAGTTAGTATGCAACAGGTTTAAATATACACGATACATGCACGATGCACTGCAAGCCATATTCACACGATAAACACACGAGGCGTTGCAAGCATATACACACGAGGATCATTGGCTTGATGCCATATGGACTAGTCAAGGACATGAATAGCATGCAACGAGAAAACACGAGGAGCTCATAAAACACGATGCGTTGCACGTTATCCAGTCCGCACACGATTTGACTATAAACACGAAGTCTGCCCAGGTCGGATCGGTGCCAGTGCCCCAGCGACCGTCCGCAGAACTTATACCCTTGTGCACAAGTTGTCCATGATCGAACACGATTATTAAGTTAACAGTTCATGCAGTTAGGGCAATACGAGTACACGACAAGCAGTATTGCATGATAATCAAGTATCCGTTCATGAAGTTTATTGACAAGCATAGTGAACCAAGTCTTTTCTCTTTTATCTTGGTTTCTTTTATTATTACTTGGTATCGTTTGATCGGGGCAAAGAATAGTTCAAGCTTTTAGGGTGTGAAGCTTGGAAGCAGGGCTAGCTAATCGGGTTGGTAGCCACTCACTTAGATTTTGGAAAGAAGAAGGAAAGAGGCGCTTCACGACTCCGCTCGCAAGCCGCCTACTGCTCGTTCACCTGCACACGAACAGCTCGATTAATACTTCTTCCTCTCTTTCCATTCTCGGAATAGAAGTGCAAGTCAATGAACGAAAACAATGAAAACTATCGAAATCGTTCAAGGAAAACAAGCAAATCCCAAAACCAACTCAAAGCACGAAAGCAACAAGCGACATCGAAAACCGAGGCAATAAAAGATAGCAGCAGAGAGGTCCCTCCTGACTCTGCCGCTAAGCCGATCCCGGGGGCGCAGTCCACTGAATATGGGAATCGATTCCGAAGAAACAAATCCATAACGAGGACGAGTTCTTAATTCAATCTATCCCGATCGAACGATACCGTCTTGTGTTTCTTAGCCGCGCTCTCCGCATCGGGAGAACGGGGCGCTACAGAACCAAACTTGATCCACAGGACCAACTTATCGCTACGAGTCCGATGACGCAAGTTTCGTCTCGATCCGACGTGTGTACACGAAGTTAGGGCGAATTGCAGAAAAGTCAGATACGGGGCGATGCCCGCGGATACGCGTTGATCCCGGTGTGCACGCACACCCGAATCGACTTCTGCAAAATCCCACACGTCCGTATCGACGATGCACACGTATCTGTGAAGACCGCGCGCGACCAAGTCGTCCCGTTTGGCGGGGCATACTTAGTTCCGGGGTAAAACAGGGTCTGGTTTTTCCTGTTTTTGGATCGCGGTGTGCGATCACCACAGGACGCGATGCCCCGAACGGTTTATCCGTGCACCGAGAGGGTCATACAGGCTTCGCAACGCAATTTGCGAAATCGAAAACAGAGCTACGAACAAAAAGTTACAAGTACCTGAAGGGGACCCAAAAAACCAGGGTCGATCGTGTCCGACACGTGTCCGACACGTATCGGATTCGGGAATTCGAATCTAGGGTTAGGGTTAGGGGAACTGGTGGCCGAGCTCCGGTGGGACGGCGGCTGGCTGAGGCGTAGGAGCACCGCGGCGAGGTGGCGGCGCGCCGGGGCGGTCCGGGCGGAGGCGGAGAGAACGCGGGGGCGGCCGGAGGCGGCTCGGGGGCTGCCCGAGCTGCTGCTGCTGTTGCTGCGGTGGCCGGGGACGGCGGAGCGGGGCGCCGGAGGGGAGGAGCCGGGCGGAGCTGGGGGTCTGCACGGCGGGGCGTCACGGCGGCGTGCGGCGGAGGGGAGCGGGGCAGCGGTGGACCGGAGAGGGAACGGGGGGAGGTATTTAAAGGGCTAGGGGCGGAGGGTCGTAGCCGATGGAGGCGGAGGGGTGGCCGGGTCTGGCGCGACGTGGCGCTGGAAGCGGGCGGCGCGGCCGGAGGCGCGAGGAGCGGCGGCAGAAGCGGTCGCAGGCGATCGTGCGGAGGGGAAAGAGGGAACGGGTCGGGCGGGTCTGTGGGTGCGGGTGCGGGTGTGGTGGACCCGACCCGACCCGACCCGATAGGGGATGGGCCGGTGCGGGCTGGGCTGGGCCGAATGGGCCGCGGGCTGGGTTTAAATTTAAAAATAATAATAATAATAATAATAATAATAATAATAATAATAATAATAATAATAATATCCAGTAATTATTTATTAAATAATTAAATAAATAAATTTAGGTGTTTTAAAAATAGGTCCGGGGACCAATAAATTTCAGAAAAATTGTCCTAAGTCCAGTTTTTTATTTTACACCCAAAAATATTATTTTCATAATATTTTAATATCATTTATTATCATTTAAAAATCATTGAATAATTAAAATTCTACTTTTAAATTACAGAAAAAATCCAGAAAATTGTGAAAAATCCAGATTTTAAAATTTTGAAAAATCAGGGGTTTTACAATCTACCCCCCTAAGAGGATTGCGTCCTCGCAATCAAAGAGTAACAGGTCAACATAGATGACGCGGTCGCAAGCATCGTTTGAAACACATCACAAGATACTTTAGGGAAATACCGTTTCCCTAAAATGAAAGTTATGCACTTCCAGAGAAAATCTTGTTAAAGAAAAGAACTACAACTTTTATGAAAACCAGGTTATTATTAACAAGTTATAATTTACTAGGTTGGGGCTGAGGTCACGAACCAAGAGGCACGAACTAAACAACACTAAAAACGGATAACTACGAATCACTTACTCGCATCAGCGTCCTGCACAGTCAGCGCATAAGCTTGTCCTCGTCCTTGAGGTAGATTCCTCTGCTGCTGTTGGGCTTGCTGGAAGAGTGTCGCCTGAGGTGCTAGAGGTGGCCTCGGTGCTGGTGAAGCTGGTTGGTTTGCCCTTGGTGCTCCATCTCGATGCTGGGGGCAGTCCTTGGCTAGGTGTTGGTTGGTGCCGCAAATCAGGCACAATCCCAACTTGCGTCTGCAGTCCCTCTCGACATGGTCTTGCCGCAGTAGTGACAGGTAGGAAGGGTCTGCGAAGCTGTCCTGGGTGGCTGGTGCGTGTGAGATCTCTTTGCAGATTCTCCCGGTGATGTTCTGTCTGGTGCTGAGGTGATTGGCCGCTTGTGGCGAGACTCCCTCCTGGTGACGCGTTCCATGCGTCGGGCTGCAGCGAGAACGTCTGAGTAGGAGGTAGGTGCGACGGATCCGATGAGTCTCTGTAGCTCGAAGTTCAGTCCGTCGAAGAACTTCTCGGCCTTCTCTTCCTCTGTCGGGATCAGGGTTGGGGCGAAGCGGCTCAGACGAATGAATTCCGTGTTGTACTCTTCCACCGTCATAGAGTCCTGAGTGAGGCGATTGAATTTGTCCCGCAGTTCGGATCGTGCGATAGCCGGAATGTACATCTCCTGGAAGAGCCTGGAAAACTCTTTCCAAGTGACTCGGTCTGGTCCGAGTCGTGCCTCCTCAGACAACCACCAGTGGTGCGCGTTGCCTGTCAACTGCATTCGGACGGCCGTCATCCAGCGTTCCCGTGGAAGCTCAGCTGCTTCAAGTTGATGTCGTATGTTGGTGAGCCACTCATGAACTTCGGTGGGCTCCTCTTTGCCAGAAAATGTGCGAGGCTTTAGTTGGCGGAAGTCAGTAATAGAGCCTGTAGATGGACGTCGAGCTGGTAGGTTGGCCTGCTCCAGTACAGTTACGATGTTGTCCCTCCAGAAGTTAGCTTCGCGACGCTGAGCCTCGTGTTGGACTTGTTGCTGAGCTTGCATCATCGCGTAGATCATTTGGAATATCTGCTGCCCGTCAATCGGCTGTCCTGGTGGGAACACGGGCATTGGTGGGACGAAATGCGGCGGAGGTAGGATGTCATCGCGCCGGAATCGGGAGGTAGGTTGACCAGCCTGCTGGCTCTGTTGAGTTGAGGGAATTCCTACGACTGGTGTCACTTCGTCGTCGTAGGTGACACTTGTAGCTTGTGGTATTCCGACGGGAGTCTCGTTGCATTCTTGTGGGTCCATTTCCCTGTATCCAAAATAACCAATAAGAGGCGCACAGGAATCAAGGCAAGATGCAAGTTCAAATTAGTTCGAATACGATACAGATATCAAAAATGATTCAAGCAAGTGGATGAGATCCTAAAAACTTATCCTATCTTATTGCAGGCCTGTTCGGTCCCTAAGTTGAAACCGAACAATTTAGTCGTAGACCTGCATGGGCCACCACAAAAACCATGTCACGCCCCAGTCCTAAAATGTCGAGGGACTGGGCACGTGAGCAATGGCCAGCAGCACGCACCGATGGATAACCCAATTTAATGGATCCATCGGGGCATGCTTAAGCTGTAGTCTAGCAGTACTATGTTACAAGTCTCAGGTATTTCTAATCTCATCCACAGAATAAACGCAGATTAATTGCCAGAAATAATGTAATGGAAATAAGTAAGCAATATCAAATAAGTGTCTCGGGAAACAAATCCGAGAATTATTCTGTTACATTTAAGGAAAAGACAGGAAATAAAAATGCTGAAAAAATGGAAATACTGAGTAGATGAAGCCGGTGCTCAGGAGAAATCTTCTGCCACTATCTCGTCCTCTGTTCCTGGTTCTGCTCCAAGGAGTGCTCCTGTACCGTACACCTCGGGGTAGTTCTCTTCAGCTGTACCTGGGGACATAATCCGGATCCAGGTCCTCAGGGGACAGCAAGGTACAGAAAATACAAGCCAAAATAAATGCAGTGCAGCAGATAATTAAACAAGAGGGTAGGCTATGTAACCAGCTAAGTGATATGCAATATGAGAGCAGCACTAGAACCTTAGGCTGAAGCCACTACAAGCTCTGTGTCGGGGAGCCGGTAGCGACAATAACTATGAATTATACTCTGAAATATACTATGTTTTATATATATAATATCAGCCTGTAGTCTATGTGTCTCTCCCGACCCAATGTAATCCCACGTCTCATGTCCACGATGCCTCATGTCCATGTCACGCACGATTATAACTAATGCAGTAAGTCTGATAGCTATGAATCAAATGTCTAAGAATGTAAAGTCTATGTCATAAAACATGCCTCCTATACAGAGTTACCTTGAATGTCTCAGGAAGACTCTGTCTCATGAAATAGTGTCAAGTGTCCTGGGTTCCGTAGTACTTGATAAGACAAGTACGAGAATTATCGGGTCTCGATAACCATGTCTATGTGACGTTACCCAACCCCGCGTACGGAGTCGGCACCCGACTATGATCGGACACTAAGCACGTCACCCGTTTCCTAGGTTAAGCAGTTAAAACAAGTTTACATTTAATTCCACAAGAAATCAAGTAAAATACTATGTTAAGAATTACTGAGACTTGGCAAGCTTTACTTGCCCACCAATGCATAATTAAGTCCAAAAAATTATTAGCAAGCTGCAGGGTTTGGCAAGGTACACTTGCCTGTGGTTCCGGCTATGTTTGTAGTTCTGACTTCGGCGGAAATTGCAGGCGGTACTCCGGTTGCTGAAATAAACATCACCATCAGATCCAAAAAATATCAATCAGCTAGAAATGCCTGTCCTTGGGTCCAATTTGGAGGCAAGGACAAAAACGGCAGTTTCGGGCCAAAACGGGGTCCACCGGTGGGCCCGCTTTGTACCGAAAAATACGTCAGGGTCAACGGTCTCCAAATTCACCAAACTTAGTGTCAACAGGTCAGAAACGATGATACGAACCCAATGAAACTTCCAGAATTGGATTCCGATGAGCCGAACACAAAATCGACCATCGAGCGGGGCCTGTGGGGCCCACGACACGCAATTTCGTCAACGTTCTCAGAATCGAACCAAACTTGACCCACAGGACCAACGTATCGCTACGAGTCCGATGGCTCAAGTTTTGTCTCGATCCGACGTGTGTACACGAAGTTAGGGCGAATTACAGAAAAGTCGGATACGGGGCGATGCCCGCGGATACGCGTTGATCCCGGTGTGCATGCACACCCGAATCGACTTCTGCGAAATCCCACACGTCCGTATCGACGATGCGCACGTATCTGTGAAGACCGCGTGCGACCAAGTCGTCCCGTTTGACTGGGCGTACTCAGTTCCGGGGTGAAATAGGGTCTGGTTTTTCCTGTTTTTGGATCGCGGTGTGCGATCACCACAGGACGCGATATCCCGAACGGTTTGTCCAGGCACCGAGAGGGTCATACAGTCTTCGCAACGCAATTTGCGGAATCGAAAACAGAGCTACGAACAAAAAGTTACAAGTACCTGAAGGGGACCCGAAAAACCGGGGTCGATCGTGTCCGACACGTGTCCGACACGTGTCGGATTCGGGAATTCGAATCTAGGGTTAGGGTTAGGGGAACTGGTGGCCGAGCTCTCCGCCTCCGCCCGGACCGCCCGAGGGGCAGCGCGGCGAGGTGGCGGCGCGCCGGGGCGGTCCGGGCGGAGGCGGAGAGAACGCGGGGGCGGCCGGAGGCGGCTCGGGGGCTGCCCGAGCTGCTGTTGCTGCGGTGGCCGGGGACGGCGGAGCGGGGCGCCGGAGGGGAGGAGAGAGGAGGGAGGAGCCGGGCGGAGCTGGGGGTCTGCACGGCGGGGCGTCACGGCGGCGTGCGGCGAAGGGGAGCGGGGGCAGCGGTGGACCGGAGAGGGAACGGGGGGGAGGTATTTAAAGGGCTGGGGGCGGAGGGTCGTGGCCGATGGAGGCGGAGGGGTGGCCGGGTCTGGCGCGGCGTGGCGCTGGAAGCGGGCGGCGCGGCCGGAGGCGCGGGGAGCGGCGGCAGAAGCGGTCGCAGGCGATCGTGCGGAGGGGAAAGAGGGAACGGGTCGGGCGGGTCTGCGGGTGCGGGTGCGGGTGTGGTGGACCCGACCCGACCCGATAGGGGATGGGCCGGTGCGGGCTGGGCTGGGCCGAATGGGCCGCGGGCTGGGTTTAAATTTAAAAAAATAATAATAATAATAATAATATCCAGTAATTATTTAATAAATAATTAAATAAATAAATTTAGGTGTTTTAAAAATAGGTCTGGGGCCCAATAAATTCCAGAAAAATTGTCCTAAGTCCAGTTTTTCATTTTACACCCAAAAATATTATTTTCATAATATTTTAATATCATTTATTATCATTTAAAAATTATTGAATAATTAAAACCCTGTTTTTAAATTACAGAAAATTTCCAGAAAATTTCAGAAAATTGTTAAAAATCCATATTTTAAAATTTTGAAAAATCAGGAGTTTTACAAAAATTGTGTAAATTATTACTTTTGGAGTGTCCTCATGATATTGGCATAAAATGGTACTCCAAATAAACACTCCAAATTAATCTCCTCTTTTTTCTCCCTCTTTTTTCTCTTTATTTTTCTTTCATATTTGGTAATAGTTTTACTCGCTTTTTCCTCTCTTTTTTTTTCTTTTTTTTTATGTTTGATTACTTTTGATGGACCCATAAATTAATATAGAGGAGTTAGGACACGTTCCAAATATGGAGTGTCTCGTAGGTTTCTAGTAATTTTCAAGTATTGAAAAGTGTCCACTGCAGTCTATAAGTACTACAAAATTTGACTAAAGTCAAAATGTTGTACTTGAAACATCTCCCACTGTGGATGCTCAAAGTGAGGACACTCCAAATAGAAACTCCAAATTATTAGAAATTGTATAAATGATTACTTTTGGAGTATCTCCTTGATATTAGTCCACAATGATACACTCCAAATAAATACTCCAAATTAACCTCCTTTTTTTTCCTTCCTCTTTTTTCTCTTTATTTTACTTTCATTGTGGATTCTGTAAGAATGAGTAATTTGGGAGAACGAGGAATTAATAGCTTTACTGTTAAGGAAAAAAAACAACCTGGAGCGTTACAAATGATACATGGACGTGCATGCACATCTTTCGTGGTGTAGAAGAGGAAAAAACATGATCCATGTGAGCACAGCTTCCACGAAGTTTTAGTTAGGCGTGGCAACAAAGCGTTAGGTGGAGATAAGCCTGAGTCTACTGGCTAAGGTCCATAACAGTTTTGAATTCATTCTCAACAGTTTTGGATTCATTCTCGGGACATTAATTCAAGTATGTGCCACCTTTCTACATAGTTTGTATCGCGAGCAGAAGAAGAGAAATGGCACATACTTGAATTAATGTCCCGAGAATGAACAGAATCAAAAAAAAAAACTTTTAAGTAAAGAGTAGCAAGTGAGAAGTGAGTTGGAAACTAGGGAGATGCTCAAGACAATAATTAGTTTGAAGCAAAGGACCTAACTAAAATTAACCTACTTGGGTTCTTTCTTTCTTTCTTTCTTTTCCCCTGATACGACCGAATCATGGTTTGTGTCCTCGTGTCACCACTACCTGCGTACTCACCTATTTGGATTTGGCGATCAGGTCACGGGGTCCACACTATGTGAGCCACTGTGTGGAAAACATACTTCTCCTAACCAAGTTAGGTTTTTTCCAATGTCTTAAAGATACCGATTTTTAAACTTGGGGTTATTAGCTATATACCATATATTGAAGTCCCAATAACTTCATATATATCAAGTAATTAATCTACTTTTATATAATAGAGTAATTAATTGTTCTAGCAGGCAGTTCATCCATAAGTGAGAATATAGAAAAGTTATCAAGCATAGGTAGTTAGCTAGTAGCATGTTCTAAACTAAACCTAATATTTCAGATTAAAAGTGCTGCAGTACAACAGAACTACTAGAGAACCCATAATTAACAAATACAAACAAAGCATGAGTTTAAAAACACACATTTTTACACAAAATAGCCCAACCGTTACCTAAATGAAAACCATAGATCGAAAATACGCAAAAGCATAAACTAGCTAGAGTCATGACCCAAACGAAAACCAAGCTCGATCGATCGATACAACACGATTAGTAGAAGGGTGCCCTCCTCTAGTGCCTTTCCTAGATAGTGTCATAGCGATACTTTCTTGATATACTGTGGCCACAATAGCAATAGTAGCTAACTCTGGAAGAAGCTTGACCTTGCTCCCTCTTGTTCAGATATAGCACCACCGCTCAATTGAGTGAGAAAGACTATGAAACTCATCAGGAAAAGTAAAATCTAATTAACCAAATATATCGAAGAATCGGATGAATAATCTTCTAGGAAGAAGTCTTAAGAGAAATAATACAAATTCTCTCAACATCTTTTATCCTATAAAAAACGGTATATTTTTTGGTTTCTTTCATCTTGATATTTTGTATATTTACAAGGAAAAACACTAGATGTATTAGTAGATCATTCTTAATATATTTTTTTTCCAAAAGGAATTAACTATAACAAATAATTGGTTTGTTTTAGTTAATTTTCATCATGATTTGTTTGGTTTTATCACTATATCACATCCATGAATCTTAAAAAAAGAGAAGTTGAAAGTATTCTGTCTTAAGAAGAATTAAGGAGGAGGAGAAGGAAGAGGAAGATGTGGAGAAGGAAGAAATGCTTGAGCTTTACTTCTTCCTTTTCCCTTCTTCTTCTTCTTACATTTTGTGTATTTTATTGTATTGATGTAATTTTCCTTTTTTTTCCATTGCTTTTTTGCTTCACTTGTATATAATCACAGTTGATCAACATTTCCATGTCTTCAGTTTTGATTAACGCACTTTCACAGTGTCTCCTCACCTACGATTAATAGAATATATATTTTTCATGACAAAAGAAGAACTAAAGAAATGAATAGTTAACCAGAAATATGGTAAGAAGGAAAAAGGGGACTTCACATGGATGATCTGATGCTGATTAGGATGATCAAGAAGACAGCAGGGGCAGAACCTCGAAAGACAGTCCATGCAAAAATTGTTCCTCTCTTACGTTTGAGTGTATCTTGAATGGTGCAGTAGTCAAAGAAGTTCTCGCTCAGAATGGTTTACAGCCACCTTGGGACACTGTTGTTAGAAGTCGACTGCAACAAAAAGAAGAAGAAGAAGAAGAAGAAGAAGAAAGGAAAAATTACATCAATCAATACAAGAAAATACACAAAATGTAAGATGAAGAAGAAGAAGAAGAAGAAGAAGAAGTAAAGCTCAACCATTTCTTCCTTCTCCTCCTCCTCTTCCTCCTCCTCCTCCTCCTCCTTCTTCTTCTTAAGAGAAACGACTAGGGTTAAGGTGGTGGTGCTAAATAAGTGTTGAGTAAAATATTAGGGACCGATACAACCATGAGGAATGCCACGTGCAATGAACATAGCCGTGACAGTATGCATTATGTCACTTTTTATAACACCCCCTCTTAATTAATGACCTTCCTATTCTAGCTAGTAATGTATGTAGGATGAACCAACAAAAAGGAATTAAGGGTTTCAAATTCTAACCGTAATAGTAGTAATGTTATTCTAGAGCTTATTTGAATATAAAAGAAAAGTCTAAAAATACTCTAAGAGAAAATTTTCTACAATCAAAAAGTGAAAGTACCATTGAATGCAATGTCAATATTTTGATCTTCTGATGCTAAAAATTCTAAGATATCTCACTCTAGGGCGTTTGAATAATCAATCATGTTATTTGGCTCGCGTGGGTGCACCATCGAGAAGGGAGGAGCAGGGTGTGTCCAGCCAAATATCATTTCCGTTGAATAATTATTCATGAGATTTTTATTTACATGATCTATGGCTGAGAAATATTACCTCTCATCTTTTAAGTTACTGTTTTCTTGAATGTTGGTCATATGTAGTGGTGGCTGAAATTATATTTGTTGTTTTCGGAGATATTGTTTTTGTTAAACTCAAGCACTTGGTTCACCCCTTGATATAGTGTATTTTAATGACCCCACGTATTCATATCTTTTGTGACTGAAAGAGAATATGTCTTAATAATTGATATAGATGTCGTGTTTGTTTTCTAACGTATAGAGGATTTTATGCACTTGGAATATAAAAAGAAATATTCAAGTCCCAAGAACTCTTGCTCGGAGTTAACTTCACTATCAGTGAAAATACAAACTTTGATCCGAAGAGCTTGCGACTTTGTACAGACACGAACTTTTGATCCGAAGATCTCGACGACTTCAGACACTTTCATAAGTATATTTGAATAGTCAAGCTTGTACAACTCAAACACTTCTAATCGATACCGCACTGTCACTTAGAAGAATGTGAGTTGTCTTGGAGATTGAGAAGGTTTGAAGATCTTTAGAGAATAGAGATGATGAAGAGTTAATGAGTGATTAGAAATTAAAAATTCTTCTCTATTTATAGATTTTTTTGGAATAGAGTTCGAACAGAACTCGGATGCGCAATGTTAAAAATTTTAAACGTTGTAACCATGAGAATATGTCTAGCACTCGGAATCAGGAATCATTTTTGGGTGACCAAGTTCGAAAAGAGTTCGGAGATAACTCAGATCGAGTTCGATTGTTCAATTACCAGTAAGTTCATGGTCAGATTTAGCTCAATTTGTTTTGTGTTGAGTAGGATTTTTGGGCTAGTATTAGTTCAGTGTTGGTTTAGATTTAGGTAGGCTTATTTTGAGTTAACTTTTAATTGATATTCAACTAGCACAAAAGTGCGATATGACTTATATAAGTCATAGATTAAAAAAAAAATACATAATAAATGTAAAAACAGTAGAACCAAACGAACATCAAAGTAACATATTTTGTTGAACTGATTTTCCAAGTATCGATATGGAATTTTAAGTTAATTATCGAAATTAGATTGACTGAGACCAAATGGACCAAACACACCCTCCACTGTATTACCTACCTCTGTAGGCCAGAGCTGTATGATGCCTGTTATCAGGTATTGCACCACACACTCCTCAACACATTTAGGTGCAACAGCAGCTCCAACCCTCACAAGCTCACACAAATTCACTAATACAAATGCAACACAAAAACTACCCATCAATACATTTCCATAAAAAAAAAAATTTTGGATCCGGCTCCGAGAAAGAGGATGCCCTCCTCCTCGGCATGCATTTCCGAGATCGTGTTGCAGCCGGAGAGGCACGAGACGAGGATGCCGATGTCCCCTCATTTTTTCTTACCGGGATGAGCTCAATAGTACTTTCCATATTGCCTGCAGCATCAACAGTAGCAGCACTATTAGGCGGCATGTTGGCATTGGATGCAGGTTCATCAGGGATGATTTCAGGAGGCAGGAGGTCCCAATGTTCTTCCACGTCGACGTTGTGGTCCAATGGTGGAGCTAGCAGCAACAGTGGCGGTGCTGCAGCAGGGTTGTCAAGGGGTTTGTCTATGTCTATGCTAGCTTCACCTTTCTCAAATCTTCCAACTGCATGCAACAGCCCCTTAAAAAGTTATAAAAGTAACTATAAAAAAATAATTAATTACTTCACAATTAAGCTTGATAATTAATTACGACCTTGCAAGCAATGGAACAATAGCGATACTTTCTTGATATACTGTGGCCACAATAGCAATAGTAGCTAACTCGGGAAGAAGCTTGACCTTGCTCCCTCTTGTTCAGATATTGCACCGCTGCTCTATTGAGTAAGAAAGACTGTCAAACTCAACAGAAAAAGTAAAATCTAGTTAGACAAATATATCGAAGAATTGGATGAATAATCTTCTAGGAAAAAGTCTTAAGAGAAATAATACAAATTCTGTCAACATCTTTTATCCTATAAAAAAATGGTATATTTTTTGGTTTCTTTCATCTTGATATTTTGTATATTTACAAGGAAAAACACTGGATGTATTAGTAGATCATTCTAAATATTTTTTTTCCAAAAGGAATTAACTATAACAAATAATTGGTTTGTTTTAATTAATTTTCAACTTGACTTGTTTGGTTTTATCTCAATATCACATCCATGATCAACCTTAAAAAAAGAGAACTTGAAAGTAGTCTGTCTTAAAAAAGAATTAAGGAGGAGAAGAAGAAGAAGAAGAAGAAGAAGAAGAAGGAAGAAATGGTTGAGCTGTACTTCTTCCTTTTTTCCTTCTTCTTCTTCTTCTTCTTCTTCTTACATTTTGTTTATTTTCTTGTACTGATGTAATTTTTCCTTTTTTTTTTCTTTGTTTTTTTCCTTCACCCGTGTAGAATCACAGTTGATCAACAATAACATTAAAATTAAAATTAATTTTAAAATTAATATTTATATTAACACCAATATTAATATTAGTATTAATATTAACATTAAAAAATTGGATGATTAATTTTTTTTGTTTAAATTTGCCATTCAATTGGCATGTTAAATAACACATAATACTCTTTAATATGTCATGTTAGAGCCTCTTTAATATGTCATGTTAGAGCATCCACAGTGGGAGAGATTTCAAGTGCTACATTTTTACTTTAGTCAAATTTGTAGCATTTAAAGGCTGCAGTGGACACTTGTCTATACTTGAAAATTACTAAAAAGTCAAGTGAGACTCCAGATTTAGAGCGTGTCCTAACTCCGCTATATTACTTCCGGGCCCACTAAAAGGTAACAAAAAATAAAGAGAAAAAATATAGGAAAAATCTTATCAAACAATAAAGAAAAATGAAGAGAAAAAAGAGGGTGAGAAAGGAGGAGGATAATTTGGAGTGTATTATTGTGTGCCAATATCAAGTGGACACTCCAAAAATAATAATTTTTATAATTTTTATTTATTTGAAGTATGTGTTTGGAGTGTCCCCACTGTGGATACTCTTAGAGTATCCACTGTGGAGGCACTCCAAACATATACTTCAAATTATAAAAAAGTATATAAATTACTATTTTTTAAGTGTCTCCATGATATTTGTACACAATGGTATACTCCAAATAAATACTTCATATTAATCACCTTTTTTTCTCTCTTTTTTTTCCTTCCCTATTTGGCAAGATTTGTCCTCTCCTTTCTCTCTTTATTTTTCTTTTCTGTTTAGTTACTTTTTGTGAGAAGACGCTTAAAATTCGGAGTGTCTCGTAGCTTTCTAGCAATTTTTAAGTATGCACAAGTGTCCACTGCAGCCTTCAAGTGCTATAAAATTTGGCTAAAGTCAAAATGTAGCACTCGAAATATCTTCCACTGTGGATGCTATTAGCTGTCATATAAGAGCATCTACAGTAGGACACTTCAAACACATAATCCAAATTATTGAAAATTTTCTAAATTACTATTTTTGGAGTGTCTCATTGATATTGACACACAATTGTACACTCTAAATTAACCTCCTCTTTTTTCTACCTTTTTTTCCTCTTCATTTTCTTCCGCCCTTTATTTTTCTTCAATGTTTGGTAAGAATAGTTAATTTTGGTGGACCCAGGTATTAATATAGAGGAGGTAGACACGTTCCAAACATGGAGTGTCTCTTGACTTTCTAGTAATTTTTAAGAATGTACAAGTGCTTACTGCATTCTTCAAGTACTACAAAATTTGACTACAGTCAAAATATAGCACCTGATACATCTCCCACTTTGGATCCTCTCAGAGCTTCCACAATGCGGACACTCCAAATACATACTCAAAATTATTAAAAATTGTATAAATTATTACTTTTGGAGTGTCCCCATGATATTGGCATACAATGGTACTCCAAATAAACACTCCAAATTAATCTCCTATTTTTCCTCCCTCTTTTTTCTCTTTATTTTTCTTTCATATTTGGTAATATTTTTACTCGCTTTTTCCTCTTTATTTTTTTTTCATGTTTGATTACTTTTGGTGGACCCATAAATTAATATAGAGGAGTTAGGACACGCTCCAAATCTGGAGTGTCTCGTAGGTTTCTGATAATTTTCAATTATTGAAAAGTGTCCAATGCAGCCTTTAAGTGCTACAATATTTGACTAAAGTCAAAATGTTGTACTTGAAACCTCTTCCACTGTGGATGCTCAAAGTGAGGACACTCCAAAGAGATATTCCAAATTATTAGAAATTGTATAAATGATTACTTTTGGAGTATCTCCTTGATATTAGTCCACAATGGTACACTCCAAATAAATACTCCAAATTAACCTCCTGTTTTTTCTTTTTCTTTTTTCTCTTTATTTTACTTATATTGTGGATTCGGTAAGGAGTAACGGTTTTTTTTAAATAAAATAATATATTTATATATAATTGCAAGAAAGGGGAGGAGTTTGGTGAAATTATAGGGAAGGGGAGAACTCGCCAAGTTGGCGAGTTGTTGGGGCCCGCCAACTCAGTTGGCGGATGGGAGTTGGGACCACCAACTCAGTTGACGGTGGAAGTTATATATATATATATATATATATATATTACTTTCTAAATTAATTAAATTTTGTAAATGGATAATAACAAATTATCTATTATAATATTACAAAAAATTTACATTGATAATATCAAAACAAAAATATTTATTAAAAATTTTAAATCAAAAAATTTAAATAATACCAAAAAATATCAAATAAATAGTATTATAGGATATTTTAGCAAATGTCCCTACAAAAAATGTCAAAAGTAGTATATACCCTAGTAAAAAAAAAAAACTAACAGATCCTCCAAAAAGTAGTATATATTATTTCTTTCTAAAGAATTTCACTTATATATATATATATATATATATATATATATATATATATATATATATATATATTAACATATATTTTTGTTAGATATTTGTATATATCTACATAATTATCTAACAAAAAATATGTTAGATAATTGTTAGATTTTTTTTAACAGATAATATATATTAGATAATTTGGATGGACTTCTCCGCGATCGGAATCTCCGGCGACTGCACACTACGCTTGTCACGCCCCAGTCCCAAAATGCCGAGGGACTGGACACGCGACAATGGCCAGCAGCACGCACCGATGGACAACCCAATTTAATGGATCCATCAGGACATGCTTAAGCTGTAGTCTAACAGTAAATAGAACCAATGATACAGGTCACAGATTATTCTAATCTCATCCACAACAGATAATCACAGATTAAATGCCAGAGTAATGCAAATAGAAATAACTATCAAATCTCAAATAAATGTCTCGGGAAACAATCCGAGAATATGTCTGATACATCAATGCCAATAGACAGGAAATAAAGGAACTGGAAAGAAAAATAAATGACTACATACGGCCAATGCTCAGGAGAAGTCCTCTGGTGCGAGCTCGTCTTCAGGTCCTGGTACAGCTCCTGGAAGTGCTCTGGTACGGGGTATCTCTGGATGGATCTCTTCAGCTATACCTGGGGACATAGTCCATTCCAGGTCCTCAGGGGACATAACAAGGTACAGATAATACAAGCCAAAATATAAGCAGTGCAGCAGAATTAAATGAAACAGCAGGGTAAACTATGTAACCAGCTAAGTGATAAATGCAAGTTGAGAGCATCACTAGAACTCAGGCTGAGACCGCTACAAGTTCTGTGTCGGGGAGCCGGTAGCAGTAATAACACGTAAAGGGTCTAGCTCTGCTGGAGAGTCTACGACCTCACACTAATAGTATATATATATATGAAAACAGCCTGTAGCCTGTGTGTCTCTTCCCACCCAATGTAATCACGCAAGCCATGACCATAACGTCTCATGTCCATGTCAGCGGGATTATAACTAATGCAACAAGTCATACTGTCTATAAATAAATGTCTCTATCAAGTCCTGTATCCTATACAGAATCACCACGAATATCTCAGGAGGATTCTGTCCATGATAGTGTCAAGTGTCCTGGGTTGTAGGGTACTTGATAGGTCAAGTACAAAGTAAGGGGATCGTAAATCCATCTCTAAATGACGAACCCAACACCGCGTACGGTGTCGGCACCCGACTATGATCGGACACTAGGTACGTCATACGTTCCCTAGGTTAAGCAGTTTAAATCAGTTTATATGAATTTGCACAAGAAATCCAGCAGAGTATTTTTACAGAAAATATGAAAATAATGACTGCAAGTTTGGCAAGGTGCACTTGCCTAATATTTGAATTCCACTTAGGTCCTGGTTTCGAAAATTTCCAGAGATGTCTCCGAAAGCTGAAATAAACAGTACCATCACGCTCAGAAGGTGTCAAACAGCTAGGATCGCCTGTCCTTGGGTCCAATTTGGAGACAAGGGCAAAAACAACAATTTCGGGCCAAAACGGGGTCCACCAGTGGGCCCGCTTTGCACCGAAAAACGTGTCAGGGTCAATGGTCTCCAAATTTACCAAACTTAGTGTCAACAGGTCAGGAACACTGATACGAACCCAACGGAACTTTCAGATTTGAATTCCGATGAGCCGATCACAAAATCGCCCGTCGAGCGGGGCCTGTGGGGCCCACGACACGCGATTTCGTCAACGTTCTCAGAATCGGACCAAACTTGACCCACAGGACCAGCGTATCGCTACGAGTCCGATGGCGCAAGTTTCGTCTCGATCCGACGTGTGTGCACGAAGTTAGGGTGAATTGCAGAAAAGGCGGATACGGGGCGATGTTCGCGGATACGCGTTGATTCCGGTGTGCACGCACACCCGAATCAGCTTCTGCGAAATCCCACACGTCCGTATCGACGACGCGCACGTATCTGTGAAGACCGCGCGCGACCAAGTCGTCCCGTTTGGCGGGACGTACTCAGTTCCGGGGTGAAACAGGGTCTGATTTTTCCTGTTTTTGGATCGCGGTGTGCGATCACCACAGGACGCGATGCCCCGAGCGGTTTGTCCGGGCACCGAGAGGGTCATACAGGCTTCGCAACGCAATTTGCGAAATCGAAAACGGAGCTACGAGCAAAAAGTTACACGCACCTGAAGGGGACCCAAAAATCAGGGTCAAAATCGTGTCCGACACGACACAGGACACTGTGTCCTGTGTCCCGTGTCCGTGTCCGTGTCCGTGCCCTAGGGTTCAGGGCTTGGGGACTCGCTGCGGTGGCCGGAGGTGGCCGGCGCTGCTGCTGTTGCTGTTTGCTGCGGTGGCCGGCGCCGGTGACGAAGGGGAGGAGGGAGGAGCAGGGGAGGCTGACAGCGGCGAGGTGGTCGGCGGTGGAGGAAGAGCGGGGCGGTGGCTGACGGTGGCTGTCGAGCGGAGGGGTGCGGCGTGGTGGTCGTCGGCCAAGAGGGGGAGGCTAGGGTTTTATAGAGGGCTGGGGGCAGTCGTGGCCGAGGAGGTGGCCGGGATGGGCGGAGGCGGTTGCGGAGAAGGCGGCGCGGCCAGGGTCGTGGGCGAGGTGGCCGGAGGATGCGGCGCCGGACGCGGCGGGCACGGGGAGAGAGGGGGACCGGGTGAGGGGAGCCGGGTCGGGTCGGGCTAACGGGTCTGGTCGACCCGCCCGACCCGCTAGGCCAGGATCTGGGCCGGGTCGCGGTTGGGCTGGGCCGGGGCGAGATTGGGCCGGGCTGGATTCGGGTCTTGTTGGGCCGGACTGGGTTCATAATAGTAATAATAATATTAATAATAATAATAATAAAACAATTAATAATTAAATAAATAAATAAATAATTAAATCAATAGTTTTAGGTGTTTTAAAAATAGGTCCGGGGTCCGATAAATTCCAGAAAAATTGCCCTAAGTCCAGTTTTTTATTTTACACCCAAAAATATTATTTTTATAATATTTTAATACTGTTTATTATCATTTAAAAATTATTGAATAATTAAAACCCTATTTTTAAATTACAGAAAATTCCCAGAAAATTTCAGAAAATTGTGAAAAATCCAGTTTTTAAAATTTTGAAAAATCAGGAGGTTTACAACGCCACATGCTCGTCGCAGAGCGAGGGCAAGCAACGCCAACGATGAGGAGAACGGCACGGCCAGGAAGAAGCACAGGCTATCCAAGGAACAGTAACTCTGCTTTTCTTGAAGAAAGCTTCAAAGAACACCACCCTTAACCCAGTACATATTATTTCCAACCTGTAATAATTAATGATGAGATTATTATTTTGTTGATGGAGTGCTATATTGAAGTTTTTCTTGGGGTGAATGTTCTGTACGCTTTTCTACAGAAGCAGAAGGTGGCACTTGCTAAGCAGTTGAACTTGACGCCAAGACGTGTGGAGGTTTGGTTTGAGAATAGGAGAGCAAATTTTTTTTTTACTACAGACACGCTTGTAGTTCGATTAAGAGTGTATCCTATTTTTTAGGATGTGATTTTATTTTCAATTTTTTTTAAATAAAATAATATATTTATATATAATTTTAATATATATATATATATAGATAAAAGTGAAATTCTTTAGAAAGAAATAATATATACTACTTTTTGGAGGATCTGCTAGTTTTTTTTTTTTTACTAGGGTATATACTACTTTTGACATTTTTTGTAGGAACATTTGCTAAAATATTCCATATTACTATTTATTTGATATTTTTTGGTATTATTTAAATTTTTAGATTTAAAATTTTTAATAAATATTTTTGTTTTGGTATTATCAATGTAAATTTTTTGTAATATTATAATACATAATTTGTTATTATCCATTTACAAAATTTAATTAATTTAGAAAGAAATAATATATATATATATATATATATATATATATATATATATATATATATATATATATATATATATAAACTCCTACCACCAACTGAGTTGGCGGGCCCCAACAACTCGCCAACTCAGTTGGCGAGTTCTCCCCTTCCCTATAATTTCACCAAACTCCTCCCCTTTCTTGCAATTATATATAAATATATTACTTTATTTAAAAAAAAACCGAACGAGTAATTTCGGAGAATATTATGGAGGAAAGAATAGCTTTACTGTTAAAAAAAAACAACCACCTGGAACGTTACAAATGGTATATGGACATGCATGCACATCTTTCGTGGTGTAAAAGAGGAACCTGATCCATGTGAGCACAGCTTCCACGAAGTTTTAGTTAGGCGTGGCAACAAAGCGTTAGGTGGAGATAAGCATCAGTCTACTGGCTAAGGTCCATAACAGGTTTGAATTCATTCTCTGGACATAACAGTTTTGGATTCATTCTCGGGACATTAATTCAAGTATGTGCCACTTCTCTTCTTCTGCTCGCGATACAAAGTGGCACATACTTGAATTAATGTCCCGAGAATGAACAGAATCAAAAAAAAAAAAATCTTTTAAGTAAAGAGTAGCAAGTGAGAAGTGAGTTGGAAACTAGGGAGATGCTCAAGACAATAATTAGTTTGAAGCAAAGGACCTAACTAAAATTAACCTAGTTGGGTTCTTCTTTCTTTCTTTCTTTTCCCCTGATACGACCGAATCATGGTTTGTGTCCTAACTAAAAAATAATTGGTTTGTTTTAGTTAATTTTTAACATGTTTGGTTTTATCTCTATATCACATCCATGAACCTTAAAAAAAGAGAAGTTGAAAGTATTTTGTCTTAAGAAGAATTATGGAGGAGGAGGTGGAGGAGGCGGAGGAGGAGAAGAAGGAAGAGGAAGAGGAAGAGTGTCACGCCCCAATCTCCTGCAAGCTCAAATGTCCCTGCTGAACGTGAATCACCACGTTGCAGCTCTCCCGCAGGACAATCATTCTCATCGGGACGTGATGTCGTACGAGCCTGGAGTTGCGCTCGTACAAGGCGATGTTAAACACCAAAGTTATCATCGAAACAACCAAGTTACAGCGGAAGCCAATTTATGTACCAAGCACACATCAGAGTAATACGCAGCGACGCTCTCGATAGGGTCCAAATGAAATGCCCCGAAGGCAATGCCACAAAGGCGATGCCACGGAGACGATGAAATGCTCTTGCTCTTTTCTCTAGCCCACAAAGGTACTTACAGTTCATACATCTTGTCCCGTATATCCAAGCAGCGCCACTACGCCTGTGTACCTGAAATATTGCCCACAAACGTGGGTCAGTACACAACCGTACTGGTGAGCGGGGTAACCCACTTGCCTAAGCCGACACTAAGTAAAATAGTGAATGCACACAGTTATATGGTATCTTACTAGTTGAATCCTAGATTCGTTTCATGGCATATGAATGACATGTTAAGGAAAGCTGTAAAGCAGTTTACGTATGCAAGCATTCAATCTCAAACCAAACGACAAGCATTTACGTATATCCAACGCGTCTAACTCAATGCCATCGCTTGCACGATAACATATCTAACCATCAGTCTCGCCTCAATATCCATCCTCAACCAAAGTTATTATTCCGATCTCAAGTGCACACTCTTGCCGAGGCAAGGTGGTCGCGCCTACACGAAAGCCAAACCAACAAAAGAAAAGCAAGCCAACTTATATACTATATGAAGTCACTGGCTAAAAGCCACGAAGGACATTGATCGGACCAAGATCAATAGGGCAATCCTACCCGATCCAGGGTTGGGCAGCTACTCCCGCCTGGTGGTATCGGACTACCAGCACTGCGCCCAATCGCGCGATGCCCATTGTTTCCTCCATGGTGGAACGGTCCCGGTGCCCCGGTGCCTCATCCCGTTCCAGGAAACGAAACCCTGTGCCACCCAGGTTGTCCGTGACAATGCAGACACAGTAGGTATGACGAGAGGATCGAAACATTCTCGCCCCACCAAGCGATCCTAGACTCGTTCAACCGATATCCAACCAAATATCCATAACCATTCTTCCAACATATCCAACCAAGGAATCCAAATCTCGACCTCAAGATATCGCCCAAGGCACCAAAATATCAAGTGTTTCATAGGCACGATGCCTCTTCTCAACACAGTATTTCATATTGGATGCAACACCCCAACTCGGGACAAACCCATGGCCAAATGCCCCAACCGTGGCACAATGCCGCTTTCGTGGCACAATGCCCCAACAGTGGCACAACGCCCTCGCCGATGCAGTTGTTCGATTTCGAACCACAACTGCTCGCTTTGCAAGATAAAGCGACCAAGTGATACTCGCGCACGGATGCACGTTCGCTCGCCCGAATTTCCGATATTCCCATTGCCTCAAAGTATCATTCCAACTTATATAATTCCAACCGTTCCAAGCATAATCCCAAGTATCCAACCGACTGCCTCAAATGTATAATCCAACTCTAGCTCCAACTATCCAACGCGTAAATCATTTCAAGCCACAATCCTACCAAGCCAACGACGTACACTCTATGCACGCCTCAGTGTAGTGTTTTCCAATGTTTCAGCCCAAGTATTCAAGCATTTTACGTGTTTTCCATATTATTAGGCATAAAGGAGTAGAGGAGAAGGGAAAGAGCCCACTCACAATGATTGATCCCGTTAGGCATCCTGTCCTGCCGATACGGCCAATCCCTTGAACCCGTGGTCCGATGCAAGCGCGATCTACTCAACTAGTATGACCGTGCGAGCAGGCCGTGCTCTCCAAATCATCCGACCGATCGGATTAAGGAAGACGGCATTATCGCTTCCATCCAGCTATTCAGTACTGTTCTGAACGAACACCTGATTTCCATCGAACCCGCTAGCCATCTGCACATTGAAACCAACTCGATTAATCCTTCTTCCCAAAATCCAACAATTCAAATGTAACCAGCATTTGATTTATTCAGTCCGACTCAGCGTAACGCTCCGAGCGGTTGTGGGGCGTTACAAAGAGGAAGAAATGGTTGAGCTTTACGTCTTCCTTTTCCCTTCTTCTTCTTACATTTTGTGTATTTTCTTGTATTGATGTAATTTTCTTTTTTTTTCCTTTGCTTATTTTGCTTCACCTGTATAGAATCACAGTTGATCAACATTTCCATGTCTTCAGTTTTGATCAATGCACTTTCACGGTGTCTTCTCACCTACAATTAATAGAATATATATATTTTTCATGGCAAAAGAATAACTAAAGAAATAAATAGTTAACCAGAAAATATGGTAAGAAGGAAAGAGGGGACTTCACATGGATGATCTGATGCTGATTAGGATGATCAAGAAGACAATAGAGGCAGAACCACGAAAGACAGTCCATGCAAAAATTGTTCCTCTTGTTACGTTTGAGTGTATCGTGAATGGTGCAGTAGTCAAAGAAGTTCTTGCTCAGCATGGTTTCCAGCTACCTTGGGACACTGTTGTTAGAAGTCGACAACAACAAAAAGAAGAAGAAGAAGAAGAAGAAGAAGAACGAAAAAATTACATCAATCAATACAAGAAAATACACAAAATGTAAGATGATGAAGAAGAAGAAGAGAAGAAGAAGAAGGGAAAAAGAAGAAGTAAAGCTCAACCATTTCTATCTTCTCCTCTTGATCTTCTTCTTCCTTCTCCTCCTCCTCCTCCTCCTCCTTCTTCTTCTTAAGACAGACATCTAAGGTTAATGTGGTTGTGCTAAATAAGTGTGAGGGAGTAAAAAATTAGGGACCGATACAACAAGGAAGAACGCCACGTGCAATGAACATAGTCGTGGCATGCCCAATGTCACTTGTTATAACACACTTCTTAATTAGTGACCTTCCTATTCTAGATAGTAATATAAGGAGGATGAACCAACAAAAAGGACCTAAGGGTTTCAAATTATCACTGTAATAGTTGTAATGTTATTCTAGAGCTTATTTGAATATAAAAGAAAAGTCTTAAAAATGCCTTAAAAGAGAAAAATTTTCTACAATCAAAAGGTAAAAGTGCCATTGAATGCAACGTCAATATTTTGATCTTATGATGCTAAAACTTCTAAGATTTCTCTCTCTCGGGTGTTTGAATATGTTATTTGGCTTGCGCGGGTGCACCGCCAAGGAGAGCGGAGTAGGGTGTGTGTGTGTGTGTGGTATGGGGGTGGGAAGGCTTCGACGGAGGAGGAGGAGGCGCAGACGGCAGAAACAGTAGGGGGAGGACGGAGTCGTCACTAGAGGAGGAGGAGGCGACATAGTAGGATGGTGGGGTGGAGATCCTCCTCGGTCGCACGGGTGCATCGGTTGTGCACCCGCGCGAGCCAAATATCTTTTTCGTTGAATAATTATTTATAAGATTTTAATTACATGATATCTATGGCTGAGAAATATTACACCTCATCTTTTAAGTTACTATTTTCTTGAATGTTGGTCATATGTAGCGATGGCTGAAATTATATTCGTTGTTCTTGAGGATATTGTTTTTGTCAAAGGCAAGCACTTGGTTCACCCATTGTTACATTGTATTTTCATGACTCTACATATTCATATCTTTTGTGACTGACCGAGAATATGTCCTAATAATTGATAAAAATGTCGTGTTTCCTAACGTAAAGAGGCTTTTATGCACATAGCATATAAATAGAAGTATCCATGCACAGTGCAAGAAAAAGTTTGAGAAGGTGGAGGACAAAATTAACAAGACGACTTGGATGAATTCTACCATAATTGGGAACTTGTTTCACAAGTAAGTACAAAAGTCAGTTATGATACATCATTGTACTTGTTCAAACAAAGTGAAAAATAAGCAACCCAACATGCATTGCTTACATCAAAGAAACTAGGATAGACCACCTTAAAGAACATCTTATTGTGTCATGGATGAAGATGGTTTAGCATTATGGAACAAGCACCTCCAATCGGGCTGAAGATACTCAAAGCTAAAGGGATATCTACAGTCATCAACCAATAATTTTATTATGGTTTGGCATTCGATCAATATAATGTTAACCACAATTGTAAGTGATATTAAGGCCTCATTTGAGATGAGTCGACTAAATATTTTCAAGCATGAACGTAAGAATAAATCACTCATGAAGGCATTACTTCATGTCGTATCTTACAAGATGGACTTATTGTTTGAGTAGATAAAGAAATCAAATTCTATGCATTATGATGTCGTGATTTGTGGTTGTGTGAATCCAAATTTTCTAGGTTTTTCTTCTGCACAGGTAGCACTACTAGGAAAAGGGCTTTAGGCGACAAGTGGGGTTTTGTCTCCTAAATGCAAAAATAGTTGCCTAAGGTTTATTGTCACCAAGTTTCTTGTTCGCAAGCATCATTACCTCAGGCTCCTAACCCAAAGTTAGGAATGACTAATTAGTCGCAAAAGATATTTGGGTGCTACACTGTTATGGAAAATGTCTTTGTCGTCCCAAAGTTTTGCCCAAGAATGTTAACAAGTGACATTAGGCACAATGTCACAGCTATGTTCATTGCACGTGGCATTCTTCCTCGTTGTATCGGTCACTAATTTTTTACTCCCTCACACTTATTTAGCACACCACCTTAACCCTAGTCGTTTGTCTTAAGAAGGAGGAGGAGGAGGAGGAGGAGGAGGAGAAGGAAGAAGAAAGGGAATTAAGGGTTTCAAATTATCACTATAATAGTTGCATTGTTATTCTTGAGCTTATTTGAATATAAAAGAAAAGTCTTAAAAATACCCTAAGAGAAATTTTCTACAATCAAAAAGTGAAAGTGCCATTTAATGCAATGTCAATATTTTGATCTTCTGATGCTAAAATTTCTAAGATCTCTCTCTCCCATGCATTTGAATAATTAATCCTGCTATTTGTCTCGCACGGGTGCACCGTCGAGGAGGGAGGATTAGTGTGCGTGTGTGTGGTGGGGTGGGGGTGGGGGTGGGGGGGGGGGGGGTCCAGGATGCTTCGGCGGAGGAGGAGGAGGGGGAGGAGGAAGAGGAGGCGGCGGCAAGTTGTAGGGGGAGAACGGAGGCGTCATCATAGGAGGAGGAGGAGGTAACGGAACAGGAGGGGGAGGGGGAAGGCGATGGAGTAGACGGGCGATGATGGCGGCGAAGGATCCCTCCTCGGTCGCGCGGGTGCACCCGAGGTGCACCCGTACGAGCCAAATATCATTTTCGATGAATAATTATTCATAAGCTTTTTAATTACATGATCTATGGCTGAGAAATATTACACCTTATCTTTTAAGTTACTGTTTTCTTGAATGTTGGTCATATGTAGCGGTGGCCGAAATTATATTTGTTATTCCCGAGGATACTATTTTTGTTAGGTAAGAACTTGGTGCACCCCTTGTTACATTGTATTTTCATGACTCCACAGATTCATATCTTTTGTGACTGACTGAGAATATGTCATAATAATTGATATAGATGTCATGTTTCCTAACGTAAAGAAACTTTTATGCACTTGGTATATAAACAGAAATATATAAGCACGGTGCAAGAAGAAGTTTGAGAATGTGGAGGACAAAATTGACAAGACCACTTGGATGAATTCTACCATAATTTGGTAACTTGTTTGGCAAGCAATTACAAAAGTCAGTTATGATACATCATGGTACTTGTTCAAAGCAAAGTGGAAAATAAGCAACCCAACATGCATTGCTTACATCAAAGAAACTAGGATAGACCACCATAAAGAACATTTTATTGTGTCATGGATGAAGATGGTGAAGCATTATGGAACATGCACCTCCAATCAGGCTGAAGAAACTCCAAGCTAAAGGGATATCTACCGTTATCAACCGATAATTTTGTTATGGTTTGGCATTCGATCAATATAATATTAACCACAATCGTAAGTAAGATTAAGGCAACATTTGAGATGAGTCGACGAAATATTTTTAAACATGAACGCAAGAATAAACCACTCTTGAAGGAATTACTTCATGCCGTTGTAAAAGCATGAAAAATCTAGATCCATGCGTCCAACAAACATGTGCCACAATATCGACTCAGAAGAAATCAGGCTGCAGGATGACCATGCGGCCAAGGAAAAGTAGCATCCATGCCCCCCAATATTGGCCACATAAAGGCCTGACACAAAGATTATGTTGTCACGCCCCGATCTTCCGCAGGCTAAATCGTTCGTTCCCGCTAGGCGAGAATCACCGCGCCAGCGCTCCCGCGGAACGATCACTTTGACCCATCCGGACGTGATGTCGCACGAGCGTGAGCCATGCCCGTGCAAGGCTGTGGTTCATTGGCTGGCGGTAAGAGTTCTAAGCCACAGAGTCGCACAGATTTTCCGAGTGCAGCGGAATCAATAAACGCATAGGCGATTTGGTAACAGGTTCACTGAGTCGACAATATAGCGAAAGCATTGAATAACACAAGTTGAAGTAGAGCAACTCTTTATTGATATAAACAAGTGTTACAGGCGGCGTATAGCCGAGATTACAAGTCGCTCAAGCCTCTCTCTCTGAAACAATAAAAGCGTGCCAAGTGGCTACAATAGTAGAATGATTGTACAGGCGATGTTCAGGCAACGTTCCAACATTATGTCTTGTATATGTGCTTCAGTTCCGGACGCAACGCCCCAAGGCTTCGGAGTGATCTCCACGCCTTAGCACGCACGAAGGAGGCATCCGCACCGAATAAGGTTCTCCCGCACCCTACAAACGATCTGGTGGGTTATCAGTACATCGAATGCACTGGTGGGGAGGCTACTCGCCCGCTCGACAAATCCAAACACCTAATATATATTCCGTGCACCAACCATTATGTTGACTTTCTAGTTGCCTTAGGATCAGTTTCATGCAAGGATTGAATAGCATATTTCGTGTGGCAGTGCGCCGTGCGACATGAGAGAAAACACGGCGAGACTTACCAACTTATCAATTTGTCCTTCCCTGTCCAAGGCAAACATTTTTAATTCAAGCACGGGCAAGCATAAACATTCAGGGGCATTCATAATGAAACCAAGGCACTAGCATATGAAAATAAAAGAGTCGTTGTATCATGATCGTTTAGGTGTTCAGTTGATGCGATGCAATGACTCGCACACGAATAGCCGCTAAGCGATGATGACTTAGCTATATGACATGAGTCGCTAGCATAGTCATAAAGGACACTAGTCAATGACGAGGATGGAATGCAACGAAAGAACGTAAGGCGCTACAAACCATCCCGTCCAAGAACATGAGACTAAACGTGAGTTCCATCCGGATCGGATCGGTCCCAGTGCCCCGGTGACCGCCCGTGGAACGATACCTCATTTCCGAGTTGTCCGCGACATGCAGGTCAGGGTCTTTCCAAATCCACAACTTGATATGATAATCCATGATTCTTGTTCTGAACCGAGCATTCGCTCCATGAGCTACGTGACGTGATTCTCTTTCAGATGTAAACTTGATGTGATTATCATTCAGTACCGAACAGAAAGTTCTCGGCTAGAATTGGAGTGGGGGAGTAGTTGCATGGTCACGGACAACTGGTTACGCACCAGGTAGAGAAAGAGTACTCGACACGATTGCTGAGACATCTGAATCGTGTCGACCCGGGAGGACAATGCTAGTGTAGTCCTGGTAATACGCTAGCTGAAGTACTAGCGAGCGAGTGCGAGACGTCCAGCAAGGCTTGCTACCGACCTGGAAAGACAGCCAACTCATCGGATGGTTCGGGACGTCCAGTAAGGCTCGCAACCGAGTTGGGAAGACAGTCGTTCCATCCCAGATCATGTCAAATATGGCTAACAGAGCCCGTGACCTTCATATAGATAAGTCATGCATGCATAGCGGCTATCCGCATTCAGAAGAGGAGTAACATGAAGTACATTTGCACGACATTTTGCACATTTAGAATGGATGCACGGCATATAACATAGTTCGAAAAAAAAAATATCCAAGGCAGAGACATAAACATAACACTTGAATTGCATAAATGTTCTTCGCTACTTAGTATATTATTGATTATATTGTTGCGTATGACTATAAGACCGAATGGTAAGAAAAGGGTAAAACGAATTCAGTTATTTACAGTACGACACTCTTGATTCAGACACGGGTATTACTTTCATTATATTGCCATGAAACTGATCCTAAGGCAAAGACTAGAAAGACAACATAATCAGTCGGTGTACATAACTAATGAACGTGCTTGTTTTGTGGCGTGGGCGAGAGGCCTCCCCACCAGTGCATTCAATGTACTGATACCCAACCTGATTGCAAGCAGGGTGCAGGAAGAATTCGTACGGATTCGGAGATCGCTTAACGCATCGAGGAGCCGAACTGCACTTGGCGTCTTGGAGCGTGGCACGTAGACCTGGAGCTCACATATATAAGACATAATGTATGGGAACATCATCATCCAGATTGTTTGATTCAGTTGTAAGCCTAAGGGCATATTCATTGTAAAGAGAGAGAGAGCACGAGCGACTTGTAATCTCGGCCTAGCGCCGCTTGTAATCTTTACTTCATATCAATAAAGAGCTTGTTTGGATTCAATACTTGTGTTTATTCTATATTCCCGCTATGACGACTCTGCGAACTAGTTATCAACGGGCGTTTCGATATTTGCCATGCACAGACGCAACTCCAGGCTCGCGCGGCATCACGTCCTGATTGGAACGGAATGTCCAGCGGGAGCGCTGGCACGGTGATACGCGCCTAGCGAGGACGATCGATTCCTGCGAGAGATCGGGGCGTGACAATACTCATCTAGAATATTTTACAGATACAGACTGGGTGCATGTCTTATGGATAGACGATCTGCACCTGGTTATTCTGTTTTTATTGACGGTAATTTAGTCATAGAAGAGCAAGAAGCAGAGTGTAGTCTCGCAATCAAGTTCAGAAGCAGAGTACCGAGCTATTGCTCATGGCACAGCAGAAGTGTTATATCTGCAGCATCTTCTAAAGGAGCTGGAAGAAAAAGAAGCAGGATCTGACGCAGCAGATGTGTTGTGACAATCAGCCAACTATCAATATTGTCACAAATCCCGTATTTCATGAAATGACAAAACATATTGAGATTGACTACCACTTTGTTCGTGATGAATATCAAAAAGGATTAATAAAATTTCACCATGTGAGGATCAGCGAACAAATAGCTGACATTTTCATGAAGGCCCTCGGATTCAGTTTCTTTGTAACAAGCTGGACATGATTGACATATATGCTCCAGCTTAGGGGAGAATGTTAAGTATTAATATATTAGTCAAGTGGACTTTAGTCCCACATCGGGTAGAATAATAGAGGGAGGAGTTAACATCTACTATATATATGTACTCTTTTATTGATAATGGATCATCCAATTATTCTTTCCTACAGCCTCTAATATATATAATCTATTATAATATACCACTGAAGTAGCATGATGATATTAAAGATAGTAGCATGTAGAGGTGCAGAATCCATAATGTCCAAGGTAACCTTACTTGTTAAAAAGTTGTACCCTGTATTCCATTTCAGAAATTCATAATGTCCAAGGTAATCTTACTTGTTAAATATTGTATATGGATAAGCAACATGTTGAAAAGCCTTCCAGGCCAGCTCCACGCAGAACTGCTGACTATCTTGTTTTCCTTTCAAAAAATCCAAGAGTACAGGATAATCGTTATGGTCCACCACAACTAAAGCATCTTTGTGGTTCTTTTCTGGCATGCATGCATATATTATCAGTAAATCTTAAATGTGTAATTTATTAGCACAATTTTACTTGTAGAAATTACCTTTGCAGCAACTCTTATTAAGGTTGAGCCAGCAATGTCGATATTCTCAATGCATTCCACTAGTAGAAGATACTTTTTGATAAAAAGGATACAAGTTTACCACCACTATATCGAACGTCCCTGCACAAAAGCCAAGCTACTCAGACAATAAAGCATACATTAAGATATCCAATAGTAAAGATCTAATACTTATTGTTCATAACAAAAGAAACTACAGTTGAAGATTCAGTTGTGGCAGTGGTGAAATTGAAGTCCCAAACTCACCAATTCCACGCTTATTTAAGGCTGGCATATGGTGCCCATGATCTCTACTAGGAAGAATGCAAGCATGTATATTAGGATTTAAAGTCTATACTTTGCCATCAAGCTGCAAGATAACATAAACAGTATGTCTGTTACTCAGAATGTCATATATTGCAGAGACATTTCTCTTCTCTTTCTTATCAAGAAAAGGTATTCCAAAATGTTTTCATATTTCAAGGAAGCAAAAAAAAAAAAACGCAAACAATGGTAACTAAAGCATAACTGAGTCCTTTAATATGCAAAAAATGATCAAATTTTCCTAGTACAACCCACTTGAAACTCCAAATTTATATATATAGTCATACAGCTCCACAAAATCAGCTATTAAAGTTAATGAATCTCGATGGTTAAAGCAATATTAAGCTAATAAAAGAAATAAGACAATATATTACCATGTCAGGAAAATGGGTGATTTCTTCAACTTAGGTTACTGAGACTCCAGCATTTTCTAAAGCAAATGTTGTTCCACCAGTTGAAACAATAAAATACCTTCATAACTGAGATACGTGTTACATTATAAGACGGACATTAGTTGGTTGAAAAAGTAGAAGTTTCGAGTAGTAGAGAATTGAATTCCAGTGAGTTGCAATGAAAACTGACAAAATTATAGAACAGTAGAACTTGTCCAAAGGACGATTCCTTAAGTTTCTAGGAAAACATGAAAAAGATGATTACATCAAACAAGCTGCTCAAGTACTGAACCAAAATTATGTAAAAAAAAATAAAAGCTACAGACAAGTAGCAAAAGGAGAAAACAAAAACCTAGACACAACCCCATGATCCTAGAAAATGAAGAAAATGCATATATAGGATCGATCTAGTAACTCCTTAAATATGCATGAACTGAGTACTGAACTAAAGAGAGGGATTTAATCATTTAATTTAAAGGAATTTTAATCGAGTACTGAACTGAAGTACTGAACTAAATATGCATGAAGTACTGAACAAAAATTATAGAAGGTGAACTGAAGTACTGAACTAAATATGCATGAACTGAAGTACTGAACTAAAGGAAAATCAATAGAAAGGAATTTTAATCGAATATCACACCACAATTGTGAATAAAGATCATTCATTAGGCATTGGCAAAACCCTTAGGACCATTCTAGGTTACTAAGTTTATAGGAAAAATCATATTTTAGGTTAGGTTACGCCACAATTGTGAATAAAGATCATCCAATATGAAGACCCATTATCTAGAAACAATAAAAAAATCACAAAAGTAGGAATAAAGTAACTGAGCAGCATATACCTTAAAATTTTCATTTCTTGTCCAAACCCGATCAATCATGTACTCCCAATCCTCTTGTGAAATGTCTTTATACGACTTGCTTCTCAGGTTAACGCCATTTTTCATTGGTCTTTTCTTAATAAATAATAGGAAAAGATACTGAGAAGAAATGCATTGATGCCACTTCACTTAAAAAAAGAATATCAATATGAAAACTGAATGTGAAGAAATTGAACTGCTGCAACATATGAATGTTAAAGTAAAACGACAGTTGAATCATAACCTAATCCTTCTAATCCCACAATTTTTCTACTTTTACCAGTTTTTACTAGTATTTTCACAATTAGTGAAATGCCTTACCAAACATCAAGCAAATGTCTAAAAACAAGAAAAATGAAGGCCTACGAACGAAAGGACATGGCGAACTTTAGATCTAATAGAACATGGTATAAACTGTTACAAAAGTATAATAAACTTCACGGTATAAACTGTTATGAAAGCATAATAACATTCCCCCTCTATCGTATCTTAGGTTCTACAGAAGGTGCAGGTGCCTCTAACACTTTGTGACACCATCTTCCACAGCATAAGTAACACTGGTAGTTTTCCTCTTTAAGTGACTAGAGGTGCACCTAATAGGCTAACAGCTGAAAAATTCGCAAATGCACACGTTCTTAAATGCACAAATTCGCAAGGTAAAAAACGAGCGCATGTACATACGTGTGACTTTCACATCCAGGCTGAAATGTGGGACTGTTAATCACGTTTTTTTGTAAGTTCTTAGCAATGTATTCAAGTTTTAACTTATACCTGATGATCCATATATCTCAATAAATATATTAAATAAATTAAGAAGCAATTTATGACATGTCTATACCTTTACATATAAATCAAAGCAAATTAAGTTTTTGTATATGCATGACTAATCAATACAATTCTAATTTTCCAACAAAGCAATTTTCTTTTGATGAGAAAGATGGGCTATTCCCCTGCCAATAACATTAAATCACCACCAAAATGAAGACTTTACTATTCTATGAAAGAGTGAAGACATGAATGTGAACTCTTCTACTTAGAAAGTTTAAGTTAAGAAAGAACATTCCAACAAAATTTTAGGCACTAATATCAAAAGCATGAGTGAGGACATGAATACAACACTATGTACTCTTCTACTTAAGTGTAAGTTAAGAAATAACATTCCAACAAAATTTTAGGGACTAATATCAAAAGCATATCACCTCCCTTGCTGGTTGGCGTGAACCTTAGCACAAGACATGAATACAACACTATGTACCAAGGTAAGGATAATAGATTGTGTCATATTAACTAATTCAAGAAATGATTGAAATCTTGATATGTGCATAGATACCAACCAACATCAATTTATAATAAGGTTACAAAAGAACCTCACGACATATGTGGATTGAGTCAAGAAGTTTATCCAGTCATGAGCTTAACTCTTTCTATATACATTGGTTAGAAATGTTTCTAAACCATAATAGGGAGTACTATTTTAGGAACATTACAGAAAGATAGTTCGTGTGGGTGGACGACGTCAACGATAGCTCCTTGTGATCCATATGCCCATCATGGTTGTTTGCAGAGTGTTTCCCTCTTCTCTCTAGGGTGTCTCCCTTTATGTAGTCCCTTCATTAAGCTTGTAAACTATGAACCCAAAAAAAGAACTTCAAGGTTCGAATATTGTGCTTAACAACAAACTAAGAACACGATCCCAATCTATAAATTACAATATGCATCTTAGCTAGGCCTAATCCAACCCTAGGAGACTTGTGAATGCGTCCAGAGGAGCCTTGCATACCTT